>CM040450.1:7451-71001 GCA_022749755.1 Azadirachta indica | reverse complement strand
ATGTCAAATATCAAAACAAAATTGAATTTGTTAGTGATGTGTCGAAATGTCGTTCTCTTGTAATTCACTGCCTCTGTCAAAAATTCAATCTCTTTGTCGCTTAGCTCATTGATTGAATGTCAAATTAAAATGCATGTGAAACTGATTGCTGATTGGGACAACATGACAATGTAGAAAACAAAGAAAAAAGGCAAAAAAAAAAGTAAGTGGACAGAGATAATTTGAAATAATTGGATAAGATGGACCCTTTCTATTTTTTATATTACTACGAGTCCAACGTATTATTGATAAAATATCAATAATATGTTATTGATATTTGAAATATCAGACCAAAATCTCTCTCTTTTGGTCCAAGAATATTTCTATATATTATTGACTTTGCGGCGAAAATAGTACGTGCGAGTTTGGTTTAGTTTTTTAATCAATTAAAAAGTTTTTTAATATTAAAACATTTTTTTTAATTTTTAGATTTTATTTGATTAACACTAAAAAAAGATTTTTAAAACTAAAGAAACATTTTATTTTATTGGGGAAGCATCAAATTTAGAGTTTTGACAAAGAGTTTTATGAGGTTTTTTAAAAAAATAGAATGTTTAAAATATTTTTATTTTATTTTAAAAATTTTACGTTATTTTTTTAAAATAATATATTAAATTTTGTGTATTAAAATAATTACTCAATATTTTTAAAACTTATTTATGACAACTAAATAATTTATAAATTTTTGTTAAAAATTTTATTTATAAAAGTTTTATTAATAAAAGATTTGTTTTAAAAAACTCTATTTAAAAAATTATATCAAATGAATCCTAAATGTCTGTATAGTATTATTCTTAAGTAGAGGTTTTTGAAATAGATATTTTACTAATAAAACTATTATAGGTGGAATTTTTAGTAAAAATTTGTTAATTATTTAGTTGTTATAAATAACTTTCGAAAAAATTATATAATTACTTTAATAAATAAGTTTTTAAAACTATATTATAAGAAAATAATGTAAAATCTTTTAAAATAAATTAAGGTTATTTAGATAATCTCATCCTTTAAAAAAGTTAAAAAAGTTCTATAACCAAAAACTTAAAATATGAGCTCCTTCTATTAAAAAAAAAAATAACTTTTTTAATTTTCTAAGTTTCCTCTCTAATGCCAATCAAATGATATCAAAAATATTAAAAAAGACTTTTAACATTAAAAATAATTAAAATATGGTAATTAAAAAAAAAAAAAGGTTCTACAGCCAAATAATTAAAATATGGGCTTTTTCTACTAAAAGAAAATTGACTTATTTAATTTCCGAAAGTTCCTCTTTAGTGACAATCAAACAACACAGAAAAAAATTTAAAAAGACTTTTAACATTAAAAATACCCTTTTGGCTAACATTAAAACTAAACCAAATGGAAATTAAATACTTTTATGTTTGTAGGTTGTGCTAAATATGAGTTTTGAAGAAATAATAAGATGCCCCTTGATTTAACTTTGCTTAGTTTGATTTACTAGAATATTATTATTTTTTTCTAAATGTTGATAAATAACAGAATAAAATATAATTTTTTTCACAATTAAAGATTTAGTCACCATTATCTACAATATACTAGAGATTAAAATAAATTTAAAATGTCAGTACTATTTTAAAAATGTTTAGGTACAAAAATATGATTATTTAAATAAAAATGCTAATAATGAGTCTGGATAAATTGATACGCTAAAATGCTCCTAATGCTCTTATTTTATTTTATTGATAATAATTTATTATGTACTGATCAAAAGAGTCTTTAACTAAAATATGTATAGCATTTTATTTAATAAATATTTTAAAAAGTATTTTATTTTTATTATTTTTTTAAAAAATTATCAAGCACATAATTAATATAAATAAAAAATATAAAAAATACATATTATATATATATTAAAATTAAAGTTCTCTTTTTTAAGAAAATTTTTTTTTTAATCATAATTAAATTAAACTTTTAAATATAATATAATAAATGTTATCTAACTATCAATTTTGTCGCCACATAACATCCAATTTAGTTCATAATTATAATTTATTATTAATCTTTTTATCTAATAAATTTTTACTTTTTCTTTCTAATATTTGATAAACGCTCCTAAACCACTTTCTTCTTCTGGTAAATAATTATTTAATTTTTTTTTTAGTTCGTTGTTAGCAATTCAATTTGTGTAACAATATTTTTAAAATTTATCATAATAATAAATCAAAAGAAATATTTTAAGTTTATTATTTTAGTCCTCGCTATGTTATAGATAGCGATGCTGCAATAGGAACTTAATTTTTAAGAGTAAGAAAATTATATCTTATTTTGTTATTTTACTAAAATTTAAGAACAAAACTAATAATATCTTAGCAAATTAAACTAACAAAAATTAAGTCAACACAAAATATCTTTCTGGTTTCTCAATGCTCAAAGAATATCCAACACAACCTAAAAATTCAGAAAGCATCTAGTGTAGTGAAAGTGGTATAAAAGAATATCTTTTATGTTGAAAAAGTAAATATACCTTTCAATTAACTAAATGCATGTATATATAAGACATAATCTTACCCCTAAATTTTTGGCATTGTGAGATACCTATAACGTTTAAAAAAATGTGAAAATACCTCAAATTTTTTAAATAAAATCAACAATACTTTAGAATTAGTGTGTATTTATCTATTATTAAAAACTTAGAAAGGTATTTTTAAAACATGAAGACTACATGACATTAATAGAAATGGCACAATATCAATGTCTAAATAAAGCAAGAAAATTGTAAAACTCCCTAAAATTATATTTAGTATTAGGTTTATGCATGATGCACAGTAAAAAATGAATAACTAAAGAGGGAGACATTTAAAAAGTAAAGTTACGTGACTAAATATTTTAAAAATAATTAATAAATTAAGGAATAAATAAATAATTTTATAAAGTGCCTAGGCTAAATTATATAATAAAAATATGGATATAAAATAAATATTATAATAAAAATTTGAAAAAAATTTGTGAAATTTAGGGGGCCAGGCCCTTTTAGGCCATAAGACCGCTTCGCCACTGAATTTATCAATATATGCCTTCCCTAATAAAACAATAAGTAGATAGATGTATAATAAAACTATAGGTACACTTTTTGGAGTTAATGAAAAAGTTCCTTTACGGTACATTTAAGAGGACATATTAGAATGTATTGAATTTTAATATATTTGATTATATTGGAATATAATGTATTGCATTGAATAAAATTTAATATAGTATTATTGCATTGTAAAATATCAATTACAAAAAAATAATTTTTTATTAGCTAATTATATATTATTATTTTATTAATAATTAAATAATCTAAAATTACATTTGTTATTCATCAAAAGTTGTTCTCGTCCATTATTCACGATTTCCGTGACTATCAACTATCATTCATTTGCAATCGTATATACCATTGAAATTTTTATTGAATACTCTTTACAATAGTGCCATTAACATTGATATTTGAGTAATCCTTTGTCATAAATCTAAAGTTAAATTTTTTGATATTGAAAATTCAACTTTAGATTTAGAGCCCAATGGGAACTATCGTTGAAAGAAGAAAAAGTGATTTTCTCTAAATTATCACTATCACTCTTCATTTCTACAATTTCTTTATAACCCACTTCATTTTTGAGCAATAGTGCCATTAACATTGATATTTGAGCAATCGTTTGCCATAAATTTAAAGTTAAATTTTTTGATATTAAAAATTTAACTTTAGATTTAGAGCCCATTGGGAACTATCGTTGAAAGAAGAAAAAGTGATTTTCCTTAAATTGTCACTATCACTCTTCATTTCTACAATTTCTTCATAACCCACTTCATTTTTGAGCAATAGTGTCATTAACATTGATATTTGAGCAATCGTTTGCCATAAATCTAAAGTTAAATTTTTTGATACTGAAAATTCAACTTTAGATTTAGAGCCCATTGGGATATCGTTGAAAGAAGAAAAAATGATTTTCCCTAAATTTTCACTATCACTCTTCATTTCTACAATTTCTTCATAACCCACTTCATTTTTTTCACCTTTTTCCATCAAAATCACCAAAGTCATAATTGTTAATCTTTTCTTAATATCGAACACCACCAACTATCAATGTTTTACCTATATATTAAAAAAAGTGAAGAAAAAGAAGAAGAGGAAATCAAACACCACCAATTATCAATTTTTCACCCATTCATAAAAAAAATGAAGAAAAAAAGAAGAAAAAAAAAAGAAGAAGAAGAAGAAGAAGAATCTGGAAAGAGAAAGAAAAAAAGAAAGAAGAGAAGGAGAATGATAAGGAGGGGGAGGAGGACGAGGAGAATCTTCAAAGAGAAAGAAAAACAAAGAAGAAGAAGAAGAAGAAGAAGAAGAAGAAATGTAGAAAGAGAAATTAAAAAAAGAAAGAAGAAGAAGTTAGAATCTTTTTTATTTTTTATTAGATATAATTTATTTTTAAATCACAATAGCAATTTTATCTTCAAATATAAAAAATAATATCCAACTGTGATTCTTCTTAACACATTTACAAAATATTGTACAAATTGTTTTTTATACAAAGTGGGCCATTAATATACGTCAGACCTACCAGCCAAACAAACCCTTATGATTTGTTGAAAGGTTTAAAATGTCCTTTGTTTCATCGAAGATGTAGCCATACAATTTTTTATTGGGTTAGGTTTATTCCTTTGTAGAGATGGTCCAAATTTTCTCTTTAATAATAATTAAACCAATTAGCCAAGGATATTTTAGTCTTTTCTTAATTAAAGTTTAATGTTTTATTTTTTGTTGTAATATATATATATATATGTGTGTGTGCCTTAAGAAGAGAAAATGGTTACTATTCATAGTTTTAGAGGGAGTGAATACCGTTCACGAGAGAAAAGTAGAATAGTGAACTCGAAATAACATTGATCAAGTGGCTGATCAAAAGTCGATTTGTGGTCCGATTGACCAAAAACATCAACTCCTTGAATCAGAGAACTAAATTCTAAATGGTAGAGATCAGGTTTAGAGTTCTCTTTCTCTAGATTTCAAAGTTGGTAGTTAATCCACAATTTTTGGTGAAGTTTATTAAACTGTCTTTAATTTCTTTGTAGAATTTGATTGTTTACTAAAATTGTTTAATTTTGACAATACTGTGGATGTATACCTCTAGTTTTAGGCAAAAAAACTTGCGTATTCTCATTATTTGATCTTAATAGAGATTTTTTAGGTGGACTACAATCTTGTGGTTTTTACTCTTTATATTAGAAAGGTTTTTCACGTTAAATTTATTATGTTTTATGGTTGTGTTATGATAATTGCTGTCCAAGAATTAAATATGTGCCCCAAATTGTTGTTCAATTTGTTTGTTTTCTTATTAGATTATCATTAGAGGGGACAAGGTAATTATTATGCGTTCGTGATTATTTGTGTTAGTTTCTTCCAACAAAATAACATCAGAGCATTGGTTATATTTATCTTGTACCTGGTGTTAAATATAGATGTTAATACAAGTAGAATAATTAATTTGAATAATGCAAATTATCATTTATAGAAGGGAAAGATGGAAGATCTTTTATATGTGAAAAATTATTACCTAACTGCATTTGAGAAACAAAACCCCAATAATAAAACATATGCACAATGAAAGTTGCTTCATTGTTAGGTATATAGCTATATCAGACAATGGATAGATGGCAATATTTTGAATCACATTAGTAAAGAGAAAGATCAAGCTCTTTATGGAATTAGCTTAAAGAGTTATACACTAGAAAAAGTGGAAATAATAAATTTTTTTTTATTAAGCAAATAATGAGCTTGAAATATTCGGATGGAAAACCTATGACAGATCACTCGAATGTATTTCAAGGAATTATTAATTAGTTGGCTGGAATGAAAATCAAATTTGAAGATGAAGTATAAGGTTTATGGCTTTTAGGCACATTATCAAACTTATGGGAGATATTTAGAATGTCGTTATCTAACTCAACTCTAAATGGTATCATCACTATATAATTTGTCAAAAATAGTGTTCTGAATGAAGAGGATAGAAAAAAGTCATAAGATTCTTCACAGTCAAATTTCTTAATCACAAAAAAGAGGGGCAAGAGTAAAAGTAGAGGTCCAAAAAATAAAGATAAAAGTAAAATGAAGACCAATAAGTTTGCCAATATTAAATGCTATCATTGTGGTCTTAATAAACATATACAGTAGTATTGACAACTCAAGTGAGACAACAAGAAAGATAAAGAAAAGGAAAAGAAAAATGATGATAGTAATTATGATAATAAAATTGCCACTATTATAGATGACTTCCTTATTATGTATTATAATGATGTTGTCAACCTTGTGTGTCATGACACTAACTGGGTAATTGATAGTGGTGCCTTCATTCACATTACATCGCAAAGGGAATTCTTTACATCTTATATATCTAGTGACTTTGGAGATGTTAATATGGGAAATAACGACTTAACTAAAGCCATAAGCATGGCAGATATGTACTTGGAGACCAATAATGGCACAATGTTACTTTTGAAAAATGTTAAGCATATTCCTAATGTTCGTTTGAATTTGATTTCTGCAGGTAAACTTGATAATGAGAGGTTTTCTAGCAACTTTAGTAGTGGTCAGTGGAAGCTTAGCAAAGGTTCTATAATTATGGCTAGAGGAAAGAAATGTTCTTATTATATTTTATGTAAGCAAAGATTGTAGATAACACTATCAATGTAGTGAAGAATGAAGATACCATTGAGTTATAATATAAAAGACTTGATCATATAAGTAAAAAGGGTTTGGCTGTCTTGACTAAGAAGAATCTTCTTTTTAGAATGAAAAATGAATCTTTGAATAAGTGTGTTCATTGTTTAGTAGGAAAGTAAACTAAGAATGCCTTTAAGACATCTCCTCATACTAGAAAATTAGGTATACTTGAACTACTACACTAATGTTTGTGGCCTTATGAAAACAAGAACATTTGGTGGTGCTCTCTATTTTGTAACTTTTATAGATGATCACTCAAGGAAATTGTGGGTTTATACATTGAAGACAAAAGACCAAGTATTATATGTGTTCAAACAATTTCAAGGTTCAATTGAGAGACAGACCGGGAAGAAGTTCAAATGAAATGAATGAAAACTGATAATAAGAGTTAGTATTCTGAACCATTTGATGAGTATTATAGATAGTTGGGAATTTATCATCAAAAGATATCTCCGAAGATTCCTTAGTTAAATGTGATAGTTGACAGAATGAATCGAACAGTAGTTGAAAGAGTGAGATGTTTGCTTTCATAAGCACAATTGCCAATATCTTTTTAGAGAGAGGCTTTGAACACAATTGTACATGTATTAAATCTCACACTGTGTGTTCATTTAGACTTTGATGTTGTAGATAATGTTTGGTCAGAAAAGGATGTTGCTTATGATCATTTATATGTCTTTGAATGTAAAGTATTTGTGCAAATTCCTAAAGATGAAAGGTCTAAATTTGATGTCAAGACAATACACTGTATATTTCTCGACTATGGTCAAGATCAATGTGGCTATAAGTTTTATGATCCAGTGCAGAAGAAACTTATAAGAAGTCAGATGCTGTATTTATGGAAGATTAAACTATACAAGATATTGAGAAGACAAAGAAGCAATGTCTCAATATAGTGATGCATTGACAGACTTAGATTTAATTCCTCTAATACTTGTTCCAGCACAACCTATAGATGAAGTCTAAGATGACTAGCATGACATAAGTGATGTTGGTACTCATACATAAGTGGAGATTGTTGATGATGTCTATGATTAGTCACCTATATCAGAGGTTTTGCTAGATGTTCCACTTAGAAGATCCATTAAAAATTGATAGTTTTCCACATGTTTTCTTACAAGTGATTATGTGTTATTGACTGATAGGAGAGAGCCCAACTGTTATGCAAAAGCTGTAGGAAATGAACACAAGAATGACCAGATTGATGCCATGCAAAACGAGACGAAGTTACTATATAAAAATCACACATTTAAGTTAGTAAAATTACCTAAGGGTAAAAGAGCTTTGAAGAATAAGTGGGTGTATAGAGTGAACTAAGAAGAACATACCTCACAGCCATAATACAAAGCCAGATTAGTTGTCAAAGTATTTAGTTAAAAAAAAAGTGTTGACTTTGATAAAATCTTTTCTCCAATTATCAAGACTTTGACTAAAGAAAAGTCTCTATGACTTGAAAAATGCACCAAGATAGTGGTATAAGAGGTTTGAATCAATTATGGGAGAGTAAAGCAACTGAAAAACTTTTGCTGACCATTGTGTTTTTGTGTTGAAATTCTTTAATAATGATTTTATTATATTATTGTTTTATATTGATTACATGTTAATTGTTGATAAGAATACTTTTAGAATTGACAGGTTAAAGAAACAGTTGACAAATCCTTTGCTATGAAGGACTTAGAGCCATTAAAACAAATATTTGACATTAAAATTGTTGAGATAGAGCAGCCAAGAAGTTATGTATATCAAAGAAGGATTACATTAAAAGGTACTTGAAAAGTTCAATATGAGCAATGGTAAGTGGTTAGCTCTCCTCTTATTACACATTTTAGGTTAAGTACCAAGTAGTTCTTTACAATAGATTAAAAAAAGGAAGACATATGTAGAGTTCTTTATGTTTTAGTAGTTGGAAGCTTGATGCATATGATGGTATGCATAAAACCAGACATAACTCACGCAGTTGGTATTATTAGTAAATTTTTATCCAATTCAAAGAGAGTGCATTAGAATGCAGTCGAGTAGAATATGAGATATTTTCGAGATACTTCCAATTTGAAGCTTACTTGTGGAAGTGAAGAACTTTTGCTAGTTGGCTATATAGATTCAGATATGGTTAGAGATGTTGATACTTGAAAGTCTACTACGGCTTGCTTGATGACATTTTTAGGTAGAGCTATATCATGACAATCAAGACTACAGAAATGCGTTGAACTTTCTACTACAGAGGCAAAGTTCATTGTAGTGACTA
Source organism: Azadirachta indica (assembly GCA_022749755.1). Classification (NCBI taxonomy): domain Eukaryota; kingdom Viridiplantae; phylum Streptophyta; class Magnoliopsida; order Sapindales; family Meliaceae; genus Azadirachta; species Azadirachta indica. The sequence goes on along the minus strand of CM040450.1, from coordinate 62,002 downwards.
AAGCATATAAAGAGTTATTGTGGACGAAGAAGTTTTTACAAGAGATCAGCTTCAAGCAAGAGCAATATGTGTATTTTGTGAAAACCAAAGTACAATTTATCTCAGTAAAAATTCTTTTTTCTATGTAAAATCAAAACATATTGATGTAAGATATCATTGGTTGATAGATGCTCTTAATGATAAAGTGTTTGAACTTGAAAAGATTTACACTGACTATAATGCTTCAGATATGTTAACCTAAACTTTTCTGAGGGAAAAGTTTAAAGTTTGTTATTTGATTACTAAGTTGGCATGTCTTTCTACATAATAAAAAAAAAAGAAATTTATTAAGTTGGGTTTTCATCTTCGTAGAGATAACTTAAATTTTCTCTTCAATAAGAAATAAGTCCAATTAGTCAAGGACATTTTAGTCTTTTCTCAAGTAGGATTTAATGTTTTAATTTTTTGTTGTAATATATATGTGCTAAGAAGAGAAAAGAGGCATTATTCACAATTTTAGAGAAAGTGGGTACTGTTTACGAGAGAGAGGCAGAATAGTAAATCCGAAACAATTTTAATCAAGTGCCTAATCGAAGGTCTATTTGTGGTCTGATTGAGCTGAAATTTAATTAGCAGTTTCATAACTTAGAGGACTAAATTTTGAATGGTGGATATCAAATTTGGAAATCTCTTTCTCTAGATTTTGTAGCTAATAGCGAAGTGAACATTTTTGATGAAATTTCTTAAATTCTCTTTAATTTCTTTATAAAATTTGATTGTTAACTAAGATTATTTGAATTTGAAAATATTATAAATGTGTACCTTTAGTTTCAACTAACGAGAACTTATCTATTCCTATTATTTGATCGTGATGGAGATTTTTTAGATGGACAATATTCCCGTAATTTTTAGTTATTACAATGGGGAGGTTTTCCATGTTAAACTGATTGTGTTTTACGGTTGTGTTATGGAGGATATGAATTATCCAAATGGCTTTAAGTAGGTTGTCAATGTTGGCGATAGCTACGGTAGTGGCCGGCTTTGGGGTGGCAATAACAACGATGGCCAAGATTGATTTGTTTGGTTTATTTATGGAAAAATATACCAGACAGTAGTTCTTCACTTCCCATGAACTTTTTACTGCACTGCAATTTTTATATGTCCTTTCTTTTTATGCTGCTCTACTACTTTTACACCACCATAATTTCTCCTTTTCCTACACCATAATCGTTTTCTTTTTCTCTTATGCGGCTTTTTTTATGCCACCGTCACTTTTTCAAACACCATTTTTCACCGTTTTTACTTTTCTCATTGTTCACAGCTTTTAAATCATTTTTTTTTTTAAAATATCGATTTTTGGCGTTTAGTATGCAACATTTAGTATTTCCTTCACCGATATATCTGCAAAAAGAAAGAAGGATTAAGGATATCGGTTTCTTAGTAAAAACTCTTTAATATCTAATTTAGTAGGGTTTTCTTTGTAAAAGTAATATGAAAAGTATAATAAAATATAATCTGAAAGCATGGATGAAAATATTAGAAAATTTGTATTATTTGGCGTACCTTTTTCTTATCTAAAAATCAAATTTATCCATACTTAGGCAGGAGTGAAATTTGGTAGTATCCACCTTTCTTAGGTTTTTGTCATCCATTATAATTCAGTTATTCAGATATTGAGTACTTCATGGTAGAATATTTTCCTCCACATCATTATATAATTCAATATTACTTCGATTGATTAATTTAAAAATAAAACTAATTATCCAAGTAACCATATTGGACTATCAAATTCTTTTAATGACTTGCTCATCATTGATCAACAGTGGTCTCGGTGAAAGCTAGATAGAAAGTTATTAATGGGCCGCTGGATGATCTGACATGACAGTATACATACATAAATAATTTTTTTTTAATTAATTAAAAATTACTTTGAATATGCAAGTAACAGTATTTATTGTAAATAATAATAAATATGCTGATAGATTTCGTGTTGCATATGCTTTAGTCAAATTTGTAGTCTCGCCACATCTCTCTCTCTATATATATTATCAATATATTATCAATATAAATCTTTTATGAATTTATTGAAGAATAAATGATATATTTATTTAATTTAAAGTTTTAAAAAAAATTTGTAACAAGTTAGTAAAAATAGACTAATGAATTATATGCATAAATGTATTTGGAGTGTAAAAGGTATTTAATATAAATTAAAAAATTTTAGTTTAATTAAATATCATTTTACTTATTTTTAATTAAGGTTAAAATTGTTATTATAGAAAGAGATTTTAGAAGAATTGGAAGTCGTGATAATAGTCACTTGAACAAAATATCATATTTTAAAAACAAATCAAACGGGAATTTAATTTTCACATTCGTAAAGCTCTTTTAGAAGAATATCTAAGTGTTTAAGAGAAGATAATTTTTGAAGTGTTTAATCTGCACAGATGAACTGGTGCTCTAAACAAATTAATTCAATCTTTATCATCTGCTGAGCTTGGAATTTTCAATAATTATATCATAAGAATTTATTATTAAAAAATATATAATTGAAAAAATAAGCACATAACAATAATTATATCAAATCGAGGTGAAGAATGGACACATTGCCGACATATTTCGACATTGAAATTATATAATTAGAAAACCAAAATTATTACAAACGATATAAGCATGAAATACCAAAGTAGGACTAATTATACAAATTATTAATCAAATTGAACAATTTGCAAAATAGAACACACAGTTTGTATCAAAGTGAGCAATAAGATAACAATTGCAGCAATAGTTGCGGTGCCTATCCAATAATTGCTAAAATAAACCCTTTTCAAAGTGGCCATAGCATGATTCCAACGATTTTCGTGGTGCTCTTTCAAATTCTTGATAATACCGTTGTAACATGAAGGATGACTCCAAGTTATTTGTAGGCAAAGCGCGTTAAACATTTTGGCTACGCTAGCAGTATCGCCCAGCATATTGGATATAATTTTAGCTTCGACAAGCAAATTGACATCTTCTTTATTGTCGATAAGATCATCCATCAGATGAATATAATTGCAGACGTGGGTTTCCGCTGGATAGTGGCATTGCTCCAAGGCCATCACGTTTCGAATCAAGCGTTCTGTCCCGTCATTTACTGTGATTTGTGGTATTTGCAACTCATCATGGACTTGTAGCCATGGGATCCTTCCCTTTTTCTTTTCAAATTTGATGTCAAGTAACTCTCGTCTTTCAGTAAACTTAAACTTTACACCGGATTCTTGCAGTTTGAGTGCAGAAGCCGGGAAATCTATATATTCTTCTGTTGAGCTTGATTTCGGGTATGTTCTGGTCATAGCCTTTCTTCTCAAATCAACGAAATGTTTAACTTCCCCCATGTCACTCATTTCCTCGAATATTTCATCATTGAAGAATGCACAAGAACATGCAAAGAACGAACCATACTCCTGTTGAGGAAACGCTTTTTGATATAAGCCCTCAAGGATGGAGTACGGAAGCTGATTTTCCAGTAATTGTAAATCTGTGCGAATAGCAGCTTCAAGTCGCGGTTGATTTAGCAAGAAGTCACTTTTTTTCTCCATATCTCTCAAAAAAAGCTCGATGATGAAGATAGCATCATACAAAACCATTGTTATAAAATCATCCTTTTCAAATTTAGGCATTTCTTGGTAACAATTACGGATGTATTGTTCATTCATTTCAATAAACATTATCAGTTCTTGCCATGTTTTTGAAGTGATTCGTTTATCAAACTCTCTTTGGTATCTTATCTTTTGTTTCTCCATGTCAACTAACTCTTTTTTATTATAATGAAAAGGGCCTATTGAAATTACCTGAGGAGTGTAAGCCTCTTCCTGTACTTTGCGGAGATCCTTGGGAACCTTGTAAATACAACACTCAGACTGAGGCTCCAAGTTCTTGGGGATGTCAATACTCAACTCTTTGCGTTGTTTAATTGAAGCAATTGTTATTACATTATTACTTCCCTCTTCCATCTTCGGAGTGCTAACCAAATGCAACAAACAATCATAAGTAAAATAAAGAAAATAATTTTACCTCATGATTTGCTTTTCAATTTTCTTTTCTTTTCAATTTTATAAATTAACTAAATTATTCAATTTATGTTTAAAAAAAAAGTAGAAATAAACATAAAGAAAGCAAACTCTGAGTTAGACTGGAGTTTACCTGAAGGCCAATAGAAATAGTGATTTGATATATAGAACCTGATTTGTTATTTATTTGAATTTCCCTCTCTATCTTTGATAATATTTTCTCTTCACTTCCAACCTAATTTATAGAGAAAATTTAATGTCACTTTTCATTTCTTAAGTTTAAAGTAATCACGTATTAGTCTAGATCTTATTAGACATAGAGAAATACCCCCTCAAAAATTGTCCTAAGAATGACCTTTATGCAACAAAAATGTAAAAATGCATCAAACTTATAATAATAAAACAAAGGGAATTTAAGTTTATATTATTTAGTATTTTACTTCTAATGATTAATTTAAAAATAAAAACAATCATCCAAAGCAACCATATTAGACATTCTTTTATTGACTTGCCCGTCATTGATCAACACTGATTGACTCGGTGAAAGCTAGATAGAAAGTTATTAACGATTATTTATTTTTTAAAAAATAATATTTTATTGACTAGCTTTTATTTTTTAAATAATTAATATTCATTTTGACTAATTGTTACTTATTTTGAAATAATAGTATCTATGGATGCATTTAGTTTTCTAATTATCTAAATAAAAAAAAATATTTTATTTGTATTAATATTCTAAATTTCATGAGTTTACTTAAATCCAACCAACTTAAAATATAATTATATGATTGAGTATTGCAATATTATATTGACTGGTTTTTTTATTTTTTAAACAATATATCATATGGACTAATTGCCACAGATATTGCAATAATATTATCCTTGCATACTCTATTTAGTTTTTGTAATTTTTTGAATAGAAACAATAATGTTTTATCTGTATTAGTTGTTACACGTTGTGAAATAATCTTATTTCATAAATTTGTTCAGTATTCTAAATTTTAAAATAACTATAAAAATATTAATTTTAATTAATTTTTATTAGCTGTGAAATTTAATCTCAATTATTTAATTTTTAAATAAAATATTAAATTTTAAATTAGATTATATTTGGTTTATTATAATACATAAAATCTTTAGTCGTTTAAGTTGACAAATTTAACTTTTAATAAAATAAATATTAATTTAATTTTTCTTCAGTTTTTTAAATAAAAAATATTTACTTAATTTTATAAAAATAAATTGAACGTTATAAAATACATATTTTTCTTTGTAATTTTTATAAATCTAATTGAGTTTACAATTTTTCTTTATAATATAATTTTATCAATCGAAAAGATAAAAGATACGTATAGCCCTCGTACGCCCAAGTTCCTTCTCAGTGAATATTTATGTTCTCTTCCCCCATCTAGCATCTATATAAAGAATGCACTTTTGTCTCTTTTGCTTATTACACTTCTTTCTTTCTTTTTCTAATAAAATAAATAAATAATTCAGTTCGAGAGATTAAATGAAGACTCTATTAGGTCAAATTAAATTAAATAATCAAGTTGGGTTTAGTGAATATTTAAGACACGTGTAATTAAATTATTATTTAAAAAGACTTGCTAATTTATTGAGAAAATCTAATGTCACCTTTAATTTCTAAAGTTTTACATAAATCACATTTTACTCCGAATATTATTAAACTGGACATACCCCCTAAAATGGTCCTATGAAATTGAATGCCCACTATGCTTTTCTCAATATATAATTAAATTTAAAGAGCAAAAATGTAAAAATGCATCCAACGTCTAAAAATAATAAAATCAGTGAAATACAAAATTTAGTATCACTTCTATTGATAAGTTTAAAAATAAAAATAATCAACTATATCACTGTTAGTGATAAACTTATCTAATAACTTGCAAATCATAAATCAACGATAATTTGTTCAGTGATGGATAGATTGAAAGTGGCTATTGACTATTTAATTTTTCTAAAACAATATTCACATTGACTAGTTTCTATTTTTTAAATAACATTTTGTTTTGAGTAATTGTTAAATATGTTGAAGTAATATTGTCCATGACTATAGTAAGTATTTTAGCGTTTTGAATAAAAATAATAATATTTTATTGTTGAATTAATTCATATGAGTCATAAAATTTAATCTCATTCTATGAGTTTATTTATTTATTTAATTTCTAAATTAAAATATTAATACTTTAAAATTAATGTGTATTTGTATATTATTTAAAAATTTAGAAGAATATTTTTCGAATATCAAGAGTAAAATCAAATCTAACTTTTACATCTCTTAATGAGTTTTAAAACCTCAGGGAGAAGTAGATAAATTTAGGAAATTAAATTTGAATTAAGGTGTAATTATCTCAAACTTCTGATAGAAAAGTGAATTTATTCCTGACGTGTGGATAAAGGGTTCACTCTCTCTCTTTAGCTAACTATAATTGGGGAAACAAAAAGAAAGTGTTATAAGATATACTTTGTTGACGGTAGGTTTTCATATAAAGAAAAGAAAAATAAAGTGGAATGAAATACTTTGCTTCATGGTATTTTTTCATTATAAGTAATATTATTATTGCAAGTTTTGTATTCTATGTAATGCTTTTTTTCATTAATTAGATAATAAAATAAAATAATTAATTAGTAATTTTGAAAACTATAAATACTTAATATTTAATAATTAAAAATTAGTGTTACTGTTTCATCAAATCATCGTCAGCATCATTATTGTTACTATTACTACTTTTTTTTTTTTTCATATTTGGCCTAAAATCCAAACGCACCAAGGACGACATGAAATGAGTGAAAAAAAAAAAAAGAGAAGAAAATTATTATTATTATTATTATTTATAATGTTTGAACAAACTCAAAATGCAACCCTAACCAAAGAAAATGCAACATTAGTTGAAAATGAAGAAAAACAAAAAGAAAAAGGAGTGAAAAAAATGAAATTCAATCCCTTCGAAGACAACACAACATTAGTATAGAACAAAGAAGTAAAAGAAATGGAAAAGAAAAGAAAGTAAAAATAGGTGAGCAAATATACCTTTACAAACCAAATAAGTAGTTAGAGTAAAATGAATAATACTCCTAAGATTTGGTGAAATTACAAACTAACTTCTAATCGATGTTTTTAAAAAATACCCCTTCATGTTTATACGGTAATTGAATTTTACTTAAAAGTTTTCTTTTGATATAATAAAAATTAGAAAAAAACAAATATAATAATTACTTAAAATAATTTAATTTTTTATTAATAAAAAGAAAACTGTGCTTTACCCCTTAACCTTAAGAAAAACAGCAAATTCCGTAAGTTTTATTGCCTATACTAGATAGACTTGACCTTTTAAGAAATGCGAAGATACTGGTAAAACATAATAAGGTATTTTCAAAAATATTAGAGAGATTTGGGTAATTTCATCAAACTCTTAGAGGATATTGGTCATATTTTTAACTTGTTGGTATCACTCAAATATTTATGAATAAGAGAGTTCAATTTTTTTACTCTCATAAACATTAAAAGCAATATAATTTTAATCAAAGAAGTTGATTAAGTAATATATAAATACTCTTTTTAAATATTACAAGTGCTGAAAGTTAAAGTGTATAGGCTTGCAAAAATCAACAATGCTTGATAACCCTGTCCACTCAATTTTCTTCTAACTTTCCAAAACTCCTTGAGATTTTAAAAATATCCTGTTATAATAAATTTAGGAAATATTTGAATCAAGGTGTAATTATGTCAAACTTCTACTAGAAAAGTGATTTTGTTCTTGACGTGTGGATAAATGGTTCACTTTCGCTTTAGCTAACTAACTGGAAAACTAAAAACGAAAGTGTTATGAGATACTTTGATTGATGGTAGGTTTTCATATAAAGAAACTGAAAGAAAATAAAGTGGAATGAGATCCTTTGATTGATGGTAGTTCTTCATTATAAGTAAATAGTAAATCATGTTGTGTATTCTATGCAATGCATATTTCAATAATTAGATAATGAAATGAAATAATTAATTAGTATTTTAAAATTGTAAAAACTTAATATTTAATTATAAAAAAATCACATCATTATTTGATGAAACATTAGATAATAGCCAATACTGTTTCATCAAATCGTCGTCGTCATTATTATTATTATTATTATTTAATAATAATAATAATAATTTTATTTAGTTATTATTATTATCCTTATTATTACTTTTCTTTTCATATTCACACCTAAAATCCATACGCACTAAGGATAACGTGAAATAAGTAGAAAAAAGAAGAAATGAAAAAGAGAAAAAAAAAAATAGAATGTTTGAACAAACTCAAAATCCAACCCTAAGAAGGAACAATACAGCATGAACAGGCACATACGCACGCACACGTACATCATTTACACACATATGTATATTTACCTACAATTAATTTTTGTTCCTTTGTATTACTAAAACATTGTAACAATAAAATTCGCTAAATATTTAATTGATTCTTTTTATTGTTAATTATTTCTTTCTCACAACAGAAGCACATTATTAAAAAAATCTACAATAATCCTAAAGTAATAGGCATGTAAGGCAATATTGTAGGGCAGGGGTGGGGAGGTGTTTCTCATTTTCCATCCCATCTAAATTTCGATCTCCATTCTTCAATAAATTTAGTGAAGTGGATATAAAAAATTTCTATATAATAAATAGATTCCCCATCACTACTTATTTTTATATTTATTTTTATTAAATATTAACTAAAATATCATTAACATATTATAATATTATTTATGAGAAAGGACCAGGCCCCTTTTCTTATACAAATCTTTACATCATTTTCATTTAATTTAAGGATATCTAACCATTGAGATTAAATATGACATATGTATTAATTATGATTCATTAATTATACATTTATTATATGATTATATTCAATTTCAACTATTAAATGTGCTTAGATCCCATGACTTACAAATGATATACAAATTTATATAAAAAAGAGCCTATGATCATTCTTCCATTATTTATATGCAGTACCTATATTACAAGTATAAATGTGATTGCTAGATAGCATGAAAAAAAATTATAAATTATGGAATTTTTTAATTAAATATTGTCAACATATGTGTGTATATGAAAAATAACATATTAAAAAATTTTATTTATAAAAATACACGCCTTAGTTAACTTTTTTGCTCAATAAATATACTATATATATATATTCTAGTTATATATATATATATATTTTTTTTTGAAAAATGAGGTGGAGCTGGTGTCGAGGATGGGTTGAAAACCGGGAGAGGACTATTAAACTATTTCCCACTCTATTATTTATATAAAACTTAATCTTCTCTTATTCTCTACTTTATTTTTCATAAAATCATCCCAATTTTATCGGGCAGATTTCATTAGGACTCCTAACTCATAGGGGATATGCCGTCTATACAAACCAGCCCTCAAAAGAAATCAAATAGTACTTTTAGAATTTAATTTTTTTGTGTAAGACGATAATTATATATGATCAAAATTTTAGATAATATTTATATATTCTTTATAGTATTTGGCTTAAACTGTAATTTTGTTAAACTTTGAAAGAAATTATATGTGAATTTATTCTCAACGTGTAGACAAATGGTTTTCTTCATAATTCACTCTACCCTTTTCAAGTCATAGTTCATGTGAATCACCAAAGACCCAATACAAGGCAACGTACAATAATATATTAGAGAAAAAATTCTCAGAAATTGTTAATACAACTGATTAGCCACAAAACTTCGGAACAAACAAACAACAAATTAATGCTTATTCTTAAAAAACAAGAAATAGGAAAATGCTAGCTAGACATTGTGCGGAAGGGAAGCCATGGAATTCCTTAGCGAATATTAACAATCGAGAAAGTGAACCCAACAATAATTGCACAAAATGAACTACAAATAAATAAACAAGAAATTCTGAACAAAAACAACCGAAAAGAAAAAGGAAAGAGAGAGAAAATGGCCAGACTAGAGATATTTGCAGAAAAAGCTAAGCTGCTCGTAGCATTTGAGCACTAGGCTAAGCCCAAAAGAATTGAAATAGCTAAAACTCATAGTAGTTATACCAAGTGGAGATGATAAATGGATACATGATAGACGACTGAACATGTTATGACACTGAAAATATAATGTAATGGACAAACCAATATTATTACAACGCAAGTATAATATTAATATGCAAAAGTACATATAATTATACTAATTAGTCACACGACTTGCAAAATAAAACATACAGTTTGTATCAAAGTGAGGAATAAGAGCACAATTGCAGCAATAGTTCCCGTGCCTCTCCAATAATTGCTAAAATAAACGCCTTTCAAAGTTGCCATAGCATGATTCCAACAATTTTCGTGATAATATCTTTCTAACATGACGGACTTAAAGAAATTTCGAGGCAAAGCTCGTTAAACTTCTTGGCTATTCTAGCTGTGTCACCCAACTGATTGGATATAATTTCAGCTTCAACAAGCAAATTGACATCTTCTTTAGTGTTGATAAGATCATCTATTAGAGCAATATAATTGCAAAAGTGGGTTTCCGCCGGATAGTGGCATTGCTCCAAGGCCATGACTTTTCGAATCAAGCGTTCTGTCCCATCGTCTACTGTGATTTGTGGTATTTGCATCTCATCATGGACTTGCAGCCATGGCATCCTTCGCCTTTTCTTTTCAAATTTGATGTCAAGTAAATCTCGTCCTTTAGTATGTCTAAACTTCACACCGGACTCTTGCAGTTTGCGTGCAGAAGCTGCTAAATCTTTATATCCTGTTAAGCATGATTTCAGTTGCTTTCTTACTATAGCATTTCTTCTCAAATCAACAAAATGTTTGACTTCCCCCTTGTCAGGTATTTCGTTGAACATGTCATCAGAGAAGAATGCATGAGCACATACAAAGAACGAAAGATACTTATGGCCATAAATAATTGTAGGTTTCGGAAAGGCTATCTCATATAAGCCCTCAAGGACAGAGTATGGGAGCTGATTTTCCAGTAATTGTAAACCTGTGCCAATTGCAAATCTAAGTTGTGGTTTATCTAGCAAGAAGTCACTTTGTTTCTCCATATCTCTCAAGAAAAGCTCGATAATGAAGATAGAATCTTACAAAATCATTGCTATAAAATCACACTTTTCAAATTTAGGCATTTTTTTGGTAACAATTACGGATGTATTGTTTGTGCTTTTCAATAAATGTCACCAGTTCTTGCCATGTCTCCATTTTGATTCGTTTATCAAACTCTCTTTGATATCTTATTATTTGTTTCTCCATATCAAATAATTCCTTTTTATTGTAACGAAGAGGGCCTATCGAAATTACCGAGGAGTGTATGCCTCTGCATTTATTTTGTAGAGATATTTGGGAACCTTGTAAATACAACACTCAGGCTGAGGCCCCAAGTTCTCGTGGATGTCAATAAGCAACTCTTTGCGATGCTTAGTTGAAGCAAGCGTTATTACGTTACTACTTCCCTCCTCCATCTTTGGAGTGCTAACCAACTGTGACAAACAATCATAAGTAAATAATAAAGAAATAATTTTACCTCATGATTTCCATTCCATATTCTCTTCAACTCTATATTAACTAAATTAAGCAATTCATGTTTACAAAAAATAAATAATAATAAAAATGAACATAAAGAAAGCAAATTTGGGGTTAGTAGTGGAGTTTATTTTAAAGAAAATAGAAATACTAGTTTTATTGAGACTACCTAATTTGTTAATTATTTGAACTTCTCTCTCTCTCTCCCTCACTTCGATAATATTTTCTCATATTTTTTCTTGGCTTCCAACCTAATTTATAGAAAATTTAATTTTACTTTTCATTTCTAAACTGTAACGTAATCGCATATTAGTTTGGATATTGTTAAAAAAAAAAAGAAATACCCTCTAAAATGGCCCTATGAATGCCCATTATCCTTTTCTCAATATATAATTAAAGACTGAAGATGTAAAAATACATCAAACTTATAATAATCAAGTCAAACCAATATAAATTATATTATTTATTATTACTATTTCATTATTATATTATTATAATTAGTATCTTCAAAATGTATATAGTATAGTATTCTCTCTTCATTATTAGTGATCTTAATTTTCTTTGGTAGAAGAGATTTACCTACATAATTGTGTTGTATTATTGGCATTTTCTTTACTATTTTTTATTTGTTAATTGTTTGATTCTTTTATTTTAAAAGATTTTGGGTGGACCTAATATTCTCAACAATATTATTATGATTATTCTTTTTCTTCTTAATTATTCTTGTTATCCTTCTTGTTAGCTTATTATTTATTCTTCTTGTTTGTATTATTCTTGTTCTCCTCATTATTATTATTTATGTTTGAACTCACATGAAATCCAACTCCACCAAGAGCAACAAAATAGTAGAGAAACATAAAAAAAGAAAAATGAAAAATGTCATTTCAAAGAAGGAAGTAAATCGAGAATAAAATAAAAAAAAGAAGTAAGGTTCGAGATATTTTAGCAAAAAATAGATTATTATTGTTATTATTAATCTCATCATCATCATCATCATCATTTAACATTTCAATAAACTCAAAATCCAACCCCGAGGACAAGAGACAACATAGGACAACGGGTATTAACAGAAAACATAGTAGTAATAGGGAAAAAAAAAGAAGAAAATGACAAATATTAGTACAGAAAAATTTCAACATAATTGAAAGCCAAATCCCAATTACAGAAGAGAAAGCACTATTATGCTTATTACTTATGTTCTTTAACATTTTTGTCTTTGTGGTTTTTTAAAAATGGCATTTGTTTTATTAAATTACTAAAATAGACATTATAATATTTTTTTAAATTAAGTAATATATAAAATCGATAGCATTTTTTTCAAATTAAATAATATATGAAATTAATATTTGTGTATTAGTCTCTTCTAGTAAAAATAAATATTTTAAAAAAATAAAAATAAATTGACATTTTATATCTTTTTTAAATTAACTACTGTATTAACTTTGATAAATGTATAATAAATGTCTATGTATTCGTCATTTTATATATTTAATATATTTAATAATAATAAATAACTAAAAATGGAATAACTATTTAGAGATAATAATATTTTAATTTGTAAGTATCTCTAAAAATAACTGCTATTCGTTGTCATAGTTACTATTAAAAAATAAAGAAAATAATTTATTATAAAAATAACTGTAAATTTAATAATTTAAAAAAAATTACAAAAGAAATAAAATAAAAAATAGGATAATAATTAGAATTCTTAACGTAGAGAAGTGATTAGTAGATAAACATTGCATATAATTTAGTTAACATCAATTTAGAGTTTTTAGATTTAAAATGGGAAAACAAGGGGGAGAATTCCTATGTCCTTCCTTGTTGACGTGATACACCATAACCACTCTATTATTCAACATAATACTCATTGAAACCTTAATTATTTAGTTAATATCTCAATATCTTTTTGTATTATCTTCATTAGTAAAATTTGATATGGTTCAAATATATATATACACGTCACTGTAACACGCGTCTTTTTTGTATTGGGCAACTTATACAATTGGGTTAATTGCCACAGCCGACTGCCACTAACCACTGTCAACCACCATCTACCACCATTGACAATTATTGAACATTATCCGTTTAGATTATTATAGATATCATTAGAATTCTTATTAAACTTTCTATTAAATGGTACATCACTATCGCCATTTAAACAACTGTTTGCTATAAATCGGAAGTTAAAGTTTCGACACTCAAAATTCAATGTTTTAGATCTATAATAAACAATTACTCAAATGGTGATAGTAATTATGTTATTGCGTAGAGTGCTCAATAAAGATTTAAATAATATTTACGATATCCTAAACGGATGATAGTTGGTGGCCGTGACTGATGATTGATGACGACAAAAAAATGAACGACAACAAATTTTGGTCAACTTTCATCTATTTAAATCATCATAAATATTATTATAATCTTGGTTGAATGGCCTATACAATACTACTACCATTACCATTGCTATTCTAACAACTTTCATTGTAGATCTAAAGCTGAATATTTAGGGGTTAAAACTTTAACTTTAGATTTACAGCAAATAATTATTCAAAGGGGTAATGGTAATAATATCATAACGTAAAGCATTTACCAAGGATTTTAATAATATTTAAACAGATGAAATTCAGTGATGATATGTAAACAGATGACGTTTAGTGATGCTCAATGGCAGTATATGGTAAATGAACAATTGCCGTCAACCTAATTGTAAGTTGCCCAATAAAAAGATTACACGTGCTATAGTCATGTGTACTTTTGGCAAACTTTTGACCTAATCAGATGCAGAAATTACTAGTTATCATAAAAAAATAATAATTTTCAGTAACGAAACTAACATAATGGGTTGATTGAATATTTAGAAAACAATAGCGAGTAATGGGGTATTGGGCTAAACAACAAGGGTATGAAGCTTAGAGAGTTAGTTACAAAAAGCTGAGATGGCAAGAACAACAGAATAACAGAATCTGTCATTCACAGGTGCTTCTTCTTCACGAGAGAAAAGGAGGATGATAGTCAAGACAGAGTGAGCGACAACTACGGTAATAGTATGATGGTGGGAAACAAGATTGTGATCAAGAAACAAAGCTAGTCAGTAAGATGTTTCTTGAGTGATTGAACTCTTGTAATCGAGTGATCTTGTAAACTTGATTCGGCAATAAAGATCCTTTTAAGTTGTCTTGACAGTGGATGTAAGCCTTCAAGGTTGAACCACTTAAATCCTGTCTTCTCTATTTGTTTGGTTAATTCTTTCTTTGTGCTGCACTAATTTCTTTATCTCACGAATTAATTTGTTCTCATAAATTAATTCGTTTTCATTTTTTCATAAAAAATATATAATGCTAGGTTTTAAAAATACAAAAATATAGACACAACAACGGAAAAAAAAAAAAGAAGAATGAACGAATAGCGCTATAAATTAAAAATAACAAACAGAATATACTCAAATAAAACAATAATGCAAGACTAAATTAAAAACAGAAACTTATCTTTGCAAAAGAAGATCACTTTAATTTTAGTGATAATAAGTTTGGCTTCTTTTTTCTCTCTTCAGATCTTATATATTAACTCAATTAAGCAATTCAAGTTTAAAATATAATATCTTTCAAATAAAAAGTTTCAAAAAAAAATAATAAGAAAGAACATATATAAACAAATCAAACTCAGAGTAAGTGCTGAGTTTACCTGATTATTTTGAGAAGAGGTGAACAGTGGAGTGATGGGGAGCAACAAATTTGTTATTTTTGGCCTGAATATTTCTCTCTGTCTCTTATAATTTGATAATATTTTCTCTTCGATTCCAGCCTAATTTATAGAGATAGTTTGATATCATTATTTATTTCTATATCTTTATATTGTTTAAAATAGACAAAATACCCCCTAAATACTCCTGACTACTCATATATTATACTTTTGTCAATATATGTAATTAAAGAGCAAATATGTAAAAAGTCATCAAATTTATCATAATCAAATATAAAAGCAATATAAAATTATATTATTTAGTATCACTTCTATTGATCAATTTAAAAATAAAAATAATAATCACCCAAGTCACTATCAATAATTAAATTCTTTAATGAATTGCTCATCATTGATGAACACAAGTGATTCACTCGGTGAAAGTCAGAATAGAAAGAGGCTAATAAATATTTAATTTAAAAAATAATATTATATTAACTAATTTTAATTTTTTAAATAATATTTTATTTTGACTAACTGTAATTCATGGATGTATTAGCTTTATAATTTTTTGAATGAAAAATAATAATATTTTTTTGTATTATTATTTTAAATTTCATGAGTTCGGTAATAGTTTTCTACATTTTAAAAGAAAAAAAAATAATAATATTAGTTTTGATTAATTATTATTAGTTGTGAAATTTAATTTCTATGATTTTTAATTATTTATTTTTTAAATAAAAATAAAAATATTTTAAAATTAGTGTATTTACATGTTATTGAGAGCTTACAAGAGTATTTTTTGAATATAAAAATCAAATCAAATCTTACGATCTCAATGAATTTTTAATCACCTAGAGTATAAGAAGATGATTGTATATTATAAAAAATTTATGAAAAATTTGTGTATTATTAATAATGTTTGGATTAAGGTGTAAGTATTTCATACCTCAAAAAAAAAAAAAGGTGAATTTGTTCCAGATAAAGGATTACTCAATACTTCAGATTCTCTTTAGCTCATCAATTGGGAATCCAAGGACTATAGACATTAATGGTGAATAAAGAAAAGAATTAAAAAAATAAGTGTAAAGAGATATTTTAATGGATAGCTAAAGTCTTTAGAAATCAATTCAATCTGCCTACTCTACTATGCTCAGTTGGATCCGATTCGATTTGTTTTTTTAATGAATTTAATGGATCAATTAATGAAATTGGATCAAAAAATCTAAAATCTACTTATAATAAATTCAATTATAAATTTGTATTATCAGTCTGTCAAAAATATTATATATTAATATTTTAAATAAAAATTTGATTTCTTATATATAAAATTATATTTATAATAGATAAAAAAATAAAGTATACATGCACACTAAAGTAAACTATTTTCCCTCAATCTCCCTTACGTATTCTTATAAGTTATGGTGATTATTTTTACTACTTTTTTTTTTAATTTTTTATATATTTTTGAAGAATAATTTTTTTTCTGAAAAAATAACCTAATTATAAATTTTTTAATAAATCTCACAAGGCCAATTATATATACATATATATTTGTTAATTTACTTTAAATAGGTAAATGTGTTTGGAAGTTAAATAAATGATATGATATTTTTCTATTTATTTTCATTGATGAAAAATATTTAATGATAAAATTACATAATTTTTAGTTTGTTTGGATTGGATTTGAAATTTTTTTTAATAGGTAGGATAAGATTAGATTCTATCATACAGTAGATTGAATTGGATTGAAAATTTTCTAATTTGTAAATTAATTGATCGAATATAAATTTGGTCATATTTACACAGTTCAATGAGGGAGCAGCCTTAATAAATAGTACTTTTTTTTTTTTTTGTTTTTAAAAATCCTTGGTAAAACGAGGAAAGATTAGTTAGAAAAAAGCAAACTAACAAGGGAAAAAGTTGGGAGCGTGGAGCCTTACCCCTATATCAAAACAAAAGCTTGCATACTACAAACGCTCAAACAAACCGATAATGAGGAGGAAAGCCAGTAGCATCCTTAAAATGAAAACGACGAATCAATGTAGGAGGAGCATCCCACCACTTAAGAGCAGTACAACAAAGCCACAGGTTAGCTAAACCATCTGTCACAGAATTGTTTTCACGGAATAAAAACTAATTTGGGAAAGAAGATTTGGGTAACTGTCACAGGCTGCCAAAACAGAAGTGGAACCTCCAAAAGCACAAGAGCACAAGAGCACACAACTCGTAGAACCAGCTCGGTCAAGTTTCGAAATCACCCATCCATTTGTACGAGAGCAACCATTCGCGGATAAACAATGGCCGCGTGAACAGTAAACCGCGAGTGGAATGGGTGAGAGAAAAGGTGTGCGAGGTTGAGCAGAAGTGTCAACAGCATGTCCGATTTCCTACCCCATCAAAGCACAAGGTGAAGCAAGCTGGTCAGAATATGAGTGACAGCTTAGTAATCCAGTATGGCTTGCTTAGTCTTGTGATTCAGTAGACCCAAATTTTAGAGTTAATGGTAGTAAATAGGATTTTTCTTGTTTTAATATAAAATATGCATGTAAATAAATCTTGGCTATCCAAGCGTATAAAGTGGTGACAAATCTCAACTATTGAATTGTAAATATATATTGTAAAGTTAGCGTAATGAAAGGAAGTCTTTATTTTCCATTCCGATTGAGCAGCCCGCAGGTTTCTTTCCTCTCCACTTTCACTTGCAATTTTCTTTGACTTTGAATGTGCATTCCTTCACCATTCATGCCAACACACACACACAAAGTGATCTTAGTTAATTTGGCTTACTTTAGCAATACATTGGAGTTATCCTAAGTGCCGCACGGAGTTGAAAACCACTGAAATTCCAAGCCTGTTACACAACGCCCAACCGTTACACAAAAACCATGGAGGAGCAAGAGCTTTATTGGCTAACAGATGTATTATCAGCATAGAATTACTTTTCCAGCCCATAAGTGATCCCACCCTCTCTCATAAGCCAACTCTATCACTAAATGACTGCCATGGGTTCTACAATAAAACGTTGTAAGTTTTCATTATAAATAATATTTAATTAAAAATTTGTATTCTACATACCTATTTGTTTTTTAACTTAGTTTATTACTTTATTTTCTAACGGTAATTAAACATAAATCTTGTCTGATACTATTTTTTTTTTATTGTCGCTTTTTGTTTCTACGTATTTGAAACAACATTGCAATATAATTTATTCTTTTGATTTAATCTATCATTGATTTTCATATTATTTAAATTATAATTTCATAATTATTTTATAATTAATAATTTAGTCTCCATTATTTCTAACATATTAGAAACAATGAAATTTTTAAAGTCCATAGTGTAAGTACATAGTTGTATATTATCGAAGCTTTAGGAAATATTTTTATATTCTTGATAATATTTGAGCTATCTAAATTGTACTCACATCAAAATACAAAAAGAACAGTGAATTTATTACTGATGCGTAAACAAATAGTTCATTTAATAATTCACTCTCTCATTAGTAATAAAATTGTAATGAAGACAAATTCTTTTATTATGTTAAAATATAAGAGATGCAATACTTATATAGACTCAAAATGTAGTGAATAATTAAACAATAATGAAATTATTTGCTAATGAAATTAAGCAATAATTAAGAGAATTAAGGATCAAAATAGAAAAGCTGGAGAGGAAAATTTTATGAACTCCTAGCATGTCTCGAGATAATTGCAAACTCTTCATTTCTAAATATCATGCAACTGACAAGAAAAACCACATTTCTTGGAATTGGTGTTGATTGAGGAGTTCAATGGTAGGCTTAAGCAATGACAACAATGTTTTAGGAATTGTATGTAATGTTGACAGATGTAGTCAACATGCCACCACATTTTGTTGATGAGAGATAGAGGAGAAGAAGACTGCAGGCGACACAATTGAATTTGGGTTTTTTATTAAATATTTTCAAATAGTTAACGCTTCCCAAGAGATTCTCCATTGATATTCTCCCTCCGTAAGCAGTCAGCACTCCTGTTTTTCTAATAGCAGAAGTTGTGAAACACGTCGATATACAGGCTGCCATTTTATATAGAGGATAGTCAAATCTCAAAGGCACATTCAATGATATGTGTCAAAAGAAACCAGATTCCCCAATTGCCTATCTGTTCATCAAATACTCCAAAACAAAAAAAAAAATCAGAAATTGTCAACACAATTGATTAGCTACAAAACTTTAGAACACACAAATGGCAAAATGCTAATGTCTGACTAAAGCAAGAAAACTGTAGAAACCCTATTGTACGGAGGAGAAGCAATAGAGTTCCTTAGCTTGTTGGCTTGAGTTTTATTTTTATTTGGAGAATGGCATAAACTTGTAAGCCCACATGATTAATGACATGTTTTTTAGATTTGCTTGTGGCTGTAAGAGGTGAATACGTGTGAAGAGAGAATATATAGCCGTGAGAAGAAGAGAGAGCCTTTTGTTTTTTTAAAAAATTTTAGTTTTGCACAATTTTCATTAGGTTGACAATCGAGCAATGATTTTAAGTCTGTTTTGACCCAAATTTTATGTAGAGATTCTATGAAATTAATTTTGGACAATATGATTGACTATTAAACCTCTCTAACATATTTAGAATTGACGTTTATAGTAGCTCTATTTTCAAAATTTTTCGTAATCTTAATTTAACTCTTCTATTTTGGTGTCTCATCTATTAGTATATTTAGTGAGGTTTTAATGAGCTATTATTTTGTTTTGAAAAATGGAGGTTGATACAAGTAGAATAGTGAATTTGAGTGGTTCCAACTATACACTTTAAAAGGGTAAAATGAAAGATTTGCTTTATGTGAAATATTATCTACCAATGTTTGCCATAGAGAAACTTGATCATAGAACAGATGAGGATTGTGCTTTAATGTATTGACAAGTTTGTGACTACATTAGGCACTGGGTAGATGATAATGTGTTAAACCATACAAGTGGGAAGAAACATGCTCGGATGCTTTAGAACAAGTTGAAACAGTTGTATGCCAAGAAAACAAGGAATAACAAGTTGTTATTTATAAAGCAGGTGGAACTTTGGTGACTAATTACTTAAATACATTCTAAGGAATCGTTAATCAACTTGCTACTATAGGAATCAATTTTGATCATGAAATTTAAGGTTTATGGCTTCTTGGTATCTTATCAGATTAATGGGAGACTTTCATGGTGTCATTATCAAATTCTACACCAGATGGTATCATCTTTATGGAGTTTTTAAAAATAGTGTTTTGAATAAAGAAATGAAAAGGAAAACATAGGTTCCTCTTTACAATCAAAAGTTTTAATTAGCTTCAAATTCTAAAGAGAGAAGTAACAGTTGGATTCCAAAAACAAAGAGCATAGTAGAACCAAATCAAGAAAGAGATATAAAAATCTTGAATTTCACCAATGTGGTAAGAAAGAATATATCAAGAAATATTGCTACAAGTAAAAAGAGAGAATAAAGAGAGCAAATAGTAAGAAAAAAACACTAAACATAATAATGATGATGATATAGTTAATGTTACTCCTAAAGATATTTTGATTATTTAAGAATATGATGCAATTAACCTTGCTCATAGTGAGACTAGTTAGATAATAGAAAGTGGTGCTTATGTTCATATTGTAGTTAGAAAGGATTTGTTCTCATCCTATAAAACCTTCGATTTTGGAGATGTTAGGACAGTTAATGAAGGAGTGACACGATGTGTAGGTACTGGAGATGTTTACTTGAAGATTGCTAATGGTTCCAAATTAGTTTCAGGCATGTCTAGTATGTCTCAGATATTCAACTTAATCTTTTTTCGGTTGGTAAGCTTTATAATGATGGCTACAATAAAAAAATTTTCAGGAGACAATTTGAAGCTTCCCAAAGGTGTTATCGTTATGGTTAGTGTAAGAAATATTCCTTTTTATACCTTAAGATAAAATTGTTAAAAGTATTGTGTATGCAGCTGAGTCAGAAGATAGAATTGAATTATGGCATAAACGGTTATGTCATATGAGTGAGAAGGGATAACTAAGCTAGGTAAGAAAAATGTGTTACTTAGCACTTGAAGAAGTGCATTCATTGTTTAAAGGGAAGTAGCACACAATTTCTTTCAAGAGCCATTCATTGACCTAAAGATTTAAGGTACTTGATTAAATGCAATCTAATTTTTTGTGGTCCTATGTAAACCATGTCACTTGGTGGTACATTTTGTGTCATTTATTGATGATCATTCAAGAAAAGTATAGATTTATACTTTAAAGTCAAAGGACCATGTATTATCTACATTCAAGCAATTTTAGGCTTCAGTTGAGAGAAAGCCTAGAAAAAAGTTGAAATATATCCAAATAGATAATGGTGGTGAATATTTAGGGCCATTTGATGTTTATTACAGAGAGCAGGTATTAGACATCAAAAGACTCCTTTCAAGATGCACAATTGAATGGCTTAACTAAGAGGATGAACAAAACACTAGTCGAGAGAGTTAGATGTTTGATTTCATAAGATAGATTACAGAAATCCTTTTGGGATGAAGCTTTGAGTACCATAACACATGTTATAAATCTTTCTTTTAGCATGTCTTTGTAGCTTGAAGTGCTAAAAAGGATATAGTCAAGCAAGAAAGTTTGTTATTATCGTTTATATATTTCTGGTTACAAGGCTTTTGTGTATGTCTCTAAAGAAAAAAAAATCCAAGGTTAATGTAAAGACTAAACAATGTATATTTCTAGGTTATGGTCAAGATGAGTTTGGATATAGTTTATATGATCAGTTAGCAGAAAAATCATCAAAAGCACAGATGTTCTATTTATCAAAGATCAAACTATAGCAAACTTTGACAAAGAAAAAAAGTCAATGCCTCAGAACAATAGTATACTAGTTGACTTTGACATAGTTCCTCCTCCTACACTAAGAAGAGGTCAACATACAAATGGTCTTATATAGGAAGGAGCAGCAGAGGAAGTGGAGCAACCAGTAGAGGAGATTCCTGTAATCTTACTTAGAAGATCTATTAAAAGTAGACAAATTTGTATTAAAGGTTCGTTTAGTATAACTTTTTAAGTAAAGCTTTTTGGAGTAAACTTTTTACCCCTAGATCTTTTATAAGTAGAGTTATTAATAAAAATTTATTAATAATTTGGTTACTATAAATAACTTTTTGAAAAATTTAGATAATTACTTTTACAAGCAAATTTTTAATGTTCTATTTAAAAAAAAACGTAAAATTTTTAAAATAAAGTAAAGGTGTTTCAGATAATTCTATTTTTTAAAAAGTGTAGAGAAATTATACTGTTAAAAACCCAAATTTTGAGTTTTTTCTAATACAAGAAAATTAACATTTTTAATTCTTAAAAAATTTTCTTCAATTCCAATTAAACGACATCAAAAACTTGAAAAGGGTTTTAATTATTAAAAATCTTTTTGACTAACAAAAAAGTCAAACCAAACAATCACTAAATACTTTGTGCATGATTATGTTTTACCGACTAACATGGGAAAGCGTGAATGTTATGCAAAGGCCATTAAAAATGATCACAGGGATGAGTGGATTGAAGCTATATAAGATGAGATTCGTTCTTTGCATGGAAACCACACTTTTGAGCTAATCAAGTTACCTGAAGGCAGGAAAGCACTGAAGAACAAGTGAGTGTTCAAAATAAAGTATGAAAAACATAGTTTGAGGTTGTGGTATAAAGGCAAGACTTGTTGTCAAAGGTTATAAGTAGAGGAAAGGCATTGATTTGGAGATATATTTTCTTTAGTTGTTAAGATGACTTTTACTCGTACAATACTTGGTTTGGCAACTAGTCTTGATTTAAAGATTAAGCAGATGGATGTGAAAACCACTTTGTTTCATGGTGACTCGGAGGAAGAAATTTATATGGAGCAGCGAGAGGGATTCAAAGTGAAAGGCGAAAAAGATTATATTTGTAAACTAAAAAGGAGTCTTTACAAATAGAAGTAAGCTTCGAGACAATGGTACAAGAAATTTGAGTTTGTTATATTGGAGTAAGGCTACAAAGAGGCTATTGCAAATAGTTTTGTGCAAAAGTTTTTAGGTGATGATTTTATCATTCTTTTACTCTATATAGATGACATTCTAATTATTGGTAAGAATGCTTATAGGATTGATGCTTTGAAGAAGTAATTGAGTAAGTCTTTTGCCATAAAAGACTTGATTGACTACTGTAAAACAGATGTTGAGAATAATAATGAAATGAGAAAGGTATGCAAGAAAGTTGTATTTCTCATAAGAGAAACATATTTAAAAAGTATTTCAACGGTTTTACATAGATAATGCTAAGGCAGTAAGTAAACCTTTTATTCTTCACTTTAAAATGAATATTAAATAATGTCCCATAATACATGATGAAAAAAAAGAGATAAAGAGAACTCCTTATGTTTCAATAGTTAGAAGTTTAATGTCTATCATGGCCAGACCAAACATAGCCTATGTAATTAGCATAGTAAGTTGTTTTCTCTCAAATCCAAGCAAAGAGCATTAGAATGTTATAAGATGGATAATGAGACATTTATGTGGTGTATCTAATTTGAAGCTTTCCTTTGGGGAAGATAAACTTGCTTTTATTGACTTTACAGATACAGACTTAATTGGAGATAATAGTGTTGATATATTAACAAAGTCACTACTAAAGAATAAACTTGAGACTTATCGTTTAATCGCTAGAATTGACCATTAGAGCTTTCTAACACATATAGAATTGACATTTACAGTATATCTATTTTTAGAACTTTTTGCAATCTTAATTTAACTCTTTCATTTTGGTGTTGCATCTATTAGTGTATTTGATGAGGTGTTTCTTTAACTCTTACTTTATAATTGAGTTTTTATTTGTTTCTAAGGCTATAATCTTGTGAAAAGGCTTTTTTATTTCTTATTTGATGATAGTAAAAATTTTTTTACACTATAATTTTTTACTCTCACTCATATTGAGAGAGAGATTATTTTACTTAAATTTAGCGTCTCTTATAATTTGCTTGTTTGATTTATTTTTGCTGGTTTTATTATTTTTGTCTACTTCATTACTTCATCTTTATTTAAGTAAAGTGGGAAAAATTAAATTCGTACTAATTTATCTTGTTCTTATGTTACTAGTACTTATTTATCTTGTTTCTTCCTGACATAGCCAATATTCACAATCAAGTAAGTGAACCCAACAACAATTGGACAAAATGTCACAAGCAAAAAGTTAACACCAACTAAAATTGCAAAACCCACTACAATGAACTACAAATAAACAAGAAATTCTGAATTAAGAAAAAACAACTGCAGAGAAAGGAATGAAGAGAACATGGCAAAACCTGAGAGAGAGTTCCAGCAGCAAAGTCCATGAAAAAGGAAATAAGTCGCTTGTAGAATTTGTGCTTAAGCAGCTAAGCCCACACCACTGCCCAACCGCCACGGTTTAACATCATGTGCTAAACCCTCACGGGATTCAAGGCCCAAAACTTTAGGAATATGGCTTTTGTGTTTAGTTTACTAAATGAGGCTTTGTTGTCATGGGCTTGAAAAGAAGACATGAACAAAGCCCAATAAAGATAGAGTTCAATCTCTGAAACCCATGTAAAGTGGCATCGTTTTAGAGAAGTCGAATGTGTCGATATAAAATTGTCCAACAGTCGACACTTTTTTCTTAGGGCTCAAACTTTCTGTTTGGCACCAAGACACTTTTTGTCCAACGTCGTCTTAACGCTTTCAATTTTAAAACACATCATAAGGGAAATCTTGGGAAAAATCTTGTATCTGACAACTCATCTAAAATCTTAACTATTCTAAAAATTTTCCAAAAGAACCCAACAAGAAAAGAGTTTAACATCAACAA
The DNA here is from genome assembly GCA_022749755.1 of Azadirachta indica. Lineage (NCBI taxonomy): Eukaryota > Viridiplantae > Streptophyta > Magnoliopsida > Sapindales > Meliaceae > Azadirachta > Azadirachta indica. The sequence goes on along the minus strand of CM040450.1, from coordinate 36,905 downwards.
AATTTTTCACATTGTGCACATATATGGAAAAAAATTTTCTCCAGGTAACTGATTTTCATATTAGGAAAGTTGTTCATGTATGGGAATATGTATATTGTTGAATTTTATTAGGATACGTAATTTATAAAATACTCGATGAACTAATCTCTTTTATACACAAACGGGTACTAAAACAATTTAAATTAATTTGATTACTTTCATAAGTAATTTGTTATTAAAAAATATAATGCAAAAGAAGCATAAATTATAATAAAATAAACTCATAGTAATTGTACTAAGTCGAGATGAACAATGGATACATTGCAGATGATTGAACATATTTCGACACTGAAAATATGTAGTCGATAAACCAAAATTATTACAATGACAAGAATAATATTAATACGCAACAGTACAAATAATTAAAGAAATTAATCACACAACTTGTAAAGTAGAACATACAGTTTTTATGAAAGTGAGCAACAAGAGCACAATTGCAGCAATAGTTCCAGTAGTTGCTAAAATAACTTTTCAAAGTTGCCATAGCATGATTTCAAGGATTTTCGCAGCGTCATTTTAGATACCGTATAATGTCGTTGTAACATGAAGGACTTACATTAATTTGTTGGCCAAGTTCATTAAACATCTTGGTTATTTTTGGCATTGTTGCCCACGTTATGTGATATAATTCTGGCTTCAACAAGCAAAATTGACATCTTCTTCTGTGTTGATAAGACTATCCATTAGATCAATATAATTGCAGACGTGGGTTTGTGACGGATGGTGGCATTGCTCCAAGGCCATCACGTTCCGAATCAAGCATTCTGTCTCATCGTATATTTGAAGTTGTGGTATTTGTATCTCTTTATGGACTTGCAGCCAGGGGATTCTTCGATTTTTATTTCCAAATTTGATATCAAGTAATCCTTGCTCTTGAATAATACCCTCAAACTTGACTCCCGACTCTCGCAATTTGAGTGCACAAGGCAACTGTCTAAATGATTGTTTCTGAGCATGGTACTGGGTACGTGTTTGTTAATACAGATCTTCTTAAATCAACAAAGTGTTTAACTTCCACCTCATTAGGTACTCCCCTGAACATGCTATTGTTTAAGTAATCACAGGAAAGTAAAAAGAAGGATAATTTTGTCCCCGAAGGTTAGGTTTCAGAAAGGCTAACATTTATAATTCGTTAAGGATGAAGTATGGAAGCTGATTTCAAGTAATTGCAAGTCTAACCAATTAGTATTGAACCATGGATCATTTAGCAAGTATTCGCTTTCATTCCGGAAAAGTCTCAAAAATAGCTTGATAATAAAGGTAGCATCATACAGAATCATTCTTACAAATTCAAGTTTTTGAAATTTTGGCAACTCTTCGTGACAATTACAGATGTATTGTTCGTGCATTTCTATAAAAATTATAAGTTCCTGCCATGTTTCTGTGGTGATTCGTTTAATAAATTTTTTTTTAATCTGATTTTCTACTTTTCCATATCAACTAATTTCTTTTTACCATGATGAAGAGGGACAATTGAAATTATCTGAGAAGTGTAAACATTTTCATTTATTTTGCAGAAATCTTTAAGAACCCTTTTAAATATAACATTCGGGTTGTGGTTCTAAATTTTCCTTGATATCAATCAGCCACTCCTCGTGTGCTTCAATTGAATCAATTGTTATAAAGTCATTCTTTTCCATCTCTTCTAGTCCTGTCACTTAAAAGCAACAGTCAGTAACAACCAAGATAGAATATATATAATCTCAAAAGAAAAACATTCTATGTACATTTTCCCTGTCGTGTTTTCTTGTTTTCTCCTTTTCTTAAATCCGTTGTTTACTTACTTTAAATAACCAATGAGAGTGATAATTGAAAGCAACTTAGAATATGTTGTGGATTAATATATTATGATTTCACTGTGAAATAAAATTATTAGTGATTAAATATAGGGCTGAGTTCATTCGCACGCTAAAATATTCTTTGGACACGCATATTTTAACAAGACTTTTTAACTATAAAAATATCCATGATCCAAGTACTATTAAGGACAATTTATTCATTCTTTTTTTCTAAAAAGGAGTATTTATTAAAACTTTTTAAAAATTTTAATTATAAGAAAAGAAAAAAATAAAATATAAGATAATTGAAAAAAAATTATTGAAATAAATATTAAACCGTTATCTTTACTACATTTCTCAAATAATGTATTGGGAGTGTCAAATGTATCTCAAACCTGTTGAACTATGTATGCTCTGGGATAAACCTAATAAAATGAAATATTAGGTAAAAGAAAAACAACAACTATCCGTGTTACTTTCTAGCTTAATAACTTAACCACACATTAAATTTGTACTCCCTTGTCGTAAGATTTTTCTATTAATTTTAACAAATTTTTTGCTAATTTACCATTTTATTCTTAATGGCCATCCTGGATCCGAATTGTGTCACAAGCTTGAGTGGTTTGGGTGAAAATCCAAATATGAAATTTTGGCAAAAAATAAACACATTCCTAAGGAATTAGGCCAAGCTTAACTGTAGCTCCATTGTATAAATTATAAAAAAGAACAAACAAGTTCCTAAGTATGGTCTTGGACTAATTAGTACTAGTAATTTTAAAAATATTCATATCTCAATTTATTAAAAAATAATGATTATACCTTTATTTAATAGTATCTAAAAGAATATTTTAAAACTCAAAATAAACATTTTAAAATAATAATAAATATTATTTTATAACATATTATAATTAAACATTTATTAATATATTATAAGTAAAATATAAATAAATTTTTTATTTTTTTATACTATATTAACAATTCAACATTAATTACGACTAAAAAGTAAATAAAATAAATTATAAATAGATATTAATTTACAAATAACATATATTATAATAAAATACTTATGATTATATTATTATATTTATCTATAGCTAAAATATATAGAATATAATAAAAATAAAATATATTATTTATAAAAAATGTAAATTTATAATATGTTAATAGATATTATTTTATTGATGTTCTAGAAAATAATATTATAATTTATTTTATCAAAGTACTTTGATGAATATATTATATTTTGTCAAATTTCAAAAAGTTAATAGTTCTTTTTCTTAATTAAGTATTAATTTAGGGCATAATCATCTCTCTTTAATAATTTAGAATTTTAATAGTATTTTTAAAATTATTAGAACTAATCAGTCTAATACACTAAATTTTAAAAGCTTGTAAATTCTTTACCATAAATTATAATACATATAATCTCTGATTCTATATAATGTTGTCATATACATATTTTTTCTTTCTAATATTTATAAATTGGTTTAAGTTGATACATTTTATTTAGGTTCTTAATAAAAATAAATTTTAATTTTTCATCAATTTTTTACTAAAAAAAAAATATTTACTATATTTTATAAAAATTATTAATTTAAAGTTATAAAATAACTATTTTTCTTTGCAATTTTTATAAATTTATTTGAGCTTACAAATTTTTTTTTAATTTTCTATACAATAACAATTAATTTATTGTTACAAAACACTTGTATAAGTTTAATTTTTCTTCTATTTTCTTACAATATCAACAAATGTTAATTTTTATTTTTCAAATTACTTGTAAAAATAACAAAAAAAAAATTTACAGCCAAGCGTACAAGAATTTGAACTCAACAAGACTAAATTGTTAAGAAACTAACCGGGGTAATTGTCATTATCCAAAAACTGCATAAAATTAGAGAGGAGATAGATATGTACTTTTATTTGTATATAGGAAAAAGAACTTATAAATTGTTAAGGTTTGATTTTTTAAACTGATTAGTTTTAACATTTACAAAAATATCTATTATAATCCCAATTTATTAAAAATTATGATTCCCTATTTAATGATAGTTATTAAGAATTTTCTTTTTTAAACTCTTAACTAATGATAAATTTAATAATTATAATATATTTTACAATCTATAATTATACCTAGATATAAATTTATTTATATTACAATGTATTAATAGTTCAACATTAATATTGTATAAAAAATAAACAAAATAAAGCATAAATAAATAATTTATAATAAAATACATTATAATACAATACTTATGATTATACCATAATTTAAATAGAATATATTTCTATATAGCTAAAATATATTTTATAATACAATAAAAAGAAAATATATTATTTATAAAATTTATATATTTATAATTTATTAATAAATATTATATTATTAATATGCTAGAAAGTAATATTATAATTTATTTTGTTAATATTTTTAGATAAATATATTGAATTTTATCAAATTTTAAATATTTAATATTTATTATATTAAATAACTACGATTGATATGGGTAGAATCATTATTCTTTAACAAATTCAAACTTTAATAAGTATTTTTAAAACCATTGAATCTAATCAATCAAATAGGTCAAACCTTAAGGACTTATAAAATATTTTATTATATATATATATATGTGCGCCCACGTAATCCTCCTTATTTGAAGCATACAGTTATATTTAAAAACAAAACATTGCATAACTCAAAACCATTCCAATTTAAATAATATAACTTTATATATTAAAAAGATAGAGATAATTTAATTTAGAATAGTCTCTCGTTCTTTTTTCTTTCTTTCTCTCCTTTTTTATTGTTTAAAAATAATGTTTGTCGATAAATTTTAATTAAAGTATTACTCAAAATAGAATCTCCATGTCATAATAAAACTTTATATATAAAAAAGATGGAGATATATATTCTAATAATGAAATCAAGCGCACGCGCGTGTATATATATATATATATATATATCTTTGCCATATGAAAATCGTAAAAAGAATTAAAGAACAAATGCAGACTTTCCTGAATTATTTTATAGCTGGAAGGAAATGTGTTAGAGATCTAGCTAGCCCCTCACTGAATATTTATGTTCCTCCTTACTGAATATTTATGTTCTCTATCTTCCGCATCCTCCACATATGTATATGTAATGCACTTTTGTCCATTTTGCTTATACATTTCTTAATTTTCTTTTTTCTTTCTTTTCTTAAATAAAAAATAAAAAAAATTCAATTCAAGAGATTAAATAAAGACTCTATTTGTCTATTAGGTTTAATTAAATTAAATAATCAAGTTATGTTTTGTGAATGTACACGATAAATGTAATTAAATTATTATTTACAAAGACTTGGTCAAATAGCATGTAAACATTAGTTGAAATTTGTTAGGTTACAAATCCGAGGTCAGTGTAATAAATTTAAAAAGACCTCCTTAGAGATTTTGTATAGTCGATGAAATTTTTATTTGCAATATGAGTAATAAACATATGGAGTCATTAGTTAGCTGGCGATCGGATCCAACGATTGCGGAAAACTTATTATCATCGACGGTTTAAAGATTCGATCCTAAATTCTAAACCCTAATTTTTAAATTCTTTTTTTTTTCTCCATCTCTTACAGTCCTGTTCATAAAAACAAAGGTCATTGTAATTAATTAGGAAGATAGAATATACCCTAAAAAAAAATCATTCATTATACTTTTTTCCAGTTGCATTTTCTTTCATTTTCTTACCTTTCGTTGTTTATTTACTAAGATAATAATAAACCAGTGTGAGAGATAACTCAAAGCAATTTAGAATACGTTTTGGATTAATAGGTTATGACTTTCTTTACCCTTAAACAAAATTAGCGGTGATGTTAAAACACATTTTCTTTATTTATCCAATTGAGATATATCTCAAGCACTTGCTTGCACTTAAAAGTTTCAAAAAATTTTACAAGGTCCATCTTTGGGAGATAATTAAAGGATTTTTTTTTCCCTTTATGATGTTCAATATTTACCAGCCTTTTTTTCTGGAATGCGAGAAGTAGCTTAAGAATGTAAAGGTTGTTGAGACTGGGATGGTCGAATTACAAAACGTGAAGAAAGAGAGAAAAAAAAAAAAGAAAATGGAAAAGAAATTAAAGGAAGAAAATCTTACTTTTTTTAATTTTATTAATTTAATACATTAATATGGCCCACTATTTATTTATTTTATGATAATATATGGAGTCCACAAGATAAAAGTGGGAGTTTAGGACAATAAACCAAACCTGAGGGGGGTTTAGGACATTTTTTCTATTTAGTAATTCCGTTTGTGTAGAATTTGTCATAACACTTGGGATTGGCTATGATGCGTTGAATGTCATCTTACCATCCATGTATTTTATCAAACTAAAATTAATAAATTTTTAAATTTTTATCAATATTTTGTTAAAAATTATCTTTTAAGAAAAATAAAAATATTATCATTGTATTATTTTGAGTTAATGTATTTTAAATATAGCTGTAAGTAATCAGCATAAATAAAAATTTATACTCAATTATTATAAAGTTTTATAAAATTATTAAAAATAGTTTTAACCAAACACATATCTTTATTTTTATTTTTTAAAAAATTATATCAAATATTTTTAAAATTTTTTAATTTAAAAAATAATATTTAAATATTATAATCAAAATACTTTTAAACATTGAAAATATTATAAATACAACTCATATGTTTGAACAGTATTCAAATAATTTTTAAATCACGAATTAAACGTGCCCTAAGTCATTTTTCATTTCTAAAGTTTAACATAATCACATATTAGTCTAAATATTATTAAAACTAAACAAATAGCCCCTAAAATGGTCCTATGAATTCCCCCTATGCTTTTTCAATATATAACTGAAGAGCAAAAAAAAAAAAAAAAAAAAAAAAATTCATCCAACTTAAAATAATAAAATCAAGGAAATATAAAATTATATTATTTCGTATCATTTCTATTTGATCAATTTAAAAATAAAATAATCAACTAAATCACTATTAGTGATAAAATTATCTAATAACTTGCCAATCATTAATTAATGATGATTTGTTCAGTGATGGTTCAACTAATAGTCGCTATTGAACATTTTAATTTTTTAAAACAATATGACATTGATTAGTTTCTATTTTTCAAATAACAATTTGTTTTGGCTAATTTGTAAATATTTTGAAGTAATATTATCCATTGGTGTTTAGTATTTTGAAATACAAATAATCATATTTTACTAGTACTAATAGTCCCAAGTTGTGAAATTTTATCTATGAGTTAAATAATAATATTTTATTTGTATTAATTGTCGAGGTGAAGAATGGCCATATTGCAGATGATTGAACGTATTTCGACATTGAAATTATATAATTAGTAAACCAAAATTATTACAACGATATAAGTATGAAATACCAAAGTCGAACAAATTAAATAAAATTAATCACCCAACTTGCAAAATAGAACACACCGTTTGAATCAAAGTGAGGAATAAGAGCACAATTGCAGCAACAGTTCCGGTACCTCTCCAATAATTGCTAAAATAAACCCTTTTCAAAGTTGCCATAGCATGATTCCAAGTATTGTTGTAGTGTGCTTTCAAGTCATTGGCAATATCTCTGTAACATGAAGGACTTAAATTTATTTGTAAGCAAAGCTCGTTAAACATCTTTGCTATTCTAACGTTGTCGCCTATACGATTGGATATAATCCCAGCTTCAACAAGCAAATTTACATCTTCTTCAGTGTTGATGAGATCATCCATCAGAGAAACATAACTGCAAACGAGGGTTTCTGATGGATAGTGGCATTGCTCTAAAGCCATCAAGTTTCGAATCAAGCACTCTGTCCCATCTACTACATTCAGGCGTGGTATTTGCAACTTATGATGGACTTGCAGCCATGGGACCCTTAGCCTTTTCCTTGGAAATTTGATGTCAAGTAACCCTTGTCCTCTAATACACCTAAACTTCACACCAGACTCTTGCAATTTGAGTGCACAAGGTAAATCTATAGGGAGAGCTCTTGAGTATGACACTGGGTACTTCTTTGTTAAAACACATCTCCTCAAATCAACAAAATGTTTAACTTCCATCTCCTTAGGTATTCCATTGAACATACTATCGTAGATGAACAGAGAAGAAAGTGAAAAGAAAGAAGGATAGCTTTGTCCTCGAGGGTTAGGTTTTGGAAAGGCTAACATGTATAATCCATTAAGGATGAAGTATGGAAGTTGATTTTCCAGTAATTGTAAGTCTAAACGAATGATTGCTCTGAGTCGTGCATTATTTAGCAAGAAGTCACTTTTTCTCTCCTGGCGTCTTAAAAATAACTCGATAATAAAAATAGCATCATACAAAATCATTCTTATGAATTCAAGTTTTTGAAATTTAGGTATCTCTTCGTAACAATTACGGATGTATTGTTCATTTATTTGTATAAAAGTTATGAGCACTTGCCATGCTTCTCTGGTGATTCGTTTAACAAACTCTCTTTTTAATCTAATTTTCTGCTTTTCCATATCAATTAATTCCTCTTTACCATGATGAAGAGGGCCAATTGAGATTACCTGAGGAGTGTAAGCATCTTCTTTTATTTTGCGGAGATTTTTAGGAACCTTGTAAAAACAGCATTCAGGTTGGGGCTCTAAATTTTCCTTAATGTCAATCAACCAGTCCTCGTGTTCTTCAATTGAAGCAATTGGTATTAACTCGTTGTTTTCCATCTCTTATATATAGTCCTATCAGATAAAAACAACATTCAATAACAATCAAGATATAATATATATAACCTCAAAAGTAAATCATTCTGTGTACTTTTCCCCTGTTACGTATTCGTTTTTTTTTTCCGTACCTCTTGTTTATTTGCTTTAAATAACTAGTAAGAAAGATAATTGAAAGCAATTTAAAATATCTTCTGTATTAATGTATTATGATTTTCCTATGAAATAAAATTACCGGTGATTAAATGTGGGGGTGAGTTTATATAATTTTATGCTAAAGTATACTTTTTACCATAAACATATTATGATCTAAGTTACTATTAACGACAATTAATTCATTTTTTTATTTTTTTCAAAATAGTGTTTATTAAAAGTTATTAAAAAAATTAAATGAAAGGAAAACAAATGAAAAACTATTGAACTAGATTCCGTTCTTTCGTTAATTTTTATAACAAATAAACCCACTTTTTTTTTTTTTTTAAGGAAAAACAAGTTAAGTTTTGGATGGAATGGGTAAAAAAAGAAACAACTATCCCATGTTAGTTTCTAGCATAATGACTTAACAATCACGTTAAATTTGAACTACCAAAAATCATTCTTACCGTAAGATTTTTCCATTAATTTTAGCAAATTGTTTTGTTAATTTACCATTTTATTCTTAATGGGCAACCTGGATCCGAGTTGTGTCAGAAGTCTTAGTGGTCTGGGTGAACTCCAATTCTTAAATTGTGGCTTTGAAAAACTAAATACATTCCTAAGGAACTAGGCCAAGCTTAATTTTAACTTTATATTTATAAATTATAATACATATATATAATCTCTAATCGTGTGTAATATTATTATACACATTTTTTTTTCTTTGTAATATTTATAAATTGATTTAAGTTGACAAATTTTATTTAACGTTTTAAGAAAAGCAACTATTAATTTAATTTTTGCACAAAATACTTATTTAATTTTATAAAAAACATTAATTTAAAGTTATAAATACATATTTTTCTTTGTAATTTTTATAAATATATATGAGTTTACAAATTCTATTTTTTTAATTTTATATCAAATATTAATGATTAGTTTACTGTTTTATTCTATTTTCTTACACAAAAGTTATTAGTTTTCTGTTACAATGTCAACAAATATATAACTTTTATTTTCCAAATTTCTTTTAAAAATAACCAAAAATATATATTTTTACAATCAAAGGTACAAGATTTTGAAGTCCACAAGACCATCCGGCATCTGCATAAATTCATAATTTAATTTAGCAGAGTTTTTTTTTTTTTTGTTCTTGTTTTCTGTTAGTAATGTCTATCCATAGATTTTAAATTAACATATTATTCAAAAGAGGATCTCTATGTTATAATATAATTTTATCAAATCAAAAAGGTAAAGATGCATAATTGCAAGATCCTAATAATTAAATCAGGCATGGATATATATATCATTGCTAAATCAAAATCATAGAAAGAATTAAAGAACAAGTGCCCAATTACCTGAATATTTTCGCCGGAGGGAAATTTCAGATCTAGCCCCGGTACACCCAAGTTCCTCCTCATTGAATACTTATGTTCTCTTCCCCATCTTGCTTCTACATATTTATATATAATACACCTTTCTTTCTTACTTTTTTAATAAAAAAAATTAAAAAAAATTAAAAAAAAAAAATCAGTTCAATAGATTAAATAAAGACTCTATTAGTCTATTAGGTCAAATTAAATAAAACAATGAAGTTGGGTTTTGTGAATTAAAAAGATGTAAGTAAATTATTATTTACAAACACTTGCTCAAATGGCATGTGAACATTAATTGAAATTCGTTAGTTTACAAATCCGAGGTCAATGTAATAAATTTAAGAAGACCTCCTTAGAGATTTTGTATAATCGATAAGATTTTTATTTGCAATATGAGTAATAAATATATAGACTTATTGGTTAGCTGGCGACAGGATCCAACGATTGCGGAGAACTTATTATCATAGAGGGTTTAAAGATTCGTTCCTAAACCCTAAAACCCTAATTCTTAACTCATTTTTTTAGTTTCCATCTCTTATAATCCTGTTCATAGAAACAAAGGTCACTACAATTAATTAGGAAGATAGAATATACCCTAAAAAAATCATTCAATATACTGTTTTTTCAGTTGTATTTTCTTTTATTTTCTTACCTTCATTGTTTATTTACTAAGATAACTCAAAGCAATTTAGAATACGTTTTGGATTAATAGGTTATGACTTTCGTTACTCTTAAAGAAAATTAGCGGTGATGTTAAAACACATTTTCTTTATTTATCCAATTGAAATATGTTAAAACTGAAAACTTATAACTCTAATTTCAAATTTGACCTTGATTACCTCACTTTCATAATTCTAATTTTCAACTTTTTTTAGTTAATAAAACAATAATCCAAGACTGAAGTATAAAAGAAAGATCTTTGAGAAAAGAACATTTTAGTAATAATAAGTTTGATTTCTTTTCACTTCAACTCTTATATGTGTATAACTAATTCAGCAATTAAATTATAAAAAATAATAAGAAAAAACATCTTAAAACAAGTGCTGAATTTACCCGAGTACTTTTGTTCATAAGGAAATAGTGGAGTGCATTAATACCAAATTTATTATTTTGGCCTGAATATCTCTCTCTCTCTCTCTCTCTCTCTCTCTGTGTGTCTCTCTTTGGTAATATTTTTGATTTGATTCCACCCTAATTTATATATAGAGAGAAATTTAATGTCACTTTCTATTTCTAAAGTTTAATGTAGTCACATATTAGTCTACATATTATTGTGCAAATAACCAAGAATACTTCTAGTGGTCAATTTAAAGATAAAAATGCATCAAACATCAAATAATCGAATAAAGGTTAAAACAAAATTGTATTATTTAGTATCATTTCTACTAATGAATTTAAAGATAAAAATAGCATTCACCCAATTCATTATCAACAACTGAGTTCTTTAATGATTTTCCCATCATTTAAAACAACATCGTACTGACTAGTTTTTATGTCTTAAAAAAATTCATTTGGACCACTTGTTACAGATTTGGGAGTAATATTATCCTACTTAAGACGTACGTATGTAGTTTTTTCCAATTATTTCAAATAGAAATAATAATTTGATTATAAAATAATCGAATCTTACTCACTTTTCGAATTTTAACAAATTTCGACAATAATTTTATATTTTTAATAACATTTTTTCAATAATTACATCGGACTTTAAAAGAAAAAGTAAATTATTTCCTTGATGTTTAAAAAAAGTGGTCCTCTCAATAATGTTGTCTCTCTTTAGCTAATTGACTGAACGTCAATGTGCCATGTGAAATAGGTTGACACAACGGACAAAAAGAAAAGAGGAAAATGTGGATGGTTCTCTCAAAAATTTAGTCTTTCTTTAGCTCAATGAACATCATTATTTATGGGCTCGATGAGCGTGATTGGTGGTTGGAAGCATTGATTCGAGTACCAGGAAATTGTCCATCCGCTTTCTGCAAAGGGCACCACTTCTTGATGCTTCCAAAGAATACTACGTGCCCACTTGGTCAATGCCATCAATTCTTCTTATCTTTACTGTGTCCTGAAGATCTGACGGCCAATATTAATTAATTATGATCAAGGACAGGTAGTATTAAAGGATAAATAAAATAAAAAGGGACACGAGGAAAGAATGAACCAATTTCTTTTCCAAAAAAATTGACAAACATCAAGGTGGAGTCACCAAAGACAGCTGGAGTTGCTGATAACGAAGTTTTCAGGAAGAAAAATAGATTTGTTTTCCACAGAGGGGAATCATGCAGTTGTGTAATTGTCTGGAAACGAAAGGCATACTCCAATCTAAAGATGAATGATGAGATGGAGACAATTACACAAGAAAATAATAAGGATCGAGAACCAGGGCTTACTTAATGTGGGAGCTGCAAAAGAGAATTGTGGACCAAAAAAATATAATAAAGAGAATTGCTCAAAGGTAGATAACAATGGTATCATTGTCTAAACTATTTCAGAAAAATTTTAATAGTGTCCACGGTAAATAAACAGTAATTAATGGTGTCGGTAAGTGACGGTCAATAATAATGAGATAAATAGTCAAAATAACATATCAAGAGAAAAAATTATAATTATAGTGTTGAATAATTACACTGTTGACTACCAAATAAACGTTAGAATTTAACGGACTAGGAGTTAGATGAAAAAGTTTTAAATTTTAATGACTTATCAATACATTTCAGTAAATAGTTGGGACCTAAAAATCCTTTTCTCCATTTATATTGGGTTTTAGGCATAAACAATTTACACTTTTACTGTAAGAATTATTTGATTAATTTGACAGTATTTATTAATACAGGGAATTCTATTTTAATCACATAAATAGAAAAAATTTAATAAAATTTTAGACCACGTAATAATCAATTTATTAACAACTTTTTAAATTATTTTATTACAATATATATACTAAAATTATTTTTTTTTTATAACACACTTTTCTCTTGATTGCCTCATTTTCATAAATCCTAATTAATATTTTCATTTTTTTTAATAAAACAATAATCCAAGACTAAAATAAGAAAGAAAGATCTTTGGAAACAAAATTTTAGCAACAATAAGTTCAATTTCTTTTTCTCTTGGCTCTTACAACTAATTAAACAATTCTATTTTAATAATAAGACATAACATGAAGAAAGTAAAGACTCGAAATAATTGCTGACTTTGCCTTATATATATTTTGATGAGCAGGAAGTAGTGGTGTGATGGAAAGCACTGGGTTTATTATTTTGCCCTGAATATATCTCATTTTATTAGTCAGAGTTTCTTTTATAATATTTTATCTTCAATTCCACTCTAATTTATACAAAAAATTTAATGTCCTCTTTGGATTGTAAAATTTAATGTAAAAGTGATCAAACTTATAATAATCAATTGAAAGACATATAAAATTAATTATATTATTTACTAACACTTCCATTGATCAATTTTTAAAAAAATAAAACAAATCACATAGACCAAATTCCTTAATGATTTGCCCATCATTTTAAAAGAATATTATTTTGACTAGTTTTTTTTTGTTTAAAAAAAATAATTCATTTAGACTAAGGGGTTGTTTATTTTTTTAACTGAAATCTGAATATAATTATTTAGATGTGCAAGAGTTGTTTGTTTTTTAATTTATATATGAATATTTGTTAAAAATATCTGAATATAATTAACTTAAAAATTTTGAATTAAATTTGAATGAGTAAATTTCAGAATAATTAAATATTTTATTTTCTTAAAAATATCCCTATTTTATTAATTTATTTACTAAAATCTTACTTAACTATTTTTTATATATCTCTTTTATATTGTGAGTCATTTTTACTTGTCTTCTAAATATTACTTATTTTATAGTTTAATTATTGCAATAATTTATATACTTACATAATTATAATTATATTATAATATTACTTATTATTTTTATTTAATTTTTATAAATTTTTATATCATCGATTATAAATTATTTTTTAAACAAAATATATACCAAATAAATAAATAATATACATACTAATATAATTTATTAATTTTTATTTATTATTGTACTAATATAATCAAAATTATTATAAATATAAGTATATTTTTTAAAAGAGTATATATATCAAAATATCAATTTTCAGACTTTTTATTTTGTAAAATAAACAACTTAATAATTGTTTTTAGATATTTTAAAATAAAAAATAAATATATTATTTAGATTTAGATTTCAATTAAATTTAGATTTCAGTCATATTCAGAGTTTAATAAAAAAAAAAAACAAACGCTACCTAATTGTTAAAGATTGTGCAGCAATATTATCCTTGGATATTTTATATGGTTTGGCTTTTTGCAACTTTTTTTTGAATAAAAACAAGAATATTTTATTTGTCTTATTTGGTACAAGTTGTGAAATGACTTATTCCATGAATTTGTTTAGTATTCTAAATTTCAAATATTAATAACTTTAAGTAATTATTATTAGTATGAAATTTAATCTATTATTTAATATTTTTTAAAATTTAAAATTAGTGTATTTGTTCTTTACGAAAGCTTTGAAAAAGTATATGTTAAGTTATTAAGAGTAAATCACATTTTACGACCTTTAATTTTAACAACCTTTACTACAAGGATAATTGCATGGTATTGAAACTTAAGATAATATTTTTATATTTTTGATAATATTCGGAATAAGATGTAATTATGTCAAATATCAAAAACAAAATTGAATTTATTCGTGACCTGTCAAAATGTGGTTCTCTCAATAATTTGTACTCTCTCTCAATAATTCATTCTCTGTATCTCATTGGTTGAATGTCAAATTAAAATGCACGTGAAACTCATTGCTAATAGGGGACCACATGATAATACCATAGAGAGCAAAGAAAATTAAAAAAAATAATAATAAGTGGATAGACATAATTTTGAGAGAATTGGATAAAGGGGATTTTTTTTTTAATGTTAATAAGAGTACATGAGACATTTATTAGTAAAATTTTATTGATAAAGTTGTTAATAATAATTATTATTAATTATTTAATTATTACAAATAATTTTTAAAAAAATTTATAATTATCTTAATAAACAAGTTTTTTAAAGTTATATATATTATAAAAATAATATAAAATCTTTTAAAATAAAATAAAATTATTTTAAATAGATAAAAAGAAATTTTTTTTAATTCTCCAAAACTCTTCTCCAATGTCAACTAAAATCTATATTTAGTATGATGGTGTGCTAAAAATTAATATTAAGTACTTCTCTCATTATTTTTCTACCTCTAATAAAGAGAATAAAAGATTATTATTCAACATAAAAGTATTAAAAATACATTAACTTCTGCAGCAATAAATATATTTGATAAATGATTATTACTTAACATAAAAGTGTTAAAAGTTAACAATAGAGTTTGCAACTCTAAATATATTTAGGATAATATCGTACGTGTAATTATTCCAAATCACAACTCTTAATCAATTAATTTGTATCATCAGAGTAATGAAATTGGAAGTAAATTTTTTTTAAAGGAAAATAAAAGGTTATTATACAGTGGATTTTTATAATTAAAAAATTGTTAAATAAAACTTATTAAAAAATGTACAAAGAAGAAAATAAAAATCTTGAAATAAAGAAAAAATCAAATCAATTAGATCCGCAACACAACACAGGGTGATTTTAATAAATAACAAATCAAAGACCAAATATTTTTGTTAAAAATTTGTTAAATGGAATCACATATTTGATTATTATATTCCTAAAATCAGGTTATTCAGAAATTTATTTGTTTTAAACTTTTAGAAATATAATAATCAATTAATAAATTGATTATATTATCATATTCTTAACAAAATGTAACATATATATATATATATATATATATATATAGAATTTCATGCTTATCTAACCAAATTTTGAACCATAAGCCTAGACAAAATCAACGGCCAGCAAAAATAGAAAAATAAATAACTTCCTAATGTAACTACAAGAAATCATATCCTCTTTGGTATCAAATATATTTCAAATTAATTGTATTTCTATTACAATTAATTGTTATGGCATATATTCAAGTCTCCCTACTAATTATTATTATTCAGTGGCCTAAAAATGTTTTCTGTGTGTGTGCCACTTTAAAACATCTACCACATTCTTTCCTTTTGCCTCTATAAATGAATCCTTTCTCATTCACATTCTTATCACTTCCATCTTGTTGTTTTATTTTCTTTTAATTTTCAATGGATGTTCCAAAGCTTCTCTCCATTTTTATACTGCTTGGTCATCTTTCTGTGATAATATTAACCAACAACATTAATGGCGTTGAAGCTTCTCATAAGGTTTTCCCAGAATTGCAGTCTTTTTCTGCTGTTAAGGTGAATCCTCTCCACAGAACTGGCTATCACTTTCAGCCCCCCAAGAACTGGATTAATGGTATGTCTCTCTTCTTATTTTAAACAGAATAATTCTTTTATTTTATTTTGTTTCTTGTTTCATTTTTGCATGGTTTCATTTATGTGTTCAAAGATTAATTCTGAATTCCCAGAATTTGCCATTTTTTTAAACTTTTTTAATTGATTTTTTTTTTTGTGGGTTTCCTTGTTATTTCTGATAAATGACTGAAGTTTGTAGCCAATAATTATGGAAAAATATTGGTCTGTATACGCCCAAAACTCTTGCTGCAATTCTAGATAATAACTGCTGAAAACTACTACACCAAACCTTGTTTGAATGAGTGCTGAAAAAGGCATTATTGGCCTTGAAAAAGAGAAAAAGAAGTCTGAAATATTCCTGTAAACCTTTCTCACGCCATGTAATATAATTATTATTAACCTACATGTTGTCCTGACTCTGCAAAATTTAAATTTTATGGGATCTCCACGTGAAAAGTCTCACCAATAGGGTTAAAGTTACAGCAAAAACAACTGCTGAAAAAATGTTGGGTTTCTTCTCCCTTTGCATTATTTTCTTTTCCTTTCTGGCTTATTAGCATGAAAGATGCAAGCTCAACGTCAACTCAGAGCTTAGTTTTAAGTTGTATTTTACTCTTAAAATGTTTAATAAAGCATTAATTATCACATATGCTTACTTGTGTAATCATTTGATAGGCTCCTAAACATGATCAGTTAGTAGAGACTTGCACTTTTGATTGCCCAGAATCTTAACAGTCTACAGTATATATGCTGATGTTTTCTTGACTTCACAACGCATAATTTCATAACCTAAATGCTTCATTTTTTTTTAATTGTTTACAGTTACCTAACTATTTTTTTTTCTTGTGTTATGAAAACACGTTTTCATATCTCTAAGATAAATTGCTTTTAAAATCTGATATGAAGCTAGATTTGATATGTATAAACAAAACCTTTTGCTAACTTCTTTGTTTCTTTCTTTTGTCTTATTACGATGGTGCCTAAATTCGCATGCCAAATCAATCGACAGATCCAAATGGTGAGTCCCTCCACACATTACTGTATAACTTTATTCTTTTTGTTTGAAATATTATATAAAGTTTGTTTAAGGATTATTTTCTTAAAAAGTGACTTTTTATGACTTTTTGAGTACTATTATATATTATAGTACTTTTATAAACATTTATTTTTATTTAAATAGTTAATATTATCATTCGTTAACACAGTTAATGCTATAAAGATTATAGATTTACAGTAAATTATGATTATTTTCAGTATTATGGTGTTAAAAGTGTTTTGTAAATACCCATAACCTTGTTAGGTACTATTATGTTAAAATGCTACAGTAGATTATAGTAGATTATGACTCTCTCTTGAATGCTATCGCGTAACCTCCGATTAGATGTATTGCAGTTTTCTTGGCTCTCTCTTTTGTATTTTTCACTATTTTAATTTCCTCCTGAATTTGGTCTATCTTCTATCTCTGATTTTAGCTATATTTTTATAAGATGTTAACATTCAAGGTTATAAGTATAAAACTTGATGCTACACAAAATTACAGTAGATTATATTGCAGAATGACCCTATTTTTCTATTAGTCTTTCTGTTTTGTACTAATTTCCTCCCTTAATTATTGAATTAGGTCCTATGTACCTCAATGGGATTTACCATCTGTTCTATCAATACAACCCTAAAGGTGCAGTATGGGGCAACATTGTTTGGGCTCATTCTGTATCCAAAGATTTGATCAATTGGGAAGCTCTTGAGCCTGCAATCTACCCTTCTAAACCATTTGACATCAAGGGAAGTTGGTCTGGATCCGCCACTATTCTTCCCGGAAACAAACCCGTAATTCTCTACACCGGAATTGACTCTAAAGAAAGACAACTGCAAAACTACGCTGTACCAGCAAACTTATCCGATCCATATCTTCGTAAATGGATCAAGCCCGACAACAACCCGGTGGTCTTCCCGGATGGCGTTAATGCGAGCGCCTTCCGTGATCCGACCACCGCGTGGTGGGGTGAAGATGGAGTATGGAGGATGTTAGTTAGTTGGCAGCAGAGAAGGAAGCATAGAGGAATAGCATATTTGTATAGGAGTAGGGATTTTGTGAACTGGACAAAGGCCAAACACCCTATCCATTCCGTGGCTAATACGGGTATGTGGGAATGTCCGGATTTTTACCCGGTATCGGTAGGTGGGAAACTAGGGCTGGATACTTCATTTTCCGGGGAAAATGTGAAACATGTTTTGAAGGTAAGTTTAGATGTAACAAGGTATGAATACTACACAATTGGTACATATTTTAGGGAGCAAGATAAGTATGTTCCTGATGAAAATTTAGTTGATGGCTGGAATGGACTAAGATATGATTATGGAAACTTCTACGCATCAAAGTCTTTCTTTGATAGTGCAAAGAATAGAAGAATTCTGTGGGGTTGGTCTAATGAGTCCGATTCTAGAGATGATGATATAGAAAAAGGCTGGGCTGGAATTCAGGTATATATGCTATTAAAATTTTTTTATTTAATTAATAAATTTGATATAAAATAATTGACATATAATTAGAATTTTGATATTTTTGATATGTTGCTTTAGACAATTCCGAGGCAGGTGTGGCTTGATCCAAGTGGAAAACAATTGTTACAATGGCCAATCGAAGAATTAGAGACTCTAAGGAACAACAGTGTTCAAATGAGTAACAAACAGCTAAAACTTGGAGATCATGTTGAAGTTAAAGAAATTACAGCGGCCCAGGTAATTTGCTGTGCCTACATTAATTCTTTAAATACATTAAAGCTTTTGTGTTCTTTGTATCTTCTGTCACATGTTGCTTATTTTAATGGAGGAATTGGTGCTGATATGTTCATCACAGGCCGATGTTGAGGTTACTTTCAAGCTGCATAGTTTGGAAGAAGCTGAGAAGTTCGATCCCAGCTGGGCAAAGCTCGACGCCGAGCATCTCTGTGGCCGAATGGGTTCACAACTTCAGGGCGGAGTTGGTCCATTCGGGCTCTTGACATTGGCTTCTAAAAACCTCGAAGAATTCACTCCTATCTTCTTCAGAATATTCAAGCTTTCTGAAAACAACAAGCATAAAGTTCTCTTTTGCTCTGATGCTAGCAGGTAGGTTTATTAGCATTATTTCTTATATGTGCTGTTTGAGTACACGTTAAATAGGAGTTTTCTCTTAATATTTTCTAACAATGGTTTGAATTTTACTTCTTTCAACAGTTCATCTCTGAGAAAGAAGCTGTATAAGCCATCATATGCTGGCTTTGTAGATGTAAATTTAACTCATGATATGAAGCTTTCTCTAAGGAGTTTGGTATGCTTTAATTTACTCATTGACAAATTTTCTCTCTTTCTTTGGCAATCTTTTAATGATGATAAACCTTTCTCTTTTCTGGGTTTCCTTTGCAGATTGATAATTCTGTTGTGGAAAGTTTTGGAGCTGGAGGGAAAACATGCATAACATCTAGGGTTTATCCAACTCTAGCAATACAAAATGATACCCGTTTGTATGTATTCAACAATGGAACCGGGATTATTACTGTAGAGAATCTTAACGCCTGGAGTATGAAGAAACCAGCCATAATGAACTAATTATCAATTAAAAGGGATGAAGGAAAAGAAAATTAGGGTTTATGAAGAATGTAGACAGTTGATGGAGTAGAGTCTGAGATAAGGAATAAGAGTCATCTCTGGTTTAGTGTTCCAAAGGCCTTCATAGGGTGACTCAAATCCCTGTATTTAATTCTCTGTAATTGAAATTTAAGCTATATTATATGAACGTCTTATTATGTTATTATAACGGTGGTATTAATTACATGTACTCAAATTAATTAACTAGAGATGGTAATAGGGTAGAGTGGGGGTGGGGATGGGGAGACCTTTTTCGTTCCCTGTCCTATTTTAATTTTGATCCCTATTTTTCAATAAAATATAATAGGGCTGAGATAGAGAATTCTTATATAAGGAATGGATTTTCCATCCCCACTTACTTTTCCCATTTTCATATTTATTTATATTAAATATTAATTAAAATTTTCATTAATAATATATTATGATATTATTTAATGTGATAATTATAGTAAAAATATAAATTTTACTACTTGATAGAATTAAAAATTATGAATTATAAATTTTTTAATTAAATATTGTCCCCATATATACTTATATATATTTATTTTAAAAATAACATACTATAATATTTTATTTTATACATATAGGAAATGGGGCGGGTATGGGTTGAAGAGTATTAAACCGTTTCTCACCCTACACCATTAACAATATGCAAATTAATCTCCTCTCACTCCTCATCCTATTCTCCATTATATCATTTTAATTTTACCTCATTTGAAATGGATCCCTGTAGAACCCCAAACCTGTAGCGATTTTGCCATCCTTATAATTAACTAATCAAGTTGCTTATGTATTCCTCTTCGCTTTTAGTAATTTAGCATGATTATGTTTCAATTGAAATCTTAAAATAAATAAATAAATTGAGAATATATAAAATAATTCTAGATATTATGTAATTTCTTTTAAGTATTAAATTACAAGAAATAATTTATGCAAAATATTGCTGAATCCTGAGGCAGAGCACTATTAGTAAAACATATAATTTGACTCTTTAAAATATATAAAATTTTTAAAATTTACATTTTGATCCTTCAGGAAGTAACTTGGCGC
Organism: Azadirachta indica; assembly: GCA_022749755.1. Lineage (NCBI taxonomy): Eukaryota > Viridiplantae > Streptophyta > Magnoliopsida > Sapindales > Meliaceae > Azadirachta > Azadirachta indica. The sequence goes on along the minus strand of CM040450.1, from coordinate 15,779 downwards.
CGTAAATTCTTCATGCTTCAGCTGTAATCCTGGAACTTGATTAGGCAGCAAAACATTCACAACCCCAGGATCTCTATGTAACATAAGCCCCACCGTCAGATTCTGCTGCGGACAGTACGGATAACATTGTCCCACCAAAACCAGCACACAAATCTCCATGCAACCACTTCACTTCTGCAAATCTCCGGCAGCTCGTTGTTGCTTGAAAACATAATAAGGCCGCTTGTTTCTTTCCGTTTGTATTATGTTGCTTTCACTTCGTGGGGCTGCTGATCGATAATGCTTTGATAGCTTGGACTGTTGAATCTAAGCTTGATATGGGAATTCAGTGGTTGATTATTACCTGGAAAAAGCCCAGTTTTTTGCAGCTTTAAGGAGAATAATAGTGGGGATACAAATTATAGTGTATACGTTCAGGTGCATAATAATATTGGTTGAAGGGAAAATATTTAAAATCAATATAAATTAGAAAGAAAAAGAAAATGATGAAATATGTGTTTGTATCACATAATTTACGTAGAATGGTAGGAGTAAACACTATTTGCAATTAGATAATATTTCGATTGTGTTGAAACTTGACATTGTTAGCTTATGGGGGCTAGCATCTCTGAGAGAGACTCCCCACCACGTGAGTTTATGATAGCTACATGGCATCAATATTTGACAACCAACCATGTGCGTATTGCAACTCCTGTTTATCCACCGCTTAATAGCAAACCTCTGCACTGCTGTTGTGAACTATAAATAATATTTTGTAGAAATCAACGAAGGGTTAAAATAAATACGGTTTGCTTTGGCTGATAGTTACGACTTTTGACCCAATAGTTGGGACTTGATTGATGTAAATATCTAACTATAAAATTTTTGTTATTATGTAAAGTAAGTTTTCTTAACTTAAAATTTTTACTTTGAATGGAGATACAAACTTTCACTCAACAAATTCATATATAATGGGTAAAATCTAAAATTAAAGCATAACATTTAATACTTGTCAACTCAAATTTCATTATTACTATTATAATATATTGATTAGATAATTTCAAAATAAAAATATACATTCCAAAATTTTAACAAATAACTATAAAAATGAATTAGTAGGTTAAAATCTTTGGCATAATAATATAATATCGATAGCTTAAAGTTGAAATTTTAACTGCTTATACCAAAGTCACAAAAGAGATTAAATAGTTGAAATTCTGGCTCAAATGTTTAATTAAAATATGATATATATATATATATATATTAGAACTAATATTTTCAATTTATTTATTTATTTTTAAGATCTCAACTGAATATAATCATGTTAAATTCTTAGCTGATTTTTTTTAAACATAAAACCTTCATTGCAATAATATCACACGAACCAGTAAAATAGTATAGCAGATTTACACCATCATGATTATCACAAAGATATTTAATGTAGTCTACAACCAAAAAAATCTTTATATATACTAAGGCATAAAGAAAGAATAATCACCACACATTTATATTTGGTGTTTTTAATAAAGAGAATATGTTTTATAATAGAGTTCTAACGGGATTTCTACCAAAACTTTTACCTTTTGCTCTCCAACACATTAGTTGATCTTTTAAGTAGAATCTGCATGTTATAGTATGAGAGCTTCCAAATTAGGAATTTAACAGTTGTATATCTTATTATATAATTTTGCAAATCTTTATATTTGAGTGAATTATTGAGTGATCCTCTCAATAATTCACTCTTGTAGCTCATTGATTAAATGTCAAATTAAATTTATTCGTTACGTGTGAAAACTTGATTATGATTTTATCAGTTATAATTCAATCTCTCTCAATAATTCATTCTATATGTAGTCCATTAATTGAATGTCAAATTAACATGCATGTGAAACTCATTGCTGGCAGGGACCACATTCCAATACCATAGAGATTAAAGACAAATAATAAAAATAAGGAAAATTGGTAAATGTCCCTTGGGTATTGGGAATCCATAGATATTCCCTGGTGTTTTAAAATAAATAGATATCTTTAAACTATAAACGCCAAATATCCATGAAATTATTACACATTCATGTAAAAGAACTATTTTAGTCTTATGTATGTAAAAGGTATATTAATTAAATATTTTAATTAGTTATTAATATGTAATGATCAATATATTATTAATATGTAATGATTAATCCAGCCCTATGCTTTATTTTTAATAACTAGTCTCTAAATGGTTATTAATATGTTAAATAATTTTATTGTCATTATATTAATAATATTCAATATTCTTTTAGAATATTTGATTGTAAATTATACAAATTATTTAAATGATTTTATTTATAAATTAATAGAGTTATGTATAAATTATATAAATATTCTCAAAATATAAATAATATAATTCATATAATACAAATATTATTTGGGTTTTACTTTTATTGATTCTGTTATAAATTAAGAATATTTAGTTATAAATTACATAAATTATTTGAGTTATTTTATTTATAAATTATATCAATATTCTAAAAATTGTAAATTAGACAAACAATTAAAATAAATCCAAACTAATATTTTTATTTCATGAATACATTGTTTATAATATTTTTGACATATAAATTTCAAATATTTAATATGAAATATTTATTAATCAAAAATATTCTCAAAATATAAATAATATAATTCATATAATCCAAATATTATTTGGGATTTATTTTCGTTGATTGTGTTATAAATTAATATCATGACAGTGAAATTATTTAACATATTAATAATAATTTAGAGATAATTATCAAAAATATTAAATGCATAATTATCAAAAAATAAAATATAAAGCTATATTGGTTATTAATTAATACTTGGATTAAAATAATCAATTAAAATATCTTCTAAATTTATAAGATCAAAATAGTCATTTTTTATAGATGCATAATAACTTCAAGGGATATTTGCTGTTTGCCAATAGTTGAAAGAGATATCTGTCATTTGTTAATAATACTCTAGGATATCTATCAATTTTCCTTAAATTTATTCATGACACGTGAAAATATGATTCTAATTTTGTCAGTTATAATTCACTTTCTCTCAATAATTCATTCTCTCTCTAACTCGTTAATGAATGTCAAATTAAAATGCATATGAAACTCATTGCTAGCAAGGGACCACATTCCAACATGATAGATAACAAAGAAAAAAAAAATAGTAAGGGATATTGATATATACCCTGAGATATTAGAAAATGCCAGATATACCCTAATGTTTTAAAAATAGTAAATACCTCTTAAATTATTGACAAATAGTAAATATCCCCTGCAGTTGCTATATATTCATGTAAAATGATTATTTTGTCCTTTAATATTTAGAAAGTATATTAATTAACCAATTTAATCAACTATTAAGATATGATAACCAATATACCCTAATAATTTATTTTTTTGATAATTATTTTCTAAATAATTATTAATATTTTAAATAATTTTATTATCATTATATTAATAATATTCAATATTTTTTGAGAAGTTAGCCAAATGGTGGGTCACCACCACAGAATCAGATTCTAACCATAAATTGTGCCAATCTTTTTCATAAGCTAGTTCCACAACTAATATAACAGCCACTAATTTAGCAAAAACAGCTGTAGCATGACCGAGATAAATGCGGAACCCACCCAAAGATGATCTTGAATGGTCTCGAAAGACACCACCTCAGCAGCCTCCCCAGGATTTCCTTTAGCCAGCCCATCTAAATTAGCTTTGAACCAAGAAGGGGGGGGGGAAGCCAATGCAAAATGTGAACTTTAGTAGCCTTGCCTAGAGACCATGGAACCCTAAAGCATGCAAATTTCTCGATCTTTTCCAAAGTGTACAAAACCTGGGCAAAATTTGGCATAGTATTGATTGTGAGCAGAAATATCAACCTAGATACGAGACATAGGAGTGGTAGAATTTTAAAAATGAAGCTTGTTTCTAACTTTCCACAGGTGAAGTTGGAATTAATGCATTTTCCACACTTATGAGCTGCCAAACAATATACTTTTCAACATTTGCAGGTCATAAACACTGTCAGAGGATAATTTTCAAAATTTAAATTGTATCGATTGAGGCATCATTTCTAAGCATGGTTGGCACTGTTAGAAAGATCAAGATGTCAACTTTCTAGCAAATTTTACGGCATTTAATTTGGATTTCTCTAAAGAAAGTTATAGTCAAATATTTAAAAGATGTTCAGATGGAAAGTCAATATGAAATGTCCGCATAAAATTGTCAAAATTCTTATACAATGATTTGTATTCAAGAATTCTTCGAAACTATATATGCATTCAAATGTAGCTTTTGTAGCAGCAACATATTTTGCTTCAACAGTTGATTGTGCCACAAGTTTTTGCTTCTATAAAATCCATGAACATATTCCTGAGCCAAGAGAAAAAATATAACCTCAAGTGCTCTTTATGTCATCTTGACAACCAACCCAATCGCTGTCACAACATCCAACTAAACTTGAGTTTTCAGTTGCTTTGTATAGAATGCCATAATCAAGTGTACCCTGCAAATATCTTAAGACTTGTTTTGCTATGCCATAATGGATCTGACTTGGTTCATGCATAAACCGAGATAGCATACTAGCTACAAACATTATGTCAGGTCTAGTTACTGTGAGATACAAGAGGCTGTCAATGAGACTTCTATACTTTGCAGCATATGCCTTTTCAGTACCATCTTCTTTCTTCAACTTCTCATTTGCAATTAATGGAACTGCAACAAATTTACAAACCAACAAATTGAATTTCTTTAAAACATTCTTTACATATTTTCTTTGAAAAATGAAAATTTCATTTTTGGTTTGAGATATTTCAATCCCAAGAAAATAATGCAAAAGACCTAAATCACTCATCTCATAAGTCTTTATCATATCCTTCTTAAATTCCTTTATTATGTTTTCATCATTGCTAGTAAAAATCAAATCATCAACATACAAGGAAACAATAAGAATATGATCATTTTTCTTTAAAATATAAATAGTTGGCTCATTTTGGCTTCTTTGAAAACCTCTTATGAGAAAATACTTATCAATTTTAGTATACCATGTTCGTGATGTTTTCTTTAGCCCATAAAAGCCTTTCTCAACTTATAAAATTTGCTTTCTTTTCTCTTCACAAAGAAACCTTCAGGCTGATCAACATAAACTTCTTCTTCTAACACTCCATTTAAGAAAGCTGATTTAATATCAAGTTGATAAAGATTCTATCTCTTTTGAGTAGCAAAAGCAATCAAGGTTCTTATAGTTTCCAATCTTGCAACAGTGCAAAGGTTTTATAGAAATCAATACCTGGCTTTTGAGTGAATCTTTTAGCTTTAACCCTTGCTTTGTACTTTTGAATACTCCCATCTTGATTGAATTTTGTTTTGAATATCCATTTGACTCCAATAATTTCTCGGTCTTTTGGTTGATCTATAGCTCTCATGTTTGATTTTTCTTAATCATGCTAATTTCTTCTTTCATTGTTTTGACCCCAACTTCTCATTTTTCAACTTCTTCAAAGCTTTCTGGTTCAATGTCAGAAAAATTGCATGACTCATATATATCACTCAACATTCGAGTTTTTCTTGAAGGAGATTATGGAGAAAACAAATCTGTGCTTAAATTAGAGCTGGAGGGTGTCTGCGGTAGAGTTGAATCTTGCTGCAAATTTTGAGTTTTTTGTTGTTCATGAAAAACAATATGAGACAGCTCTTGTTTTTTATTTTCATTCCAATCTCAAGTAGCTTTTTCATTGAAAATAACATCTTTACTCACAATCAGCTTCTTTGTTTCAATATTAGATAACTGATATCCTTTTGTGTTAGAACTATATCCCACAAATTTACATTTTTGACTTCTTTCATCAAACTTGGTTCTTTTTTAAGTAGGAATATGAACATAACAAATGCTCCCAAAAACCTTAAAATGCCTTACCAATGGCTTAATTCCGCTCCAAGCTTCAAATGGAGTCATATTCTTCACGGCTTTAGTTCGACATCGATTAAAAATATACACAGCTATATGAACAACCTTTGCTTAAAAACTTTTAGGCAAATTTTTCTCACTTAGCATTGCTGTAGCCATTTCAACAACGGTTTTATTTTTCCTTTCTGCGATGTCATTCTGTTGGGGACTATAACTTGCTGTGAGTTGCTTCTAAATGCCTTCATTTTCGCAATAATTTTCAAATTCTATAGAGGTATATTCACCCCCATAATCACTTCAAATGGTTTTGATGGTGTAGCCACTTTATTTCTCCACAAATACTTTAAATTTTCTAAACACCATAAATGTTTCTGATTTCTCCTTCAAAAAATAAACCCAAGCCATCCGAGAATAATTATCAATGAATAAAAGAAAGTATTTGTGTTGATTTAATGATGGAGTTCGCATTGACATTGACTCGCATATGTCGGTGTGAATAAGCTCCAATGGCACTTTTGCTCTCCACGAACTTTGTTTAGGAAATTAAGAGCGATGTTATTTTCCTATAATGCATCCTTCATATGGTTCTTCGGACTTTTCAATTTTTGATAGCTCTTTCACCATAGCTTTCTGCTTCAACAACTTTAAGCCTTCAAAGTTTAGATGACAAAACCTTTTATGCCATAGTCGAGTATCTTCAAGAACCTCTCTTTTCGTTGCAATAATTGAATTACAATGAAGATTGATGGAAAAATTTCTCTTTTTCTCCATTTTGACATAAGCAATCACCAACTCTTCTCTTTTTATTATAAATAGTGCAGTCACCTTCTTCAAAATGAAGATGATAGCCATTTTCAACAAGCTGTCCTACACTGAGTAAATTTTGTTTCACATCCAGTACAAATAACACATCATTGATGTATTTCAATCTTTTTTTATTTGGACAACAATTTTTCTCTTTTCTTTTGATTGCACAATAGCCCCATTTCCTAGTTTCACTTTAGGAGAAACCGTTGAGTCAATATCAAGAAAGATTTGCTCTTTTGCTACAGATTTGTAGCATTGGCTTGGCTTTCTTTTTCCACTTTATGTGCTTGTTTTATATTCAGTCATGGATCTATGAAATTTTATTATTAATCGCAACTTTAGTTAGCTATTTAACTTATGGCTTATGGTTGCTTACCATCTCATTTACCAACTGTTGATTATTTGAATGAATTGTAAAGAAAAATTAAAAACAAGAACAGAACATTTGTTGGCATCATTTATGAGCCTGGTTGGCACCGTTAGAAAGATCAAGATGTCAACTTTTTAGTAAATTTTACGGTATTCAATTTGAAAATCTTAGAATACATAAAAAGCAGAACACTGAAATAAAAATTTCTGCAGAACATTAAGCTTTGCAGCAGCAACTCAACAAATGTTCTGTTCTTGTTTTTAATTTTTCTTTGTAATTCATTCAAATAACCAACATGTGGTAAATGAGATGGTAAGCAACCATAAGCCATAAGTTAAATAGCTGAGGACTAAAGTTGCAATTAATAATAAAATTCCATAGATTGATGACTGAATATAAAACAGGCACATAAAGTGGAAAAACAGAGCCAAGCCAATGCCACAAATCCGTAGCAAAAGAGCAAACAACAAGCAAGTGGTCCACCGATTCTGCATGAGATGGAAAAGGACATAAAGAGCAACAAGAGATCAAGCAACCCCACGGCAATGCGAAACATCATCAGCAGGCAGCCGATTATGAAGTAAACGCCAGACAAGGAAAGAGAATTTAGGGGAAATGAAGGATTTCCATACCAAAGAAGACCAAGCTTGTTGATCATGATGCACTCTAAGAAAATTTTAGCTATCTTTAAGGGAAAGCTTGTCATCTGTTGAACATTTTCAAATCAAACGGTCAGCACAAGCATCCTTGGGAAGAATAATCTGCGAGATTGGCTGCTGTAGATGAGGGAACAAGCTAAAAAAATTATTTGGCAGAATCCAGGCCCCATTGCGAATGACCTCCGAAACAATTGTCCTAAGAAGAAGACCATGTGCCTCTAGAAGTTTAGGAAAGGACAGCCAATTGTCTGACCAAAAGTTAATACAAGAAATATCCCCAATAATCCATTGCGAGCAATCATTGTAGCAAGGACCAACCGAAAGCCAGCCCATAAGGAAGAGCAATTAAAAACGCGATGGCTCTTTTTAAAGCCATAACGACCTCGTAAGAAAGTAGCACATAAAGTCATAGAATTTTTGGCATTCCAAACAGACTTAAGTAGGCAAGAACGGTTAAGCGCATCAAGCTTCCGAAGACCAAGACCGCCTTCTTCCTTCGGCATACAGAGACGATCCCAAGAAATAAGAGCAAGTTTACGATGTTGGAAGTCACCAGATAAAATAAAATTTCGAGCCCACTTCTGCAAG
>CM040449.1:16799151-16873511 GCA_022749755.1 Azadirachta indica | reverse complement strand
CGTACAGAAATATAGTTAAGCATGAACTTTTAACTTAAGTCTTTCAAATACAATCAAGCATTTTTCGTCGTTGACAATTAGACTTGATTTGGAGCTTGGAAGACTCTTTCTTTCATGACTGCACTTGACGGGGCCAATTGGCTTAATAAAATAAATTTCTCAATGCATCGAGTAGTACCAAGATTCTTTATAACCAAAAAATAAATAAACTACATAAACTTACAAAAATATTTTAATTAATGAGATCAGTGTTAGTTTCTTATAAACCAAAATAATAAAAATATATATTTCTAACCAAACTTTACGGGGTGCATATATAATATATATATATATATATATGTCTTAAATTTAAACTCTTGTTTCATCACTAAAGCTCGATTAAATTCAGAGAAAAAAACTCAAATTACATATACAATTTTATAATGTCTCTAAAATGTAAATTCAAAGTATTCATTTACTAACTTAGGCTGTTTCTCCTTTTATTCCATTTTTTTGTCCACTTTTCCTATTTCTTCTTCTTTCTTATATGGTAAAGGATCAAGAGTTCTTAAATTTTTCAAAATTGCTTATATTAATATTGAATGGAAATATTAATCATATCACGTAGAGCTAGCCATTATCGGCTACGGAGAATGGTTGGTATGATCTCTGGCTCGAGGCTGATTCTATGCTTGTCATTCAGTAGTTGGCGAATTCCTCTTTAGCTCCTCCTTGGACTCTTCAAAATCGTTGGTTGAATTGTAGACATCTTCTTAGCACACTGAATTTTCGTTTTAGCCACACATACAGAGAAAATAATAGTGTTGCAGACTCTATGGCGAACCTGGGGCTTAGTTGCCCCTCTCTCCGTTGGTGGGACTCTCCTCTAGCTGCGGTTCAAAGCTTTATCACGGATGCATGTGAGTTTCCGTGCTATAGGTTCTCTTGACTATGAAGGAGTTGCTGGGCCATCCGTTTTTTCTTTGGGTTGCTTGGTTATTCGTTCGCGGTACGTAAATACGTAGTTTTTGCATGGCTTTGTGCCTTCATTTCCAGATTTGTTTTAGCTTGGCTTGTTCATTTCTTTTGTGGGTAAACCTGTATGTGCTACCCTCTTTTAATTATTTAACAACTTGCTCTGAGCTTTGGCTTGGGCTTATAAAAAAAAAAAAGCCATCTACAACAAAAGACCAACGTCGGAGTAGTGAGGACATATTTTAATGATGCAATAATAGTTGGCCTTGTCCATGCAAGGTTCAATGCTACAGCGGGAGTTCTATAACTTGTGTAGAGCCACATGCTGACAATTCCCACCCATTAGGATTCATCTGCCCAAAAGTACCCTAAAGTGTTCCATGAACTTGTGTACAGAAAGCTCCAAGAGGAAGTCTCCGATTCCTATAAAGAAGTAATATAAGTTGAAAACATTCCACCCATTAGAGGGATTGCTAGGCGTCTCATTCTCAAAGATAGGTAATATACGTACGGGGATCGATCAACAAGTTTATATTTTCATATATATTTTTATATTATTTTGTGTATCACCGAATTTAGACACTTTGATGTTTAAAATGAAAACTATAAGAGTTCTTACTTAAAAGTTAAAACTTTAAAGTTTGAGATATTTAATACAAAATTTGAAACAACTAATATAAAAGTTAGAGCTCAAAATATATATTTATTCACTGAAACATTTGAACAAAAGATACCACGGGGCAAACGAAAGGATGGAAAAGGTTGTGTAGCCAATTAATTTCTAGCAGTTAAGGATGCCCTTCGTAAGTATATATATTTAGCATGTATACTTGGGACTGTGATATTGTGGCTTTAAATTTTCAGCACTGGTACAAACTAATAATTGATACTGTTAAATAAAAACAGTTGTTGATCAAATAAAGACTAATTTTAAATCAGAGTTCTACTCACAATTGGATGTGTTATTAATAACTTTGTTCTATTTATTTATATTAATTGTCTATAACAATAAATAAATTATTTGCAATTTTGTAATAAAATGTTTTGTTAAAATATGAGTTTTCAATGGTGTTAAAAAAGGCTCAAGCTGAATTGAATTTCTGGAAGTTTGGGACTGGGCTTGGAATTATTCAGAGTCGAGGTAGTCTTAGCCTGGGCATAACTAACAGGTCAAATCGATTGTAGATTTATGTTTGGAAAAGTTGCATCATTTTCTTCCCCCAATCAAAACCATTGTAATCTTCAATTCAAAATTTCCAAAGAACCAAAAGATAATAAAAAGTCATATCTTCAGAGTGAGATAATTTAATAATTATTTTTCAAAAAAGTTTTTCAAACATAACGTGTGCCAAATTCTTAAATAAGTTATTATTTTGCAAAATGTATTTCTAAACATGTACTTACTTGGTACAAAGTCACGAGTGTCTCAAAAAAATGAACAATTTTACAAAATTCCTATCATTTTGTAGTATGTATTTTTGGTTTTAAAAAATAATTTTTGCTTAAATTTATTTTGTAAAATTTTTTTCTTATTAAAAATTATTTATTTTTTATTTTGTTTTATCTAACAATGTAATAATTAAATTAGTTTCAAAATAAAGGGGTTAAATGTTGTGAATAAAATATAAAATTATATATAAGCAGGCGTTAAGTGAGGATTGTACTATAAAGGGAAAGTGTCTATTTTTTTTCAATTTTTGAGTTAATATTTTATTACCTCCTATATTTTTTTTAATACCCTATCATTCCCTTAACTTTTTTTTCTTTTTGACTTTTACCCTTCAATTTAATTAGTTCACGTTTCAATTATAAAATAATAAAATCGAAAATATTTTAATTACTAAAGGCAAAATAGGAACTCAGGAGAGGGACGAGGCATTAAAGAAAATATATAAAATAATGGAATACTGACTCAAAAATAAGGAGAATCAAGCATTCTCCTTATTACAAAGGTTAAATATTATTTAAATTCTAATAGTTTTCTTAATTGTGTACTTTTCTGATAATCTTTGAGATTTTTTTTCCTAAGTTTACTATTTGTTATTAAACAAAATTCAGTTATAGCAAATAAAAGTCCCTTGAATAAATCTTTTCCTTAAAAATATATATGGTAAAAGGAAAATAAAGCAAATTAAAACAGAACTTTCAAACACTTTATCAATAGTCATTCAGGATTATTAAATCCTTAGCAAGAGATAAGACAAAATAATACAAACAACAAAATACAACGTAATTAGAAAACATGCACCTGAACATCACAAAAAAAAACAAAAAGCATCTGCCATCATCAATTGCTACGAGTATTTAGTCTTTGAGGCTGTCATACACAGCAACATTATTTGCATTTCTACTGTGATGACCAAAGTTGTAAGCATCATTTGTCTCAGCAAGAAAGTGCACAGTCAGTGCTTCTGCATTCAATTCCGAATTATCCCAACAGCACTTCTGCATCCTTCTCAATCCTTCCAATTCCATTGCTACTTCCTAATCTTATCCAATAAATGTAATTCCTTTCCTTGTGATAATAAAATGTAAAAACAATAAAATCCACGCAGAATATAGTATTAATTTTTGTCTTTATATCACCCCCATTTTTTTTTTGATATATTAAAGAAGTTTATCTTTTCAACAAATTATGCTAAAAAAGATTAACAATATTTTATTGCTGGATTTCTATAATTTTTTTGTTACATTTTCTACTCTAGTCAATAATTTTTTTAAAATTAAATATACAATCAGTAAAATTGAACCAACATTAAATTTAATTGAAATTGATTAGAAAAAATGATTTGATTTTTTTTATCAATATTGATTATCTTCTCTTCTCAGATTTTCTTTTCGTATCTAGGAGATATTGAAATTACAATTAGAGTTTGTTCACAAAGAGAAGATTTTTGGAATTGAGTTATTTTTTGTTAAGTGTCAATTAATTGATTCAATTGCTAAGATTATGAAATCAATTTGGTTTGAATAAATTAATTTCATTGTGTAATTTTTTTTGTTTAAATTGAGAACATCAAATGATTAATTTTAATTTGTTTTAATTTCATCGCAATTTCTTTTTAATAGAAAAAAATGAGGAGAGAAAGAGATGGGGAAGGGGAAGAAGAAAAAATGAAAGAAATAGAAGAAAACAATGAGAAAGAAAAATAATATAATTAATTAATTAATTTTATAAAACTATTATGTTATTTTTTTAATTATTAAAAATAAAGATAAAAATTAACGCGTAGATAGTATAATGAACTTTATAAATTTTAAAGTTGAATTAATGATTATTAATATTATGTTAATTAAATTAAAATTTACCCTAAAAACTGATAGAAGTTTGGTCAAGAAATCTATCTAATATTGATCGAAATAATTTGTACCAAAGTGATGATTTTCAATAAAGTTAGAAATCTTTTTATCTAAAATGTGAAGTATGCTAACTAAACTGATATTTCTTGAAACATTAAATGCGAAAATGAAATTACGCCATATATAATCACTCACAAAGATCTATCAAGCGCGTCGATTTTGACTATATTTTTCTACGCAGAAGTCATTACATATATAATCTAACTTCAAGGTAGATATAAGTAAAATAGTGGCTAGTCATTATGGATTAAAAAGTTAAGAAGTAAATAGTTGTTGATGTGTTACTAGTTAACAATAGATAGATAGAAAGATACATGAGATAAATTAAATATAAGGTGATATTAATTATTCATGATACACTAAAGTTATTTGTTTTACTCCACTTTTATCAATGTAGAAAAGAAGAGTACTTCACTAAAAAGAAAAAAATAGTGAAGTGCTCAATTATTGCAATACTACGAAAATTAAATGAAAGTTTTAATCAATGTACGTAGATAGAAAATTAATCAGTCATTGCCTCAAAGTCTACTCTGAGAGTACAACACATTTTTTTAAAAGACCTAAGTAAAAAACTCAAATCTTCACAAAATTTTTCTCTCTGGAATGACTATGATATTTAATGATGATATATAGTTAAATTGCAAGAGTGGGACATAACTTTAGTGATTTTAAAGTTCAAACCCCACTTATACGAATTATCATTGCTCAATATCCTGGGCTATAGAAAATTGATATATATTTACGTTTAAATCTTTTTAACATTTGAAATATTTTATATAAAAATTACTAAAAGTTCTAACATAAAATTAAAAACTTTAAAGTTTGAGATATTTCATACGAAATTTGAAACAACTGATCTAAAAGTTAAAAACTCAAAATAAATATTTATTAACTAAAAAATTTGAATAAAGGATACAACCAAATTCTGAACCCGGATGAAAATTTTAAAATTTTAAGTGGAATACATATTTTGCACAGGTTTAGCATCTTAGTCCCATATATCAAGGGTTAAAATGTTAATATCAAATAAAGAATATCTCAATATGTTACTATAGTAAAATACAGGGGTATAAAATTTTATGCTATAGTGTTACCGGTGCTTGCAGGCTGAACACATTCCTTGTATGGGAAACCGGGGACAGACCGATATTTCCATTATTACTAGGTATGCTTAGTGTCACAGGCGCCGAAATGCAAGTGGAATCACCGAAGACGTAGCGGCACCTCAGCGTGCAACCTCTAGCACACGGGCACGTAAGCGACACCTTCCGACACACGAGCGTGCAAGCAAAACGGTTGGCGGATGAACAGTGCCTCGGATGAACAGTGTGCCGTGAGCCAGCAAGCTTGTGAGGGTGAACTTAGAGTGTTGGAGGCTTGATGGTTGATTTGGGGCAGACCATGAGGATATTGGGTAGCTTGGATCAGCACACATGCAGGCTACTTATGTTTGGATTTGTCCCAAATGGTTTATGTTTGTTTTAGGCCCAATGTGGTCATGCTTGTATATACACCCCATTTTTGTATTTGATCCAATTGGCCCATTTTATATTTAGTGGTGGTAGGTGAGATTTTTAAGTGTAATGTAATCTCCACCATCCATTTGTATAGTGAGGGTCAAATCTCATCCATTCATTCCATGTATATAAATGCAAGTGTAGTGAAATGTAAAAATCCAACCATTTTCATTTCCAAACAAAGGCAGAACGTGTGTTTCCTTTCTCCCTATTGTTTTCACTGCAATTTCTCTTCTTTGCTACTACTTTGCTTTCCTTCTCCACTCACGCTACACACACACACAAAGTGATCTTGGGTGTTCAAGGGCTTACTTGAGCAGTGAATTGAAATTTGTTCAAGTGCCGCATGTGCTGAAATTTCCGCCTCAGTTTTCCAGTGCGTGACATTAGTCTGACCTGCTTTGACCGAGCTCAAGTGAGACCAGATTATTTTACTGAACTTAGCGTCTGTGTAATTTAATTTTTTTATTGGTTAAAAAAAAATTTTTTAATAATAAAATTTTTAAAATATTTTAATCTTGTTAAGTTAATATTAGAAAAAAAATTTTTGAGAATTAAAAAGTTGTTTTCTTTCTATTGAAAAAATTGAAAATTTGAGTTTTTTATAGTATAATTTTCCTAAATTTTTTAAAAAATAAAAATGTTTAAAATATTTTTATTTTATTTTAAAAATTTTATGTTATTTTTTTAAAATAAAATATTAAAAATTTATCTATTAAAATAATTATTCAAATTTTTCAAAAATTATTTATGACAAGTAAACGATTAATAAATTTCTGTTAAAAGTTCTACTCATAAAAGCTCTGTAAGAAAAATCTTTAATATAAAAAATTTTATTTAAAAAATTATACCAAGCTGACCTTTAATGTTTTAAATAAGTTATTATTTTTTAAAATAAATTTCTAAACATATACTTGGTAGAAGTTACTAGTGTTCAAAAATAAAACTATTTTATACAATTCCCATCATTTCGTGGTAAGTAATTTTGGCTTTTACAAACCATTTTTGATTAAAGCTACTTTAATTTATTTTAGAAATTTCTTTTTCTTCATAAAATTTATTCATGGTGACGTATTTTACCTATCCTAATTGTCTTTTAATTTTGTTTCATATAGCAATGTAATAATTAAATTTCAAATTAAAAGGGTTAAATGTTGTGAATAAAAAATAAAATTTTATATAACCCGTGAAATTAGGATTAATATTATAAAGTTCTAAACGTAATTATTTAAAATTTATTGAAGTCAACGTAATCAAAATATATTTTTTTAAAAAATTAAATTGATTATTTTGCACACGGGTATTTGAAATTCTTTTAGGGCCTAACTATTAAGGTCATCTACCTTTGACCAAAAGAAATTTTAAATTTTAGAAGTTCAGCTGGTATATTGCTAATGGCTTTTTTAACGTGTACTTTTTTGTTAATATGAGAGAGTTTAAATCCTCAATGAAAGAAAATAAAAGTCCCTTTAAAAAATCTTTTCCTTAAAAAAATGTGGTAAAAGGAAAACAAAGCAAATTAAAATACAACTTTTAAACACTTTATTAATAGTCTTTCAGGATTAATAAATCTTTAGCAAGAGATAAGACACATTAATACGAACAACAAAATACAATCTAATTAGAAAACATGCGTCTGAACGTCATAAAAATGGAAAAATCATCTACCATCATCAATTGCTACCATTATTTGGTTTTTGAGGCTGTCATACCCAGCAACACTAGTTGCACTTGTACTATCATGACCAAAGTTGTAAGCATCATTTGTCTCAGCAAGCAAGTACACAGTCTTAGCTTCTACATTCAATTCCGAATTATCCCAACAGTGCTTCTGCATCCTTCTCAATCCTTCCAATTCCATTGCTACTTCCTTCATCGTAGGTCTTTCATCTCCCTTAACCCTCAAGCACCTCGCTGCTAGATTCCCCACTTCCTTCAATTGCTCCTTATTGTCATCATTTACAACATGCTTCTCAAGAATTTCGAAGAAACAATTCTCTTTCAATGAAGAAAGAAAATAGTTAACCAAACTTCTATCACTCTCAGGCCTATTAAACAGAAGTGCTTTCTTTCCTGTTAACAACTCAAGAAGAACAACTCCAAAACTATACACATCACTCTTTTCAGTTAATTGACTAGTATGGAAGTATTCAGGGTCTAAATACCCTAAAGTTCCTTGTACCAATGTGCACACTTGAGTCTTATCCAATGGGACTAATTTGGAAGCTCCAAAGTCAGAAACTTTTGCAGTGTAATTATCGTCCAAGAGAATATTGTTAGACTTGACATCTCTATGGATAATTGGAGTAGAAGCTGCAGAGTGCAAATAAGAAAGCACTTCTGCAGTTTCTGCAGCTATCTTTAGCCGAATTTCCCAAGAAAGTCTGGGCAACTTCTCTTTGTTATGAATGTGTTCAAAGAGTGTGCCATTGTTGACAAATTCATAAACTAGCAAAGGAACTTCTGTCTCTAAACAACAACCTAATAATCTGACAACATTTCTATGATTGATTTGGGAAAGCACGACCACCTCATTGACGAATTGCTCAACTTGACTTTGGTCAACTAGTTTTGACTTTTTTATGGCTATTGTACTGTTGTCAGTTAAAAACCCAATAAATACAGTTCCAAAACCACCTCGACCAATGATTCTATCCTCAGCATAGTTGTTAGTCGCTTTCTTGAGTTCTTCTACAGTAAAGATTTTTGTTGTATCAGAAGATCCCCTTCGTTGAGAGAGCTGTTGCTGTAAAAGAAAACCGCCGTTTTGCTTAAAAAATTTTTCTCTAATTTTGACGAGCTTTCTTTTCTTCAACATCAAGCAGAGCCAAGAGCTATTGATGACCACAACCACAATGAATATTCCAACACCTAATTCAACAACAATATTTTAAATTAAATTAAAGGTAATATAATTATCTCATATCCCCGAAATAATAAAGTAGAATATAAGGCGTACTACCTACATATAATTAACAACAGAAATTGATTTGTAAAGCTGACCTAACATTTATTCTCTATATATTTATGATCAAATCTTGATTAGCAGTTGCAGTTTTGTTAAAGTAGAATGACTTCAATTGCTCTATTTTACTTGAAAAAATATCAAAAATAAAAAATCGGCTGCGGACAAATATAGTTTAAAAGTTTTTAAAGTAGTATTTAATAAAAAGCTTCCATTGGAAAAATAAATACTTGAAAGTAGATCTTATATTAGTTGATAACTAACTGAAGTAATCAAATTTGAGATTCAAGCCAAAAACAATTAAAAATACAAATAGTAATAATCAAGACATCCTATTTTCTCTCTGTTTTCTCCACAAGACAGATAATGAAACAATAACTTCCAAACCTTAAAACGGGGATAACAATCACACCAAAATTTTAAAAACAATACAGTATATATATATATATATATATATATATAGCCTTACCAATAGCAACCTTGACCGCTGGAAATTGATCTCGATTACCAAAAACCGTAACTTGATCAGGAATACATTGCCCATCCTTTCCTTCATTGTGGTAACGCTGGCGGCAGTCGCATCTATAATTACCTTCTTGGTTAACACATACTGATGAAGAAGGATCACATTTATGAAGATTACTATTCGCGCATTCATCAATGTCTGCAAATAAAAGAATAAAATTAAAATAAAAATAGAGGTAACCACTTAGAGATGTTTGAAATTTGTGCTATTTAATTGACGTTGGATATACCTTGGCAACCATCTGGGAGGTATGGATTCCCATCGTAACCCTGTTTACACCGACAACGATACCCAGACTCAGAATCTATGGCATCGTTGGTTTTATAACAGGATGCATTTTTGCCACATACGTTTCTCGACGAGGTATTTGCTGTTTCGTCAGTACACGTTCCACTTATTGCCCAGTCAAGCATCACGGGAAAGCCCATGCTTAAATCAGAAAGATAAGTGGAGGAGAAACTGAAGTTGCTTTGTTCAACAACAAACGCATATGTGCATGGATTGAAGTCTGATACATTTATGTGATCGTCGAAGCTATATGCTGTGACATTGATTCTTTTAAGCCCTTTAGGAATCTCAATCTGGCAACATCCAGTGCCAATGCAAGAATCATTCCTCACATATTTCAAGTCGTCACACAAGGACATGCAGCCGGCACTGTATCTTGCATCGCCTAACCAACCACGAATGTAAGCATACGAATCGCAGCCAATGACCGTGAATTTGTTTTGTGTGTTATTGATGTAGAATTTGGACAAATGTAACCAACTGTCATAATGTGCAATGTCCTGCCGTTTGTGTCGTAGCAGTCTCCTGCGGGAAAGGACCTGACGCCCAAGCCGCCGTCGCTAATGCTTATGTTGATAACATGGATATTTGATTTTCCTAAAAATGCTTGTGGAGGGTTGGTCGAGTAGTTGCAAGTGATGCGGAAATCTTCATTGAGGTAACAACCAACCCTCGTACCGAATGGATATGAGATTTTGACATCTCCACAGTGCTCGGGGCAGCCGGGCTTGGCTATAGCTGCTTCAACCGTTGCAGTAACGTCGACTACTGCCAATAGCATCGCTACCAGCACGACGAGTTTGTATCGCATTCCTCGCAGGCCCATAAATTGTAACTCCAATTTATCACAATTCACAAGGGTTAATTTCAGATGTTGTTCGTGTACTGATGTGTGCTACACCTTATTATATATAATCACTCGAAATGATCAAATTCAGCGCGTGAAACTCTACAGGAAGTCTTCCAACTTCATTTCTCACACATTCATCTGATGGCGCTTTTCCTTTAATACATGCATCACGTAAAAAGACCAATTCAACACGTCGAAGTCTACAATACGGATAACAAATAAATTTTTGATTGATTAACTATTAAAAAATATAATTAGAGAATAAATAAAAAAAAAACACAGCCTAAATCCGCAACCGTTA
The DNA here is from genome assembly GCA_022749755.1 of Azadirachta indica. Classification (NCBI taxonomy): domain Eukaryota; kingdom Viridiplantae; phylum Streptophyta; class Magnoliopsida; order Sapindales; family Meliaceae; genus Azadirachta; species Azadirachta indica. Next base: position 16,862,750 of record CM040449.1, on the reverse strand, counting down.
TCAAATTTCAGAATTCAATAATAAAAAAATTTTAAAAATAATTGAAATTATCACAGCAATTATACTCGAGCAAAACCCTCAGAAAGGCTAATTTATTTGTCGCCTCTTTCAAGCAAAGCCAAGTCTTCTACTCCAGCAGAGCAAGAGACTCTTCAGCCTTCACCAACGTCTTATCCTTGTCCCTACAGAGTTATGAATGGCTTGAATCAGATTTCTGTACAAAGACTTGGAAAATTATACTGTGGTTATTAACTAAGTCTTCACTCGTCACCGTCAATTCTTTCCTCGCTTGAGAGGATACATTGTGGTCCATCAGTCCGACCAGGTCAAGTCTTAACAATGTACCTGGCGTGACTGTCCATTAGTTTAATCTATAAATTCGAACAAAAGTAAGGATAATTTTGTACATTTAACTTTTGAAATACTTATAACTAAGAGTCTCCAATAGCAATTATAACAAAAAATAATAAACAAATCATCCATAATTACTTAATATTTTTATGAACACAGTCTACTTGAGTTTTTTTTTTAATTGTGAGGATTAAAATATATGTTATTCAAACCAATCTTTAGAGTTGTATGTGTCTTTTTTCTAGCTATTATTATAGCTTTCATTCCCTGCTTGAATTGATGAATATCTGTTAATTAACACTCAGTTTATTGTCTTTTCTTTTCCCTAATTGTTATTAAAAGAAAATCAATTAAATATATATATAAATATATATATATATTAAAATATAAAAAGTCATCGAAAATTAATTAATTTAATAATTTTATTAAAATTTATTTATATATAACCCTTTATTAAAAAATTTCTTTGACTATGCTATTTTATATATATATATATATATAGATGATAGATAGATAGACAGGATGAATGATCATTTTTTTATATAATTTTTTATATCAATTATGAAACGTTAGATTTATGTATATGCAACAGTTAAAATTACATTTAAGTTTTAATTATAAATATATTAATTATAAATATATTAATTATGAATATATTAATCTCAATTGTAGAATGTGCTTAAATTTTAATAATCTATAATTGATATAAAAAATATATATATAAGCAAGAGACCATTCATCTTTTATATATATATATATATATATTTTTTTTTAATTTACAAGGGTTGACTATCTACACGAGTTTTTTTTTTTTTTTCATGTCCGTCTTATTTATGTACGTATACGATACCTATTCTTGTTTAATTAATGAATTTCTCAATTATTATAAGAACACAATAAATTACAATAAATTCTCGTCGATGTAGACAAAGGAAAAATTCAGCAACCCCTGTCTTGGGGTTTACTCCAATTCCACAACACGTTCTTCTTACAAGACGTAACTAACCATAGTCAAGTCTATCATCGTCGCTAGCTACTTTTCCTTATACCTTTCAATCTTGACCTATAAATTTATATTCATAGCTAGCTATATGTATTCATAAAAGTTTATATTAAAACAACGTGTTTTATAATTATAATTATCGTTATAATTTGTAGTATAAGATGCTAAAAATTTTATCTTAAATAATTATGATTTTAAATATATTGCAGTTAAGTCATCAATATCCACTATTATTAATTGCCTGAGAGAGTCGTGGTAAGAGTGGGACATAACAAGATAAGTCAAATCTTACTACTGTTTTATAATAAGAAGAATGTTGATGAGTTTTTTTGCTATTGCCACTTCTTTAATATTCTCTTAAACTTGGTACTATTGTTTTCAGTTTTATCCTTATTAAAAGTTATGTTAAAAGACACATGCAATTTTTTTCCAAGCTCTTATACCCGCATTAATCTACTGATATAAGTTTGTTTCCAATGAATGCAATTTTTTTGGCTGTTAGCTGGATAATTCTTGTTGTTGCTTTGGTTGTTAATTTATCATTAATTTATTTTTTTTTACTGTTGTAGACTTTAAAATTTTAAAATATTAAAAAATAATAATAAAACAGAAAAATGGTTAAATAAAGTAATAAAATAACAGGAGTCTCATAACTTTTTTAAAACGACTTCGTCTATGTGAAAGTCATTTCTATTTTTTTGTCAAGAACAATCTTAATATGAATTTTTGATTTATTTTTTCTTAAGAGTTATTATAAAAATGCTATTAACAGAATAATGTGGATGATTGTTGATTAACTATTTTTCGAATATCATGTTAATTAAATTATATCAAACTTTTTCGACAGAAAATGCTTCTATAAACAAGTTTTCTGTTAAGAAAAACCTTTTATAGTAGTGGAAAATTAATAAAAAGGAGAGAATCGCTACAACACTGTCCTTACCTCACTTTTCTTCCAATCTTGCTTTCATGCCAATTGTCGAAAATTTAATGGGAATAATAACAGATAAAATTGCTAAGGAACAACACAATTGACTTGACATGATTCAATTGCATCGATTCTTACATAAGCAAATAAAGTTACCCACATGATCTTAATTGTACGTAGGCTTGTAGCTGCACATTACCACTCATGATTACCATGACGAAAGGTGCACCACTAACGCCAAAAGGAAATGAAACACCGAATATGCCAATGCCCATGTTTCCTTGAGCTGGAACTTTCAAAAACATGCCTCATTATTTCTTAAAAATAGGAAATAAAGTATCGCACTAATTAATGCAATTTTCACAACATAATTTCCTTCTTGATTAACACATGTTGACGAAGAAACATCACATTTGTGAAGATCATTTTTCGCGCATTCATCAACGCCTGCAATTAAAGAATAAAATTAAAATAAAAAGAGAGTTAACAACTTAGAGATGTCTGAATTTTTTTTCTATTTTAATTGAAGTGTATGTATACCTTGGCAACCATCAGGGAGGTATGGATTCCCAGCGTAACCCTGATTACACCGACAACGATATCCATACCCAGAATCTATGGTACTTTCGGCGCTATAACAGAATGCATTTTCGCCACAGACGTTGCTCGACGAGGTGTTTGCTGTTTCTTCAGTACATGTCCCATTTACTGCCCAGTCAAGCATTATGGGAAAGTCTTCTTTGAAATCAGAAAGATAAGCGGAGGAGAAATTGAACTTGCTTTGATCAGTAACAAACGCAAATGTGCAAGGATTGAAGTCTGATACTTTTATGTGCCTGTTGAAGCTATATGCTGTGACATTGATTTTTCTGAGCCCTTCAGGAATGTCAATCTGGCAACATCCAAAGCCCACGCAGGATCCATCAGTGACAGAGTCAATGCTATCACACCACGACGTGCATCCGCTGTAGTAGTTTTTGTCACCTATGACACCATGAATGTAAGCATAAGAGTCGCAGCCAATGACTGTGAATTTGTTTTGGATGTTATTGATGGTGAAACTGGACAGAGATAGCGATCTCCATCTTACGGTCTTCTCCGAAGCCGTACCATAGCAGTCTTGTGCTGGAGGGTTCGTGATGTGCAAGCCACCATCGTCAATGGTTATGCTGACAACTGGTATAGTTGAATTTCTTAAAAATGCTTTGGGAGGATGAAAAGTGTCATCGCAAGTGATGCGAAAATCTTCGTTTAAGAAACACTCGGGACTCGTCCCGAATGGATATGGGATTTTGACGTCTCCGCAGTAATCGGTGCAGCCGGGCTCCGGTTTAGCTGCTGCTACTGTTGCTGCAGCGTCTACTACTGCTATTAGCACTGCCACCAGCGCGACGATTCTGTAGCGCAATCCTCGCAGCCCCATTACTTTCAACTACAATTATCACAATTCACAAGGGTTAATTTAGATCTCCTTGTTCGACTACTGACATGCGCTTGATCCTTTGGTACATAATCATTCAAAACGAACAAAATCAGCACGTCAATCTCTACAGCAAGTCTTCAAACATTATTTTCACACACTGATCTGAATACGCTCTTCATTTAATACATGCATCACCTAAAAAGACCAATTCAACGCGTCGAAGTCTACTCTACGGCTAACAAATAAATTTTGTGATTGATTAATTTTTAAAAAATAGCATTAGAAAATAAAAAAGAATTAAACGCAGCCTAAATCCTGCAACCATTCAAAAATTAATGAAATTATTTCAGCAATTATACTATAGCAAAACCCTCAGAAAGGCAAATTAATTAATTGATGATTGATAGGCTTTGTATTGTCTTGGGGTCATCTCTTCCAAGCAAAGTCAAGTCGTCCACCCTACCCCAGCAAGAGACTCTTCTTTTCAGTTGTTACCTTCTTCTTATCGTTGTCCCTACAGAGTTATGAATGGCTTCAATAAGATTACCGTACAAAGACTAGGAAAATTATGTTGTAGTTATTAATTAAGTCTTCACTCCTCAATGTCTGTTGTCAATTCTCTCATCTCGCGAGAGAATACAATGTTGTTGATCAGACAGACCACGTCAACTCTTAAAAGTATTTTCCTTACTATCAGAGTTTTAGGAAAAGTTTATGCAAGTATTTGCTCAAAAATTATACATATACATATCTAAAATATTATTAGATATTCCCTTAACTTGTAGACCTTGTTTGCTAGTTTAATTTATAAATTTTGACAAAAATAAGTATAATTTTGTATATTTAATTTTTGAAATACTTAAAACTAAGAGATCATAATAGTAATTATAATAAAAGTATAGATAAATCATCCATAATTACTAAATATTTTTATGAAGACAGTCAACATGAGTTTCTTTAAATTGAGAGGATTAAAATATATATTATTTAAACTAAACATTGGAGGTGTATATGTCTTTTTACTAAGTATTATTATAGCTTTAATTCCTTGCTTGAATTGACGATTATCTTGTCTGTTAATTAACACTCAAGCTTATTGTCTTTTCTTTTCTCTAATTGTTAACTAAAACAATCAAAAATTAAATTTTTAAACACTGCTATATAAATTAATCAGTCTAACCCGACTAACTTCTAGAGAAATAATCTCAAATGACATTTATAACTTTAAATCCCTCTAAGTATAAAAATTCATTTAATAACTGAAGCTGTTTTTTCTTGTATTCTTATAGATATATATATATATATATATATACACAAAGCTTAAGAGCCCCTTAAACTTATATATATTTCATTACAATGATTTCAACAATTAGATTTATACATTTTTAATAGTTGAAATTATATCCTATACTTGCATTAATTATATTGAATTAATTATATATTTATTACACATAATATATTTTTATCTTGATGATTAACATTACATAAATTTAATAAGTAGAAATTAACATAAAAAATTGTGTAAAAATCAAAAGTTATTAATCCTTCTTTACAAACACACACAAACGCACGCATACTCACATATACGCATACGCATATTGGTAGAGGCCCCTTGAAATTAGGTTTCTATTGATTTAGAGTCTATTTAACAGTGCTTATTAGCACTTCCAAAATAATTATTGATATTTTTGATAATTTTAGTAAAGAATATTTATCCAAATGAAATTAGCACTTATAATGATTTTTAAATAAGTACCTAGTTAGTTGCTTTATGAAATTAGTAGTCAAAGTGCTTAGCACATAGCACGCCAATTTTAATAAAGATGTTGTGATTCACAAAATATCATCAATAAACTTGAAATTTTTCATTCAAGTTTAATCAAAATTTTGTTATTCCCAACATGCTCCTAACTAACTTTAAAAATTCCAATTCTTTTTTAATTTTGTTATATTTCTTTTTAATTGATTATTTTGTTGTTTTTTCTTAAATTATAAAATTGCAATTCTTTTTATTTACTTGAATAATAATTATTTTTAGAAATATTTATAAAATAAAAACATTATTATTACTAAATAATTAAAAATATTAAATATACAAATATGACTAATATATGAATATTTATTATGTTTCTATTAAATTTATATAATAATTAATATAAAAAATATAGAACGCCAATTTATTTTTATAATTTTTTATTTTTAAAAATATTTATTTTTATTAAAAAATACCGATGCATAGATATTACTTTTATATATTATTTAATTTGAAAAATGTATTAATTTTATATATTACTTAATTTGAATAAATGTTATAATATCTATTTTAGTAATTTTTTAATACCAAAGTGCTTTTTTGATTTCAAATCCAATTATCTAATTTAGTACTAAAAATATAGTATAAGTACTTTTGATAATTGTTTTATATATTTGCTGATTCTTTCATCTAAAATATTAATTTTAATAGAATTCTTATTAAAGATGACTTAATAACTTGGCTTTATCTTTAATTCTAATGGGTTGGTTTTTGAGTTAAACTGAAATTATTTATTTAATTTAGACCTTGGTGAAAAGAATATTAACTCATCCTGAAGCATTAATGTTTTATTTCTCTGTTGTTAGATTTCCTTTAGAATATGAACTTACCTTTTATAATATGGGCCTTATGGTGTCTGCTCCCTAAAACCTCAGGACAAGGAGTTTGACATATAGTTAGAATCCAAGTCTGGTATGAAGTCAGAAATTAGAGTCCAACGCTGCATGAGGGAGGGATTTCTCACTGGGCCAGGCCCATGTATAAGAATTTCATGGCCTTCATTGGTGTAAATTTAATCTCATATGATTATTTGCGGATCTCGTCCCAACATTCTGAACAAGTGATTGTTTTTCAAAACACATTTCTGAATATGCAGTTACTCTCTAAAATGTTATTAAATGTGTCGAAAAAATGAATTATTTTATACAATTCCCATCATTTTGTGGAAAGTGTTTTTGGCTTTAACAATTAATTTTTGCTGAAAACTCATATTTTTTTAAAAAAAAAGTATTGTTTTCCCATTAAAAATTATTTACGGTGATGTACTTTACCTATAATATATATATATTTTTTTATTTTGTTTCATCCAGTACATTTTACTTAAATTTCAAATAAAATCTATAGAAACTAAAGTAATAAAAATGTATTTTAAAGATTAAATTGATAATTTTCTACGTGTATTTGAAATTCTTAATTATGTACTTTTCTGAAGTTCATCAGGTATTGATAACGGCTTTCTTAATTGTGTACTTTTTTCTTTTTTTTTTTAACAAACAAAATTCAGTTAAAGAAAATAAAAGGCCCTTAAATAAAGCTTTTTCCTTAAAATTATGGTAAAAGGAACACGAAGCAAATTAAAACACTACTTTCAAACACTTAATCAATAGTCTCTAAGGATTATTGAATACTTAATTAGCCAGAGATAAAGCACAATAATATATACAAACAACAAAACACAAAGTAATTAAAAAACATCTGAACATCACCAAAAAAAAAAAAAAAAAAATGGTTCTGCCGTCAGCAATTGCTACCAGTATTTATTGGTCTTTGAGGCTGTCATACCCAGCAACATTTATTGTATTTCTATCATCATCACCAAAGTTGTAAGCATAATTTGTCTCAGCAAGCAATTAGTCTCAGTTTCTGCATTCAATTCCGAATTATCCTAAGAGTGCTTTTGCATCATTCTCAATCCTTCTAATTCCTCTGCTACTTCCTTCATTGAAGGTCTTTCATCTCCTTTGAACCTTAAGCACCTCACTGCTAGATTCCCCACTTCCTTCAATTGCTCCTTATTCTCATCGTTTACAACATGTTTGTCAAGAATTTCGAAGAAATAATTCTCTTTCAATGAAGAAAGAAAAGAATTAACCAAACTTCTATCTTCCTCTGGCCTGTCAAATAGAAAAGCTTTCTTTCCTGTTAGCAACTCGAGAAGAATAACTCCAAAACTGTATACATCACTTTTCTCAGTTAGTTGGCTAGTAAGGAAGTATTCAGGGTCTAAGTACCCTAGAGTTCTTTGTACCAATGTAGATAACTGAGTTTCATCCATTGGAACCAACTTGCAAGCTCCACAAGTAGATACCTTTGCGTTATAATTACTGTCTAAGAGAATATTGGTAGACTTGATACATCTACGGGTAATTGGAGTAGAAGCTTCAGAGTTCAAAAAATACAGCACGTTTGCGATTTCTGTTGCCATCCTTAGCCGAATTTCCCAAGAAATAGTGGGAAACTTCCCTTTGTTATGAATGTGTTCAAAAAGTGTGCCATTACTAACAAATTCGTAAACTAGCTAAGGATCTTCAGTCTCTAAACAGCAGCCTAATAATCTCACAACATTCCTATGATGGATTTGTGAGAGCGCAACCACCTCATTGATGAATTGTTCAATTCGACTTTGATCAACTATTTTGGACGTCTTTATGGCAACTTTAATGTTGTTAGCTAAAAATCCTTTGTACACAGTTCCATGGCCTCCTTGGCCAATAACTCTGTCCTCAGCATAGTTATTAGTTGCTTTCTTAAGTTCCTCTGCAGTGAAGATTTTTACTGTACCAGAAGATCCATTTCTTTTAGAGAGTTCTTGCTGTAAAAGAAAACCACCATTTTGCTGAAAGAATTTTTCTTTAATTTGGACAGAAAACCGCCAAGAGCTAGTTTCTTTAATTCTGAAAGAGAACCACCAAGAGCTAGTAACGATCAGAACCACAATGAATATCCCAGTACCTGTTCAATAACAATATTTCAAATTAAATTAAAGATAATCTAATTATCTCTTCTTGGAATAATAAAGGAGAATATAAGGCTTAACATAATTAACAAATCAAATTTATTTCTAAACTCGACTAAATATAAATAAAATCTGGTCAAATCTCAATTAACAGTTACAATTTTCATCAAAGTAAAGAGACTCCAATATCTCTATCTTACTTTGACAAAAGATCAAAAATGAAGAATTTGTTATCTACAAATACATTTTTAGAAGTAGTATTTAATAAAAAGTTTTTAGCAAAAAATAGCTTTTATTAGAAAAAATAAATACTTGAAAGTCGATTCTTATATTAGTTGATAATTAACTGATGTAATCAAATTTGTGATTCCCAAGGAAAAAAATTAAAACAAAAATAGTAATAATCAAGACAGCCTACTTTCTCTCTGTTTTCTCCCACAAGACATATAATAAAACAGAGCTTCCCAACATTAAAACAGGGATCGCAAACACAGCAAAATTTAAAAAACAATACAGTAAATATATCCGTACCAATAGCAACCTTAACAACTGGAAATTGATCTCGATTAGGAATAACTGTAAGTTGATCAGGAAAACATTGTCCATCTTTTCCTTCTTTACTGTGGTAACCACGGTGGCAGATGCATGTATAATTTCCTTCTCGGTTAATACATGTTGATGAAGAAATATCGCAATTGTGAAGATCATTGTTGGCGCATTCATCAATATCTGCTGATAAAAGAATAAAATTAATATAAAAAGAGATGTAACAACTAGGAGATATCTGAACCTTTTGCTATTTAATTGAAGTGTATATACCTTTGCAACCATCAGGGAGGTATGGATTCCCATCGTAACCCTGATTACAGCGACAACGATACCCATACTCAGAATCTATGGTGCTTTCGGCTTTATAACAGAATGCATTTTTGCCACAGACGTTACTCCACGAGTTGTTTGCTATTTCTTCAGTACATGTTCCATTTATTGCCCAGTCAAGCACTATGGGAAATTCTTCTTTCAAATCAGAAAGATAAGTGGAGGAGAAATTGAAATTGCTGCGCTCAACAACAAACGCATATGTGCACGGATTGAAGTCTGATACACGCGTGTGATTGTTGAAGCTGTATACTGTGACATTGATTCTTTTAAGCCCTTTAGGAATCTCGATCTGGCAACATCCAGTGCCACTGCAGGATCCATCAGTGACGTATTCAAATCTCTCACACAAGGACATGCAGCCGGCGCTGTATGTTTTGTTACTTATGTAACCTCGAATGTAAGCATGAGAGTCACAGCCAATTACTGAGAATTTGTTCTGGATGTGATTGATGGTGAAACTGGACAGAGAAAGCGAACTCCAAAGTTCGGTTTCCTCCCAGGCCGTACCGTAGCATTCTCGTTCTGGAGGGTTCCTGACATGCAAGTCACCATCTTCAACGCCTATTTTGATGACAGGAATATTTGACCCAGTTAAAAATGCTTTGGGAGGGACGGTAGAGTTGTAGCATTTGATAAAGAACTCATCGTTTAGGGAACACTCAGAACTCATACCGAATGGATATGGGATTTCGAGGTCTCCACAGTGATCTGGGCAGCCGGGCTTGGCTATAGCTCCTGCTACTGCTGTAGTACCTTCTACTACTACTAGTAGCACGGCCACCAGAGCGCTGATTCTGTAGCGCATCCCTCGCAGCCCCATCACTTGCAACTCCAATTATCACAATTCACAGGGTTAATTTTAGACCTCCTTTTCGTCAACTGATGTGCGCTTGATTTTATTATATACAATCAGTCAAAAAGATCAAAATCAGCGCGTCAAACTCTACCGTAAGTCTTCCAATTAACTTTATTTCTCACAGACTGATCTGATAGTGCTCTTCCTTTAATACATACATGCATCACCTAAAACGACCAATTCAACGCGTAAAAGTCTACCTACTCTACGGCTAACAAATAAATTTGTAATTGATTAATTATTAAAAAAACATTAGAAAATAAATAAAAAATAAACACAACCTAAATCCGCATCCATTCTCAAATTTTAGAATTGAACAATAAAAAAATTTAAAAATTATTGAAATTATTACAGCAATTATTAATTAATGACGGATAGCGATAGCCCCCGTGTTGTTTGGGGTCAGCTCTTTCAAGCAAAGTCAAGTTGTCCACTCCACCTCAACGAGAGACTCTTCTTCTCAGTTTTCACCATTTTCTTATGGGTAATCTTTAATTTACCGACCTTTATTATATATTGATAATCTTCATTTCATTTTCATTTTCAGATTTATTGTGAATCATTAGTCTGTCCCTCGTCTGTTAAATTTAACTGTTAACTGTTGACTAACAAAAAAATTATGTTATCATTCATAATATTTAATAGGTGTAAAAAGATACTATTATCCCTAAAAAACCCAAATTAATTTTTTTTTATGTTTTCTTCTTTCTTCTCTTTGCTTTTTTACCTTTTTCCTTCTCTCTTCTTTTCTTCTTCTTCCTTCTCTCTTCCATAATCTCTTTATCTCTCTTCCATGGCTGCAAGCAACCTTTCATGATTGTGCAGGCTACTGCAGCCTTCTATAGCTGCTGAAGGCAGTGTCCGACGGCTGCTTCAAGTAGCATCCAATGATTAATTTAATCAGCTTTCTACGAATGAACAAAGAGAAGAAAAAGAAAAAAAAGGAAGAGAGAAGGAGGAAAAATAGAAAAGAGAGAAGAAAAAATGAAAAAATAATTATAATTGTAATTTATTAATTTACCCTTTGAATAATTAATTTTAATGGTCAAAGTTAACGGATTAAGAGCGTTTAGATGACTTACAATAAATTTAGAAGTAGAATAAAAATTATCAATGTACGAAGGAGGTAAATTAAAAATTACTCTTTTCTTATCATTCTCATTCCGGAGTTACGAATGTCTTTAATAAAATTTCCGCACAAAGATTAGAAAATTCATCTTGCAGTTAATAATTAAATTTAGAATTTCGCTGTCAACGTCTATAGTCAATGGTTGCTTTAATCAACTTTCTACAAATGAACAAAGAGAAGGAAAAAAAAAAAATAGAAGAGAGAGAAGAAAAAAAGAAAAATAATTATAACTATAATTTAATGATATACCCTTTGAACAATTAATTTTAATGGTCAGATTTAAGGGATGTTTAAATAAATTACAATAAATTTAGGAGTAGAGTAAAAATTATTAATATTTGAAAGAGGTAAATTAAAAATTATTCTTTTTCTTATTATTGTCCATATAGAGTCATGAATGTCTTCAATAAAATTTTCGCACAAGGACCTGAAATTCATGCTGCAGTTATTAATCAAGTCTAGATTTTCACTGTAAATGTCTATAATCAATCCTTTCATCGGGAGAGAATCCAATGTTGTCGATCAAAATCAGCACGTCAATCTCTACAGCAAGTATTCAAACATTATTTCTCACACACTGATCTGATTACGCTCTTCATTTAATACATGAATTCCCTAAAAACACCAATTCAACGCGTCGGAGTCTACTCTACGGCTAACAAATAAATTTATGATTTGATTAATTATTAAAAAAATAGCATTAGAAAATAAAGAAAACATAAACACAGCCTAAATCCACAACCATTCTCAAATTTGAGAATCGAATAATAAAAAATTTATTATTAAAATTATAACAGCAATTATACAATAGCAAAACCCTCAGAAAATCAAATTAATTATGAATTTTATGCTTCCATTGTCTTGGGGTCCTCTCCAAGCAAAGTCATGGAGTCTACCCTACCCAGCAATTATCCTTGTCCCTACAGAGTTATGAATGGCTTTAATTAGATTTCTGTACGAAGACTTGGAAATTACGTCATATTTCATTAATTAAGTCTTCACTAGTAATGTCTATTGTCAATCCTTTCATCGCGTGAGAGAATACAATGTTGTCGATCGGACGGACCAGGTCAAGTCTTAACAGTCGTGTATACAGGTCAAGAGCCTTTTAAATCTATACATCACGTTACATTGATTTCTAACTATTAGCTTTATAAATTTTTAATAGTGAAGATTATACCTCACACAGCTATTATAATTAATTATATATTAATTGCATATAATTTATTTAATTTTAATTATTAAAATGTATAAATTTAATAACCAAATATTAACCTATGAAACTTGTGTGAAAATCAAAAGTCATTGATCTTTACTTCAAGCTCCTAATAAAAGTATCTTCTAAATTCCTTTAATAAAATAAAATTTTACTTGATTAATAAAAATTTAAAGGAGTTGACGAATTGATTCTAGCATTTACACCTCTATATTTAAACAAAAAAACGTATTTAAAATTAAATCATTGCTACTGAATAATTTAAAATTAAAAACATGGCTATTTTTTGGCATGTTTCTTCAAATAATTGATTTGTTTTTCTATTTTTTACACCAAATATTTTGTCATATTTCTTTCAAAGATCTGTAAATAAAATTTTATTTCATATAATGTAATTACATATATTTTAACATAATTAATATAAAAATTTAAAGCAACATAAAAAATTCTTCTTATAGATTTAGTTTGATTTAAAAAAAATTAAATATTTATAAAATAGTTAACATATTTGTTCTACAATGAAAATGTCACTAAGCATGTTTTCTTGAACATGGAGCCTTCAAGAACGTGCCCCATTATTTCTAAAAAAATAGGAAATAAACTAGCGCACTAATTAATGCTATTTTTTTAACATAATTTCCTTCTTGGTTAACACATGTTGATAAGGAAACATCACATTTGTGAATATGATTTTTCTCGCATTCATCAATGCCTGCAAATAGAAGAATAAAATTAAAATAAGAAGAGAAGTAACAACTTAGAGATGTCTGGACTTCGCGCTATTTAATTGAGATGTATATACCTTGGCAACCATCAGGGAGGTATGGATTCCCATCGTAACCCTGATTACACCGACAACGATACCCATACCCAGAATCTATGGTACTTTCGGCGTTATAACAGAATGCATTTTTGCCACAGACGTTGCTCGACGAGGTGTTTGCTGTTTCTTCGGTACACGTCCCATTTACTGCCCAGTCAAGCATTATGGGAAAGTCTTCATTCAAATCAGAAAGATAAGCGGAGGAGAAATTGAACTTGCTTTGATCAGTAACAAACGCAAATGTGCAAGGATTGAAGTCTAATACATTTATGTGCCTGTTGAAGCTATATGCTGTAACATTGATTTCTTGGAGCTCTTCAGGAATCTCAATCTGGCAACATCCAATGCCGCTGCAGGATCCACTAGTGACATCTTCAAGTCTGTCACAAAAGGACATGCACCCGGCGCAGTATGTTTGTTTACCCTTGTAACCTCGAATGTAAGCATGAGAGTCACAGCCAACTACTGTGAATTTGTTTTGGGTGTGTCATTGATGGTGAAACGGTAGAGAGATAGCGATCTCCAAAGGTCGGTCTTCTCCGAAGCAGTACCGTAGCAGTCTCGTGCTGGAGGGTTCGTGATGTGCAAGCCACCATCGTTGATGCTTATGTTGACAACAGGGATGTTTGATTCCCGTAAAAATGCTTTGGGAGGGACGGTAGAGTGGTCGCATTTTATAAAGAACTCGTCGCTTAGGAAACACTCAGGACTCGTACCGAATGGATATGGGATTTCGACGTCTCCACAGCGATCGGGGCAGCCGGGCATGGCTGTAGCTGCTGTTGCTGTTGCAGTATCGTCTACTACTGCTAGTAGCATCGCGACCAGCATGATGAGTTTGTTTCGCATTCCTCGCATTCCCATTAATTGAAACTACAAATATGACACAATTCACAAGGGTTAATTATAGATCTCCTTGTTCGTCAACTGACGTGCGCTTGATCCTTTTGTATATAATCACTCGAAATGATATAATCACCGCGTCAAACTCTGCAGTTAATCTTGTACATTTATTTCTCACACACTGATCTGATAGCGCTCTTCCTTTATTACATTCATCACTTAAAAAGACCAATTCAACGCGTCGAAGTCTACTCTACGGCTAACCAATAAATTTTGTGATCGATTAATTTTTACAAGATAGCATTAGCCAATAAATAAGAATTAAACACAGCCTAAAACCGCAACCATTCAAAACTTAATGGAATTATTTCAGCAATTATACTATAGCAAAACCCTCAGAAAGGCAAATTAATTAATTGATGATTGATAGGCTTTGAATTGTCTTGGGCTCATCTCTTTCGAGCAAAGTCAAGTCGTCCACCCTACCCCAGCAAGAGACTCTTCTTTTCAGTTTTCACCATCTTCTTATCGTTGTCCCTACAGAGTTATGAATGGCTTCAACAAGATTTGCGTACAAGAACTTGGAAAATTATGTTGTAGTTATTAATTAAGTCTTCACTCATCGATGTCTGTTGTCAATCATTTCATCGCGTGAGAGAATTCAATGTTGTCGATCGGACGGACCAGGTCAAATCTTAAAAATATTGTTATTACAATCATAGTTTAAGAAGTTTATACATATCCAAAATCGAAAATACACTTAAATTGTAAGACTCTGTCGGTTAATTTAATTTGTAAATTTAGACAAAAATAAGCGTAATTCGGAAATTTGGTATATTTTGTAGATGTTAGTTTCTTTTAAAATGATATAAATGGAAAATACATCATTTTAACCAAACTTTAAATGTTATATGTCTTTTTCAAATATTATTATAGCTTTAGACAAAAATAATTAATAACTTTAGAAGCGTAATTTGGTAATTTAGTATATTTTTTAAATATAATTTCTTTTAAAATGATAAAAATGGAATATATATTATTTTAACCAAACTTCATTATTATAGCTTTAATTCCCTAGTTGAATAAATAAATATCTTGATTGTTAATTTCGCCTCAAGTTTATTGTCTTTTCTTTTCTCTAGCTATCTGTTATTAAAAAGAAAATCAAATCTTAATTTTAAACTCTCAATTACAGTTTAATCGTCTCAGTCGAGTAATTTATATTAAAACAACGTTAATTGTTTAGAATTATAATCAACGTTGTAATTTTTTGTAAACTCTAGATACAGTTATATTTTATAAGGTGCTAAAGATTTTATCTTAAATTAATAATTGTGATCTTAAATATCTTGTACTTAAGTTGTCAATATCCTCCGTTATTCATTGCGTGCGAGAGCCGTAGTGAGAGTGGGACAAAACAAGACAAGTCTTAACAATATTTTCGGAATAAAGAAAAATAATTTATAATTTTCATGAGTGTTGCTATTACTACCTCATTTATATTCTCTTTAAACTTGTAGTTTTATTCTTCGCAAAGTTTTATTAAAGACGAATGCAATTTTTTTTTTCAAGCTCTTTATACCGCATTAATTTACTGACACAAGTATTCATATTTTTACTTTTGTTTGCGAGGGCAGTTTGGTAACTGACGTCAAACCAATAAATTACAAATACATCTTTCGATAGAATTTCTATTTTTTTTTTTTAAATTTCACACACCCCTAAACCCACCCCATCCCTGCACACTAAATGCAAATTAATTGAGGAAATTTCCTTGCCAAGGTTTGTGTGAGAGAAAGCCATCTCTTAACTTCTTATTTACTTCGGCAGGAGACCAAATCAAAGAAAGTTATTCTCTTGAAGATTTGTGCTTCAATAAATTAATTAAGTTTATTTTGCAATACACTTTACATATATAGAAAAATTTATGAGTCCCGTTAGAACTATATCGTTTACCTTCTTTCTTTTCTTTTAATTGTTCAATGATTCAAGACGAAAATAATTATATTTATTAGTATTCTAGATGAGAATATATAAATCATAGAAAGGATATAAGATGTTAGTAAAAACGATGGAGATGGATGTTAGAATAGAGTTTTAGAGAAAAGGGTATTAATGGAATTGCAATGTGTCATCTTTTCATTAAAACTAGTGCTAATCTTCATATCAATTGTACATTTTGTTAATCTTAGAGTCTTCCCGTAAGATTATTTTTTCTTTGATAAAATTATATAAATAAACAAAATTCTATTAAACAGAAAATAAAAAATTCCTAAAATAGCGAGATGTTAGAATAGAGTTTTAGAGAACAGCGTTACAAGCTTACTCTGCTTACTGCTTCGGTTAACCTTCTACTGCTGGGGGAGAGTTTTTTTTTTTTTTTTTTTCCTGCTGCTTCATGGGTTAATTGCTACTGTGGCTTTTCTTGGCAACAAATTTTCTGCAGTTAATGCTGTTCTTGAACTGCAATCTTTTTGCATTCAAATAAAAATCCATGCTCTTGTAATCTCCCCTTTCTCCTTATTTTATTAATAATATAATGTTCTGATATATATATATATATATATGCTAAAAGAAAAGGAATAAAAAAAAAAGCAAATTAAAACACAACTTTCAACGCTGTATATTCTAAACAGTACCTTAAAAGTACAAGTCCTCCTGCTGTCCTTCAGGATTATTAGAACTCCAATAAGCGAGGGATAAACAAACAGAACAGATTATAATACAAACAAGAGAAAAAAGGTAATTAAAATTCATCTGCCATCATGCAACACCACCAGTACTTGGCGTTTGAGACTATCCTACCCAAGAGCATTTGAGTTACTACCATTGTGACCAAAGTTGTAATCATCAGACGTCTCAGAAAGCAAGTTCACAGTCTCGTCCTCTGCATTATCCCAAAAGTGCTTTTGCACCATTCTTAATCCTTCTAATTCTATTGCTACTTCCCTCATTGATGAACTAGAGAGGGACAAGTTAACAACAAAGAGCATATCATAAGATTAGCTAAAAAGTGCAGCCTTTCTCTCTATCTTTTGACATTTGACTAGTAAATCATTCGTGGTCCTTGTTTTCTAGCCATCTTTTGCCATGGAAGTCGACCGTAGGCATTACCTTAACATCTTCACACTTTTTTTGCATCAATAGGCGTCAACCTGTTTATCTTTAGGGTCTAAAATACCTTTCCCGTAGCTTTAATTTACTTTACTATATATTATACTATAATTAGTAAATTTTACAAGCTAATTACAGTATAAGATTTATTACTAATATTACATAGAAAATAAATTATAGACTATATAAATATTCAATTTTCAGTTATATGCAGAACTTTTAAGAAAAGCTAAGGATGATTGATAGCTTTTTGTCTTTATCTTGAAATTTAATTATAATTCATTAATGTATTATCATATCTTTTTCTCCTTTTTCTTAACTTAATATATGAAATATATTTTACAGAAAATGAGTTACAAGTCCCTGAGATTTGATCTATAAGACGGATTAGTTATAGTAGTTTCAAAATATCCATTAAAGTCCCAATTTACTAAAAAAAAAAAAAAATAATTATACTCATATTTAATGATAATTAATATTTATTAATGTATTATAACTAAAATACAAAATTATTTATTTTCAATATATAAACAATTCAACACCAATTACGTGTTATAAAATAAAAAATAAATAAAACATAAATAAATATTAACTTATAAATAAAATATGTTATAATATAATATTTATCATTATATTATAATTTAAATAAAATATATTTTTATATATGGTTAATATAATTAAAAATAAAATATATTATTCACTAATATATAAATTTATAATATATTTAATAAAGAATAATATTGTTATTTATTTTAATAATATATTTTAGATAAATATATTGCATTTTTTAAAATTTTAAAGATTCAATAGTTATTTTATTAAATAACTATTATTTTTATGGGTATAATTATTACGTTTTAAAAATTTGCGATATTAATGCATATTTTTTAATATTATTAGGATTAATCAGTTCAAAAAGTCAAATTTTAAGAATTTGTAAAATTTTTACTTTATATTATATAAAAGTGAAAACTGTTGAGTAATTTACCAACAAAAGTGTACGTTGTCACAGAACAGGTAATATAGGGTGAGTAAAATATCGTTTCCACAAAGAGTATTAATCAATTAAGTACCGAATGTGGTTTTTCTTAAATTTATTTGAAGAGCTGAAAATGATGTGATACTAAATTAAAAAAAATTCAAATAACTACAGTCTAACACACACAATCAAAAAGGAAAATTCCAATGAGACTAATATCTAAAACTAATATTTTAACTCAATTTGCTCACACTTAGTTCTTTAAATTGTGTTATTGTGATTAATGCCTATGTTGTTAGTATGACTATTCTAGCGTATTCGACTGTTTCTCTTAAGATCAATTAAATCTATTTCTCGTTTATGGGTTCATTATATCTCTATGTAAACACGAATTAAATGGAAATGCATTACGCGCGGTAATAATCACTAAATCTACTATATAAACTATATTAATATATCTCTATTTAATATGCTATTTGTAGTGTTTATCACACGATCTAAACACAATTAATATTTCTCAATATTCATTGATTTATGGATCAATTAATTAATGGCTAGTTAATTAATCACATGATGCTCATAATAAACATGCAACATAGAAATATTAATCAAGAATAATACAAAAATCAGAACATCACTATTTTCAAAAGATTAAACCATTGCGCTAAATATTAAATTTAGCCAATCATGCAAAAAAGTTCACAATCAACATTCATGAGTTCAATTATCAACAACATACTCAAATATTCATAAGTAACTGAATTTAATACAATGAAATAAGATAAGAGTAGAGAGAAAAACTATGATGGAGGGCTTTTCTACAAGATTTATTCTTTTGCTTGGTTTACAATCCACATTCTCCCTCTAGCTTCTCTCTATCTCCCCTGTTTTCTTTTTTTCTAAGCTAATCTCTTTTCAAAAGTGGCTATTATCTTCCCAAAACCTCTAAAATAAATAATATTAGGTTTTCCCAAATTAAGCCATCCAAAAATCATCCAAAGCCTCAGATTTATCTCTAGAAAACGTCTAAAACTAAACCAGCGACTGCAGGGGCGCCAAAACTATGCGGGAGCACAAGAGGGCCATTATGGATGGCACGGCCTCACTGCCAAGTCGCGTGGCTGCTCAATCTATTTTGTCGTAGGGTAGAGGGCTTGGCACGGCAGCGCCATCAATTATGCCTTGGGGCAAAATTTATGGTTGGTGCAAAATTTATGGCTCCTTTAGCTTTCCAATATTGGTATTTAGGTCCCTAATACTTTGCACTTTGGCCGTCGATTATCTTATCTTTTAACCCACGAATATCTCGCAATTTAGTTCTCGAATATCTTTCATTTCGAGCTGAATTTACCTTGAATGGCCAATTCTCTCATTTTTTCGTATAAACTTTAAAATACATCAAATGCCAACAAAGCTTGAGGATTAAACAAATAATTCAAGTATAAAAGTGAATGATAAAAACGTATTTTGTGCACTTATTAAAAACTTTAAGAATAATTTTGAAATTTTAAAAGCTTTAAATATCTAATACGAAAAGCATAAAATATATATACACACACGTGTGTGTGTGTGTGTGATTTAATATTGATAGATTGTTTTCAAATCACATCTACCCAACAAGAGACTTTTCTTGTACCCACAGACTTGGAAAGTGTCCGTTGTCTTCTCTTCATTTACGTTACAAAGACTTGGAAAATTATTTTTCAGTTATTGATTAAGTCCCCACTCATCAATATCTATTCTCAATTCTTCATTGCGTGGGAGAACAATATTATCCATGTGAGAGTAGATCATTTACAATTAGTTTTGTAAGTATTAAAAAAGAAAATTGATATATAGTTTTAAAGTTTGATTAAATGTACTTTAATCTTTTTTGTTTTAAAAATATCGATATCATTCCTACACTAGTTTAATTCATGAATTAGACATTATAATAATTATAACAGGAAAAATAAATAAATCATTCAAACAAACAAAATATTTAACTAACATGAACAACATGATTTTTTTCTTTTTTATAAATTAGTAGGACTAGAATATCTTTTTAGTGAAAGCTTTGAAAGAAGTATATGTCATTTTTTTAATTAAGTGTTATTACAGTCTTGTTTTTGTTCTTGAATTAATGACTTTCTCGACTGTTGATAGATGCTTCAAATTTTTTTTGACGTTTTACTTTTCAAATGCTTATTAAGAAAAATCAAATATTCCACTTTAAGCTACGGTCTAAGCACTCTAACTAATTTCTAAGAGAGAATCTCAAGTTACATCGTTTTGCTAAAATAAAAAATATAACTCACCGAAGCAAGGCAAAATTTATTAATCAAAACTAAAAAATGCTAGAAGTAATCAATCAAGGAAAATGTAATGAACTGTACCCCGTAAGAAAAGCAAAGTGATAGAGACAAGAAAAGAAAAATGATAAAAAAGATCTATAATTAAGAAAGTTCAAAATGCATCCTGTCGAAATCTAGCGAAGAATTGTAAAAGGATGAATATCCCACCATTGGAAATTAGCATGCCATCGCATCAGCTGTGCCATTGTATATTTTTTCCAAATGTATAAATGTAACAACAGTTCATCATGAAAATGAGATGTCTACAATTAGTTGAATGACTATTACACAAAGACCAAGGAGGTTCAAGAGAACTATTAGAGAAGAGAAGGATAATTATCAGCATTTGAGTCACATTCTAACTAAGTTCTAAGTTAGAATATGGAACTCCGTTTTCATCGAGAATTTATATTCCAAATATTAAGAGATTTTTTATAGTCTATTTCTTTTTAACTATTTTCTTTGTTTTAGGAGAATTTCTATTATAGGGGGTAAAGCAAAATTCTTGTACGATTTAACTTTGTTTAAATGGAATTTAAATTGTACAAAGAAAAAGAAATACTATTTCTAAAGAAATAAATAAGTATTTACTATTATAGGGAGGTTAGCTTCACTTGTTTCATGAGTTGGAAAAATTTGGAGTCTCTAAAAATATATTGTCTATAAAAGAAATTTAGAGGAGATAAATTCTTATGAAAGAAACAGTGAAATCTATTATACAAGGAAAGATTATTAAAAGTGTGGTCGTATGTGGACTCTGTGCATGCGCGTGTGTGTGTGTATATATATATATATGTAATCACAACAAAGGGTTATGACGCGTTTCTTATGATTAATCTTGAAAATTTTCATCAAATAAATCACATAAGAATACTACTGACTACTGACCACTGAACGCAAGCTTTCAGAAAAATATTAGTAATATCACAAATTTCCTTGTAGTTTTACTTGGCATTTCAAACATGTTAACAACATGTGTCTAGTATTAATAATAAAAAAAAAAAATCATTCATTTATTTATTTGTTTTATTTCTAGGTATTAGAATATTAACCAATCACAAATTTATTTGTTAGCCGTAAATGCCGTAGACTTTGACGCATTAAATTGGCCATCCTGGATGATTATAAAGGAACGGCGCCATCAATGTTTGAGAAATAACACCATAGAAAATTAATTGGTAACTATAATTTGAGTTTGAAATCAATGGCAGCGTTCCGTCGAATGACTTTCCGTTTCATCGTGGTCGAAATGGTGGTAATAGCTTTAGCTAGTGCAGAACGAGCAGCAACTCAAGTCAAGCGCGGCTGCAGCCAGAGTGAATGTGGAGGAGTCCATATCCCGTATCCATTCAGTACAAGCCCCAACTGTGCTCTGAGTGAAGATTTCTTCATCAATTGCAGCTCCTCCATAGCATTTCTAAGTCAAACAAATATTCGGGTTACCAACATAACCCTTAAAGGTCACTTGCATGTCATGAAACTCGTAGCCCGCGACTGCTACAGTAAAAATGGAACTCAGACGAGCTTTTTCTTGACCCATTTCTCTTTGGCTTCATTCAATATTTCTAGCACACGAAACAAGTACACGGTAATCGGCTGCGACAGTCTAGCGTACATTCGTGGATACATAGGTGACCAATATTACAAAGCCGGGTGCATGTCATTTTGTAACAGCTCTCAGTATATCCAAAATGGATCTTGCATCGGCGCCGGATGTTGCCAGCTAGAGATTCCTAAAGGGCTGAGTGAAATCAAGATCCGAGCAGATAGCTTTAAAAATCACACAGAAGTATCAGCGTTCAATCCATGCACGTTTGCGTCTGTTGTTGAACAAAGCCAGTTCAATTTCTCCTCCACCTATCTTTTAAACGTAACAGAGAGGCTTCCTATGGTAATTGACTGGGCAATAACTACAAACGGAACATGTGAAGAAGGAAACAATTTGTCCAGATCCGTATGCGGAGAAAATGCATTGTGTTATAAACCTGACGAGAACAATACTTTGGGTTATCTTTGCAAATGTAAAGGTGGTTATGAAGGGAATCCATACCTCCCTGATGGTTGCCAAGGTATGTAGAAATTAACAACTAAATGGCTCGGAGTTTTATTAAACTCCAGAGATAATGCTTTTATGTTCCATTTTGCTTGACTTATACGAAACTACTATTCTTTGATTTACAGACATTGATGAATGCCACCTGAATAGACATAACTGTACACACGAATGTGTTAACGAAGTGGAAGTTTCACATGCCGTTGCCGCAATGGATACCACGGGGACGGAATAAAAGGCGGAGAAGGTTGTACACCCAATCTATTTCCAGTGATGAAGGTTGCCCTTGGTAAGTATATATATATATAGGTATACTGTATTTTTTGGACTTGGAGTGTCTGTGAAATGATCTCTGATTTCACATCCGTCCTGTGGTGAAAGTCAGAAAACGGAGACCGACAAGTATATTTTGTTTTGTTGTTTTTTTGTAATAGGTTTTCTCCATATTCATTTTCTTCTTCTGCTTCTTTAATCCACTGATAATATAAGATTTGTATGATTTATGCACTTTCAAGTAAAATCTTCTATTTGGGTAATTACTCGAAAATGAAACAGTAATTTCGGTTTGTCATTTGAAAATATTTTCAATCTCATATATTAAGTGTGAATTTATATTTAGATAATATTACTTTTTCATTTTTATATATTTTTTTATTATGCATTTTTATAGTTGTAAATAGATTAACTTGTTTAGATATTTGTATTCCACACATTAAAAAAATTGAACTTTAATTTTAGCAAGAATTAACCACCAAATTTTTAGTGTAATTAAGTTAAAACTTAGAAGATAAATATTTTTAATTAGAATATTTAAATAACTAAAACGGAGAGAAATTTAATAACCAAATAAATTCATATGATATATTTCATTCTTAACTATAGTACATATTACTTTTCATGAGTCATTTCATTAGTCAATTTTCTCTGGACAATAATGTGTTTTACAGCTAATAAGCTACAAAATTGGGCCCAAAGTTTTAATTACTTGCCCTTGTTAATAGCTTTTATTTGAAATTGTTGTACTAGAAAACTTTGTCAATTTAACTGTAGTAAATACAATTTAATTGTTTCTTGTTCAATATTTTAAGGACTCCATTAAGATACATTGTAGCCCCATTACTGTGACCACCTATGAATAATATCGTAAACAAGTTAAAATTTTCTTTCTTTCCTTTTTTTTTTTTTTGAGAAGTTTGATAAATTTATTTGAGAGAATTCAAATTTGACTAGGTATTGGGATATTCACGGTGGCTTTGATTGTGAGCACCTCGTGGCTTTATTTGATTTTGAAGAGAAGAAAACTCATCAAAACCAAAGAAAAATTCTTTCAGCAAAATGGTGGTTTTCTTCTACAACAACAACTCTCTAAACGAAATGGATCTTTGGATACAACAAAAATATTTACAGCAGAAGAACTCAAGAAGGCAACAAACAACTATGCTGACGATAAAATCATCGGTCGAGGAGGCTATGGCACGATCTATAAAGGAGTTTTAGTTGACAATAGTGAAGTTACCATAAAGAAGTCTAAAATAGTTGATCAAAGTCGAGTTGAACAATTCATTAATGAGGTACTTGTGCTCTCACAAATCAATCATAAGAATGTTGTCAAGCTATTAGGTTGTTGTTTAGAAACGGAAGTTCCTCTACTAGTTTATGAATTTGTTAGCAATGGCACACTCTTTGAACACATTCACAACAAAGAGAAGTTGCCTACTATTTCTTGGGAAATTCGGCTAAAGATAGCAACAGAAACAGCAGAAGTGCTTTCTTATTTGCACTCCGCAGCTTCTACTCCAATTATCCATAGAGATGTCAAGTCTACCAATATTCTCTTAGACAATAATTATAACGTAAAGGTATCTGATTTTGGAGCTTCCAAGTTGGTTCCAATGGATGAAACTCAATTATCCACATTGGTACAAGGAACTCTAGGTTACTTAGACCCTGAATAATTTCAACTAGCCAATTAACTGAGAAAAGCGATGTATACAGTTTTGGAGTTGTTCTTGTTGAGTTGTTGACGGGAAGAAAAGTACTTCTATTTGATAGACCAGAAAAAGAGAGAAGCTTGGTTAATTATTTTCTTTCCTCATTGGAAGAGAATAGTTTTTTTTCTGAAATTCTTGAGAATCATATTGTGAACGATGAGAATAAGGAGCAAGTGACAGAGGTGGTGAAGCTAGCAGCACGGTGCTTAAGAATGGAAGGGAAGGATAGACCAACAATGAGGGAAGTTGCAATGGAGTTACAAGGATTGAGAATGATGCAAAAGCACTTTTGGGATAATGCAGAATCAAATGCAGAAATTGAAATGGTGCACTTGCTTTCTGAGAAGTCTGATGCTCGCGAATTTGTTGATGGTAGTATTACAATTACTTGTGGGTATGACAGCATCAAAGATCAAGTACTGGCGGCTTTTGATGATGGGCGATGATCTTTAAATTGTAATTATGCTGTGCTTGTTGCATGCATTACATGATGATGCTTCATGTATTAGCAAGAGTTTTGAAGTTGCAAATAAAATATGAGAACTTGAAGTTTCAAAGTAAGTAACTTAGAATAGTTTGTCAAATAATTCAGCAAGAGTTTCATTCATTAGTCACTGGATGTTGTACTTTAGAATATTGATATAATTTATATAAGGTTTTGTTTAATTAATTTTCTTTTCTTTTCTCTCTATGTTCCCTTTTGTTAACTGATTTATTTAATGATTTTGTTTTTTCAAAGGATTTCGTTTATTTACACAAGTTTATTAACAAAAAGTAATGTTTTCTATAATTTAATTTGACTAAATAATACAAAACTTTTATTCTTTGATTGGCAGACAATGACAAATGTATCCTGACAACCGCTATTTAAGAGTGGGCAAAATCGGGTTCATAAAAATCAAAATGAACCTAAAATATACAAATTATGAAATTGAATTCAAATCGAACTAGTTTACTTTGGTTTAGGTTCAAGTTCGGTTCCTCAATTATACTTTAATTCCACTTCTATTCTAATTTTGTTTAATTTTTGAAATATTTTATATGAGTCCCCATGTTACATAATAATTATAAAAAAAAAAATAAATAACTTTTTAAAAATTCTAATATTTTTTTTTACTTGTATAATATTTATAAAAAATTATAAAATTATTATTTATTCATAATTTATCCAAATAGATGGTTTATACAAAATTTTACAATATATATAAAATTTTACAATCGTTTTCGTTTAGTTTGGTTAGAAATTGAATCCAAACTAAGCCGATTGTTTGGAAACCGACTAAAATTGAATTTATTTTTAAAAAATCGAATCAAATCGAGTTGAACTATCGGTTTGATTCAGTTCGGTTCGATTTGGCATTTTTGCCCAACTCTATCGCTACTATATAGTAAAATTGCGTTAAGAAAATAGGAAGTTTTCGGCTTTTATTTTTTATTTTTTAATATTTTTGGTTTATTTAGTTTTTCTTTTCATTTTTTCTTTAATCTATTGATATAAGATATAGGTTGAGTGATTTTATAGAAGATAAGAAAAATCTATTTAAGAGAAAAGTATTTGCAAAAAAAAAAATATTGGATAATATAAAGTAAAAAAATTCCACTTTTGATGATGCCAAAAAGCCCTTCAAACATATCATAACAATTTTGTTTTCATATAAATAAATTAATGGAGTCAGTAGAGTCATTATACTAATATGTTTTAAACAACAGCTTATTTTATAATTTTAATTGAAAAAATACCTATTTTCTCCTAATATATAACGAAGTATGGGAGTTTAGAGTTTGAATCATGGATTTTCGTCTCAAAAATTAGAATATTCTTAAACTATTAAACTAATGAATATTTACTTATTATATATACACCATGTTATATACTATAAATATATATTAAATGGATAATTAAATAAATAATAATTTCAAAATTTTAAAATAATAATGAGAATAGAATTATCTAATAAAAATAAATTTAAATGAAAAAGATAAAAAGAAAAGGTTTACTTAAATGTTTTTAAAAATTAATGCAAAAAAATATATAAAAATAAAAAACTTCTTTTTATACTAATTGCAATTGTGTTTAATTTTTTAGAATAATTATTGAATAATATATTTTTAAATTATAAAAAATCTACAAAACATTGCGTTCATAATCAAATTTTACAAAAAATTGTGCAATTAATTTTTACAAGTTTAGATTTTATTCTTTTTATTTTCTTCATTTTGATTTTATTATAATTTTGTTAAAAAAATCTGAAAAGAAATGAATTTATTATATTATGACTTTAAATTTTTTATTTCTAGCAATTTTTTAATTTGAAAAATTTTGTTGCTTCAAGTTTTTTTTTTAATGTAATAAACTAATTTTAGGGTTTCTTATTTTTGAAAAAAGTAAAAAAAATAAAGGGATATTTTACTTTTTTATGTTTTTACCTTTAAATCCAACAGTCAATTAACAATCAAAATTAACTTTAAGAAAGATAAGTGAGCCTTTCTTTAGAAGTTGTGATAAAATTATAGTTTTTCAAATCTCAAATAGATATCTAAAAATATCTTATTACGAGAATAACGAGCAGGTGAAGGAAAGAGCGAATCTAGTAGCATGGTACTTAAGAGTTAAAGATGAGGAAAGACCTACAAGAAAGGAAGTAGCAATGTAATTAGAAGGATTAAGAATGATGTAAAAGCACCTTGGGAATACTGCAAAATGGAATGCAGAAGCTGAGACTTAAATGAATAAAAAATCTGAATGACTTTGAAAAATATACTTGTTTTGTATTTATTATAGTTGAATTAATATAATTATATATTTAAAAACTAGTATTTTTATTTATCATATCATTGTAAATAATTAAGTAAATGTTATATGAAAGGAAATAAATAAACTTTATAATGATATTTTAGTTTATTATAACACAAAAACCTATTTAGATATCAAACTTCATTGTCAAATTAAAAGTTTTAATTTATTTTATTTGGACATAATTACAAAATTTTTAGTGTTAAGTTAAAAAATAAACACTTTTAACAGATTTGGATTACTGAAATTGAACTATATTCATATTTTAGATCAAAGAATAAATAGGCATTAAGTAGTCAATCATGGAAAAGTAATGAACTTTACCCCGTAAGAAAAGCAAAGTGACGGAGACAAGAAAAGAAAAATGATAAAAAAAGATATATAATTAAGAAAATAGAAAAAGCATCCTGTTGAATCTAGCGAAGAATTGTAAAAGGAGGAATGTCCCACCATTGGAAATTAGCATGCCATCGCATCAGCTATGCTGTTGTATATTTTTTTCAAAATGTATGAATGTAACAAGAGAGAAGCTTATTAGTTAATTATTTTCTTTCCTCGTTGGAAGAGAATAGTTTTTTTGAAATTCTTGAGAACCATACTGTGAACGATGAGAATAAGGAGCAACTGATAGAATTGGTGAAGCTAGCTGCAAGGTGCTTAAGAATGGAAGGGAAGGAAAGACCAACAATGAGGGAAGTGGCAATGGAGTTACAAGGATTGAGAATGATGCAAAAGCACTATTGGGATAATGCAGAAATTGAGACGGTGCACTTGCTTTCTGAGACGTCAGATGCTCGCAAATTTGGTGATGGTAGTAGTATAATTGCTGGTGGGTATGACAGCATTAAAGATCAAGAGCTGGTGGCATTTGATGATGGGAGATGATCTTTAAATTGTAATTACGCTATGCCTGTTGCTTGCATTACATGATGATGCTTCATGTATTATCAAGAGTTTCAAAGATAGGAATAAATAGGAGGAATTGAAGTTTCAAAGAAACTTAGAACAGTTTGTCAAATAATTTTGCAAGATTTTCATTTATTAGTCACTGAATATTGTACTTTAGAATATTGATATAATATATGAAAGCTTTTGCTTAATTAATTTGCTTTTCTTTCCTCTCCCTATCCCTTTTTGTTAAATGATTTGTAAATGAGTTTTCAAAATTTTATTGTAGAGAGATTATGAAGTTATATAGGTAATTTCCGAAATTATTAGAATAAAATACACATATTCAGTCTTATTATATATATATGTGCGTGTAATTAAGTTAATTTCTTCTTCAGGTATTATTAGTTTTACCTATAGTTGAAATTAATTTTCTAATTTCTATTACTTTATTATTTTTATTTTAGTTTACCATCGACAGAGAACAACATCAAATTCCTCACATGCTAGCCATTAAAATCTGAGATTTGCCAACTTTCATTGCCGTCACATGCTACCATCGCTCAATTCATCGTCTTCCACCTCAAGTCACACCACACCACCATCACCACTAATCGTCAAAGCCTCACTTGATCATATAGATCCAACCAAATCTAATCCCTTTTTGGCCCCTGTTCACCAGAAAAAATGCTGATGGATAGTTATAGTTTACCTAGGAGTGGGCAATTAAAACGAATTGAACCAGACATACCATAGAATTGATCCAAACTGAACTAATTCGGTTCGGTTCTAAAGTTGATTTCAAGTTTGGTTTCAAATTCGGTTCTAAACATTTTGTGATATTTTAGTTTAATTCTTTAGTTTATAGAAAATTACAATCGAAGGAAAAAAATTTAATAATTATAATAATTATTTTTATTTTTTTGTGAAGTTATGTAAATTATTATAAATATTTTATTTATTTATAATTTTTAATAAAAATAAAGATTTAAATGTAATTTTATATTCGATTTAGATTTGAGTTCGTTTTCAACCTAACTCAAACCGAACCGATTTCTCAAAATCAAACTGAAATCTATCTTATTTTTTAACCGAATTGAACCGAACCAATCGAATTTTTTCGCCCAACCCTAGTTTTACCTCTAATATTTTTTCATCTACATCCTAGAATTTTTTATTACCCTAGATTTTTTATTTTCAACTGTTTTATGTTTCTTCAATTTGAAAACTTAAATTTATTTCACAATCTTGAGTTTCAAGGGTAGCCTTAAAATAAAATACACCTGAGTTTATTATATCTAAGTAGTTTTAGGTTTAATTACTTTGCTTTAGTTTCCTTATTTATATTCATTTATTTTTTTAACCTGTATTATGTGAAGGTGTGAACATGTACCTGATTTAACTATATATAATCAAAATAATCAATAAAATATTTATTTTCTCTAAAAAAAATAATTTGAGTGATTATTTTATGGCTTCAGCCTCCGTTTAGGCTATAAAATGACCTTTTATGCTGAAATTATGGCCACCATCTTGCTCTTTATTATTGGAAATTTAAGTGCCTGTTTATTGTTTTATCTGATATTTGAATGATTTTGAAATTTGAATAAATTTGAATGTTTTTAAATAATATATTTACTTTTTATTTATCACATTTGAATTAATATACATATCTGAAAACTAATATTTTACTTATCATATCCTTGTAAATAACTAAGTAAATATTATATAGAAGGAAGACTTTAGCGTTAAATTACAAATTATAATTTATTTTATTTATACAAAATAATTTATGTTAAAAACTTTAATACCCAAAAAAACACCCGGATGCCAAGGACAAACAGAGAAAACTTCACCATCCAAAAAATCATTACAACATCACTTTTAGTAATTTTTCCTCATACCCAAATCCTAATTACATTCAATCATACATAAAATTTACTATTTCATTCACAAGAATTTATCTACTCTAAAGATTAGTTTTTCATTCCATAGACATCATTTCTTCTATAAAAAATATACTGTCAGAGACTGTACGTTTTTCCGACTCATTAAACAAGTGAAGCTAATCTCCCTAGATATAGTAAATAAATATTTATTTTTTTTAGAAATAGTATTTCTTTTTCTTTGTATAATTTAAATCTATTCAAACAAAGTTGAATTGTATGAGGATTTTGCCTTACCCTTATAATAGAATTTCTCCTAAAATAAAGAAAATACTTAAAAACAAATAGATATTAGAAATTTCTTAATATTTGGAATATAAATTTTCGATGAAAAAAGGACTTATATATCCAGCGTATATAGAGGGTGTCACAATCTTTAGCTAGAAATGTGATTCAATGCTGATTATATATCCATCTCTTCAACAATGGTTCTCATTCAATTAATTATAGACATCTCATTTTCATGATAAACTTTCATTACATTATACAATTTGGAAAAAATAGGTAATAGCATGGCCATTGCGACGGCTACTTTGGATCTTCGTTGTGCTGATCCCATTAATCATATATATATATATATATATATTATGTTTTTATATTACATAATTGGAGCTTTTAAATTTTCAAATTTATTCTTAAAGTTTTCACTTCTCTATATTATAAGGTAAAGATTTTATAAGTTCTTAATATTTGACTTATTGAATTGATTAATCCCATTAATTTTAAAAAATGCCAATTAATATCTTAATTTTTTAAAAAGTAACGATTATACTCATATAAATAATAGTCATTTAACAAGATAACTATTAAAATCTTTAAAATTTTAAAAAATACAATATATTTATCTAAAATACATTAATAAAATAAATAGCAATTTTTTAATTTGAAAATTTTTTTTGCTTCAAGGTTTTTTTTTTTTATGTAATAAACTAATTTTAGGGTTTCTTATTTTTGAATAAAATAAAAAAAATAAGGGAACATTTTACTTTTTTATATTTTTACCTTTAAATCCAACAAGTAATTAATAGTAAAATTAACTTTAGAAAAAATAAGTGACCCTTTCTTTAAAAGTTGCTATAAAGTTTTAGTTTTTCATATTTCAAATAAATATTTAAAAATATCTTATTACGAGAATAACGAGCAAGTGAAGGAAGTAGCGAATCTAGTAGTGTGGTGCTTAAGAGTTAAAGGTTAGGAAAGACCTACAAGAAAGGAAGTAGCAATGTATTTAGAAGGATTAAGAATGATGTAAAAGCACCTTTGGAATACTGCAAAATGGAATGCAGAAGCTGAGACTGTGCACTTGCTTTCTAAGATGCCTGAAGCTCGTAAATTTCGTGATGGTAGTAGTGAGATTAATGCTGGGTACGACAGCGTCAAAGAAGACCAAGTACTAGCAGCGTTTTTTGTGGGAAATGATTTTTAATTAGGCTCTACTTGTTACTTGTACTTAATGATTTAGTATCTCTTGCTAGGGATTTAATTATCTAAAGGAAACAATAGGAGGAATTAATTGTTGCAATTTAGCAAGAGATTCATTATCCTCCGTATGTTAAAAAACATTAGATATATTTGCAAAATAATGCACCAATTGTGCTTGGTGGGATAGTCCTTCAAGAGAACAAGAAGTTTGCAAACTTGGGTTTGCTTTGTTGTTTCCTTTGGTGGGATAGTGCTCCTAATGATCTCTGTCCTCTTCTTTTCAGGGATGCTCATGGGTTACATAATTACCGCTTTCACTTAGGCCTGCTTCTCATCAGTTTATATATCTTTACATTTTTAAAATTTAAATTTGACATCTAATTCAAAGGTTTCTGCAATCTTGAGTCTTTGCTGAGTTTTATCTTTCTTATCAGAGCTTCCGGCTTGTTTTGATTCAATGCATTTCCTAGTGCAGACGAGGCTGCGTGAAGTAAAAATAGACCAAGGTCTGTGGATTAATACCCATGGACTGTTTATCATTGTCTTTTAAACTAGGCCCAATGGTTATCAAAAAGATTATTCTTAATTCAGCCCATAAAGAAAAAACAAATTTCCTTTCGAAAAATGATATAAGAAAGGAAAAAGGAAGAAGAAAAAAGTAAAAAGAGCAAGAAATAAGGAAAAAAAAACAGAGGAAAAAGCTTGTAAATGAGTTTTCAAATTTGTATTTTAGAGAGATTACGAAGTTATAGAGGTGATTTCTAAAATTTTTAGAATAAAATTACATCTTCAGATTTATTATATGTAATTAAGTTAATTTCTTCTTCAGGTATTGCTAATTTTACCTATAGTTTAAATTAATTTTCAGGTTTCTATTAATTAAATTTTTTTTTTTAAGTTTTACCATAGATAGAGAACACCATCAGAACATTCCTCACATGCTAGCCATTAAAATCTGAGATTTGCCAACCATCGGTGCCATCACATGCTACCACCGCTCAATTCGTCGTCTTCCACCGCGAGTCACACCGCACCACCAATCATCAGAGCCTCACTTGATCATACAGATGCCACCAAATCTAATCCCCTTTTGGCCCTTGTTCACTAGAAATAACGTTGATGGATAGTTACAGTTTAACCTCTGGTATTTTTTCATCCAGATCCCAAAACTTTTTACGGCCATACATTTTACCTCAATCCTAGATAGATAGCCTATTAGATTTTTCTCAAAACTATCTCGAGAATCTCGTATCTTATTTTCAGCTGCGTTAAGTTTCTTCAGCTTGCAAACAGTTTATTATATTTAGTCTTATTAAGTTGATTTATTATTTAACTAGTTTGCTTTGGTTTCTATCGAGGTATGACCATGTACTTAATTTAGCCATATATAATTAAAATAGTAGTTAGTACTTATTATGCGCAAATGTCATTTCATATATGATATATAATCTACCTTTTACTTAGATTTAAGTAAAACAGTGGTTAGTACTTATTATGGATTAAAAAATTAAGAAGTAAATAACTGTTGCCGTGTATATTAATTAATATAATGATATATAGATACAAAGATACATGTGATAAATTAAATATAAGGCTATATTAATTATTCATGATAGTCATCAAGACCTAGTCTGGTGGGTGTGTGTTTTTGAACTTTGGTGAGTGCAGGGCCCTTCCCATACTTGTGGAGTTTAGATAGATGTTTATACTTAAAAAAGAAAATATGTATTCATAATACACTTCCTTTCTAATTTAAAGTTACTTTTTTACACTCCATTTTTATGAACACAGAAAAAGAAGGATACTTCACTAAAGAGAGAAAAATAGCGAATTGCTCAAATATTGCAGCACTACAAAAATTAAATGAAAGTTCCAATCAATGTAGATAGAAAATTGATCTGCCATTGTCTTGACGTTCACTCTAAGAGAACAACATGTTTTTCTTAAAAGACCCAAGCAAACAAGTCAATTCCTCACAAAATTTTTCTCTGTGAAATGACTATGATATTTAGTAATGATATATAGTTAAGTTGTCAAGAGAGGGTCATATCTCTTGTGATTTTAAAAATCAAACCCCAACTACACGAAATATCATTACTCAATGTCCTTGGCTACAATAAATTGATACATTTTTACTTTTAATTCTTTTTTAACATTTGAAATATTTTACATAAAAATTACTAAATTTTCTAACATAAAATTTAAAACTTTAAAGTTTGAAACATTTAATACAAAATTTGAAACAACTGGTATAAAACTCAAAATAAATATTTATTAACTAAAACATTGAACAAAGGATACTACCGATTTCTGAACCCGGATAAAAATTTTAAAATTTTAAACGCAATACATAGTTTGCTCAACTTTAGCATCTAAGTCCCATAAATTGAGGGTTAAAATGTTAATATCAAACAAATAAGATCTCAACATGTTGCTATATTAAAATACAGGGGCAAATAATTTTATGCTATAGTATTACTAGTGCTTGCAGGCGGAACGCGTTCCTTGTATGGGAAACCGGGGACCGATATTTATACTACTACAAGACACGGTTAGTTCCGACCCGCTTTGATCGAGCTCAAGTTAGGCCAGATTATTTTACTAAACTTAGTATTTTAATTAAGTTATTATTTTTCAAAATGAATTTCTAAACATGTACTTGATAGAAAGTTACCAGTGTTTCCAAAAAAACTAAACTATTTTATACAATTTGCCATCATTTTGTGGTAAGTAATATTAAATTTATTTTGGAAAAAAAGGGTTCTTTTTCTAAATAAAAAAAATTAGGATTCATGGTAATATATTTTTACCTGTCCTAATTTTTATTTAAATTTTTCTTATGTAACTCATATATCTATCTTTGCAATGTAATAATTAAATTTCAACATTAGTTGCACTTGTACTAAAAGAATCATGACCAAAGTTTATAAGCAGGATCATTTGTCTCAGCAAGCAAGTTGCTTCCAGTATTTGGTCATAGTCTCAGCTTCCAAGTACATAGTCTCAGCTTCTGCTTTAATTCGGAATTTATGCCAACAGTGCTTCTGCATCCTTCTCAATCCTTGTAATTCCATTGCTACTTCCTTCATTGTAGGTCTTTCATCTCCTTTAACCCTCAAGCACCTCGCTACTAGATTCCCCACTTCGTTCAATTGCTCCATATTCTCATCGTTTACAACATAACTCTCAAGAATTTCAAAGAAACAATTCTCTTTCAACGAAGAAAAAAAATATTTGACTAAACTTCTTTCTTTCTCCGGCTTGTCAAACAGAAGTGCTTCCTTTCCTGTCAACAACTCAACAAGAACAACTCCAAAACTGTACACATCACTTTTCTCAGTTAATTGGCTACTATGGAAGTATTCAGGGTCTAAATACCTTAGAGTTCCTTGCACCATTTGTGCACACTTGAGTTTTATCCAATGGGACTAATTTGGAAGCCCCAAAATCAGAAACTTTTGTAGTGTAATTGTCGTCCAAGAGAATATTAGTAGACTTGACATCTCTATGGATAATTGGAGTAGAAGCTACAGAGTGTAAATATGAAAGCACTTCTGCAATTTCTGCAGCTATTTTCAACCGAATTTCCCAAGAAATTCTGGGCAACTTCTCTTTGTTATGAATGTGTTCAAAGAGTGTGCCATTGTTGACAAACTCATAAACTAGTAAAGGAACTTCTGTTTCTAAACAACAACCTAATAACCTGACAACATTCCTATGATTGATTTGTGAAAGCACAACTACCTCATTCACGAATTGCTCAACTTGACTTTGATCAGCTATTTTTGACCTTTTTATGGCTATTGCACTGTTATCTGTTAAAAATCCAATAAATACAGTGCCAAAGCCACGTCGACCAATGATTTTATCCTCGGCATAGTTGTTAGTCGCCTTCTTAAGTTCTTCTTCAGTAAACATTTTTGCTGTATTAGGAGACCCCCTTCGTTCAGAGAGCTGCTGTTGTAAAAGAAAACCACCGTTTTGTTTGAAGAATTTTTCTTTAATTTTGATGAGCTTTCTTTTCTTTAACACCAAGCAGAGCCAAGAGCTACTCGGGACCAAAACTACAATGAATATCCCAACACCTGATTCAAGAACAACATTTCAAATTAAATTACATCAAATTAAAGGTAATGTAATTATCTCATATCCTCGAAATAATAAAGGAGAATATAAGGATTATTACACACACATAATTAACGAAAGATATTGATTTGTGAATTGACTAAATATACATTGATTCTCTGTTTATGGTCAAATCTCAATTGATTGTTAAAGTGTCGTTCAAGTAGAATGACTCCAATAGCTCTATTTTACTTGCAAAAACTTAAATAATAAAATCTTTGTTATCTACAAATATAGTTTTAGAAGTTTTA
Source organism: Azadirachta indica (assembly GCA_022749755.1). Taxonomy (NCBI): domain Eukaryota; kingdom Viridiplantae; phylum Streptophyta; class Magnoliopsida; order Sapindales; family Meliaceae; genus Azadirachta; species Azadirachta indica. The sequence goes on along the minus strand of CM040449.1, from coordinate 16,826,631 downwards.
AAGTAGTATCTAATAAAAAGCTTTTATCAGAAAAATGAATACTTGAAAGTCGATCTTATATTAGTTGATAATCAACTGAAGTAATCAAATTTGAGATTCAAGAAGAAAAACAATCAAAACAAAAATAGTAATAATCAAGACGTCCTACTTTCTCTCTATTTTCTCCCAAGACACAGCAAAATTTAAAACATAATACGGTAAATATATCCCTACCAGTAGCCACCTTAACAACTGGAAAATGATCTCCATTAGCAATAACTGTAAGTCGATCAGGAATACATTGTCCATCTTTACCTTCTTTACTGTAGTAACCCCGGTGGCACTTGCATGTATAATTTCCTTCATTGTTAAGACATATTGATGTAGAATTATCACATGTATGAAGATTTTTCGCGCATTCATCAATATCTGGAAATGAAAGAATAAAATTGAAATGAAAAGAGAAGTAATATTTTAGATATGTTTGAACTTTGTGCGATTTAATTGAAGTGTATACACCTTTGAAACCATCAGGGAGGTATGGATTCCCATCGTAACCCTGTTTACACCGACAACGATACCCATAATCAGAATCTATGGTACCGTTGGTTTTATAACAGGATGCATTTTTGCCACATTCGTTTATCGACAAGGTGTTTGCTGTTTCTTCAATACATGTTCCACTTATTGCCCATTCAAGCATTACGGGAAAGTCTTCTTTTAAATCAGAAAGATAAGTGGAGGAGAAACTGAACTTGCTTTGTTCAACAACAAACGCATATGTGCATGGATTGAACAAAGATACTGATATATCTGTGTCGTTGAACCTATATGCTGCGGCATTGAAATTTTTAAGTCCTTCGGGAATCTTAATCTGGCAACAGCCATTGCCGGCGCAGGATCCATTAGTGACAGAGTCAGAGCTGTCGCAAAACGACATGCACCCGGCACTGTACCTTTTGCTTCCTATGTTACCACGAATGTAAGCATAAGAATCACAGCCAATGACTGTGAACATGTTTTGGGTACTGGTAAATGGTGAATTTTTCTTGGGATAAACTAATACAAAACAATTTGCGGAAAAATAATAATTACCTTATCCCTCTTGCGTGAATTTAATAGGAAACAAACAAATAGAGCAACAATTTTTGGTACAAAATCAATACTTGGACAGCAACCATATCATCAACAAAACAATCATAACACAATCAATTTTAATGTGGAAAACCTCCCCAATTTGAAGAGTAAAAATCACGGGACCGTAATCCACCCAAAAACTCCACTATAATTAAATAATGAGAATACACAATTTCTCTCTAATTAGAACTAGAGGTACACATCCACAATATTCTCAAGATCACACAATCTTGGCAAACAATCAAGTTTCACAAAAAAATTAGAGAGAGTTCAAGAAAAACATCACCATAATGGTGGCTTAATTTTCAACCATGAAATTTGGAGAAAGGGAGCTCCAAATCTGATCTCCACCGTTCAGAATTTAGTCCTCTCAGTTAGAAAGTTGCTGGTAAAATTTCAGTTTAATCGGACCACGAATCGACTTCCGATCAACCACTTGATCAAAACTGTCCCGAGTTTACTATTCTACCTCTCTCTCGTAAATAGTACCGCCTCTCTAAACAGTACTTTTCTCTCTCTAGGCGATGAAGATGGTGAACAGTGCACCTCTCTCTAGGCGATGAACAGTGTGCACCTCTCTCTAGACGATAAACAGTGCCACCTCTCTCTCTAATGATGAAACAGTGCCACCTCTCTCTCTAACGGTGAACAGTTTCGCCTCTCTCTCTAGAGAGATATGCAAATTAAACACTAAACCCTACTTGAGAAAAGACTAAAATATTCTTGAATTAATTAGGCTTAATTATTATTGAAGAAAAAATTTAGACCATCTCCGTCTTCAAATAAGAGGAAACCCAACCCAATAATTTTGACAAAGATAATATGTGCCATCCTTGTCCTCCTCCACATCCTCGTTGTGGCAGCTGCGTGCTGGAGCGTTCGTGACTCGCAAGCTGCCTTTGGCAATGCTTATGTTGATAACAGGGATATTTGACACTCTTAATAATGCTTTGGGACAACCGGTAGGGTAGTCGCAAGTGATGAGAAAATCTTCGTTTAGGAAACACTCACGACGCGTGCCGAATGGATATGGGGCATTTTGACGTCGTCTACACAGGAATCGGGGCAGTCGGGCTCCGGTTTCGCGGCTGCTACTGCTGTAGTAGCGTCTACTACTAGTAGTAGCCTAAATCCACAACCATTCTCAAATTTGAGAATGGTATAATAAAAAAATTAAAAATTATTGAAATTATTACAGCAATTATGCTGTAGCGAAACCCTCACAAAGGGAAATTAATTGATGATTGATAAGCTTTTTATTGTCTTGTATTGGGTCACCCCTTTCAAGCAAAGTAAGTCGTTCACCCTACCCCAGTAGGAGACTCTTCCTTTCAGTTTTCACCATCTTCTTATCCTTGTCCCTACAGAGTTATCAATGGCTTGAATCAGATTTCCCTACAAAGACTTGGAAAATTATGTTGTGGTTATGAATTAAGTCTTCACTCGTCAATGTCTACTGTCAATTCTTTCATCGCGTGAGAGGATACAATGTTGTCGATCAGTCGGAAAAGGTCAAGTTTTTAAGAAAAGTTTTTACTAGTATTATATACATATCATACATATATATATATATATATAATTTGATTATATATGCCCTTAACTTGCTGACTCTGTCTGTTATTTTAATTTAAAAAATTTGAACAAAAATAAAGATAATTTTGTATATTTAACTTTTAAATTAAAATACTTATAACTAAGAGACTATATATAATAGCAATTATAACCAAAATAAAAAAAAAGAAAATATCGGCAATTACTAAATATTTATATGAACACAGTCTACTGAATTTCTTTAAAACTAATAGGATTAGAATGTGTATTATTTGTACCAAACATTAGAGGTGTATATGTCCTTTTACTAAGTATTATTATACCTTTAATTCCTTATTTAAACGATGAATGTCTTGATTGTCGATTAACGATCAAGTTCATTGTCTTCTTTTCTCTAATTGATATTAAAAATCAAATATTAAATTTTAAACTCTCTATGATAATGTAATCAGTCTGACTTGACTAAGTTTTACAGAAATAATCTCAAATTACATTTATAACTTTATAATCTCTCTAAATATAAATTTAAAAATTCATTTGCTGAACTCAATTTTTTTATATTCTTTTTTTAAAATTTTTTATCTATATGTACAAAGGCCAAGAGCTCTTTAAATTTATGCATTTCATTACATTAATCTTAAAAATTAAATTTATATATTTTTAATAGTCAAGATTATATTTTACACGTATATTGATTATAATAAGTGAATTATATATTAATTCATATAATATATTTAATCTCAATTACTAACAATTTATAAATTTAATAAATAAAAATTAAGGTAAGAAATTGTGTAACAATCAAATGTTACAAATGCTTCTTATAAAAAATATATATATATATATATATATATCACACTACTGACGGAGCCCCCACTGAAGATTAGATTTGTATTGATTTTGTTTGACTCTGTTTCAAATGCTTTAATATTTCATACATAATTAACTAGTTTATTTGACTTTGTTTAATCAGAACCTCGTAATTTTAGTTAAGTCTTTTTTATTGAAGTTTTATTATTTGTTCCATTAGTTCTTTTAAATGAGTATTGATACCAAAAAATTGATCTTGGATTTAAGCTCAAGCTCAAATAAAAATTACGTCATTTTAATTAGGTAATATATAAAAAGTATAAGTGAACCAAATTACAATTTGAAATTCAAATTGTGGGTTATAGTATAAAAGGTAAAAGTAAACTCAAATTTATTTCAAATCAATATAATAATTTTGTTTTTACCAACTTGGGGGATATCTAAGGAATACAAAAATTCAAAATCCTAAGATTCCACTTTTAAAAACTAAAATATTTTTTAATTAACTTTGATTAATTAAAATAAGTACTTTATTACACATATAACTCTTTGAATATCTCTTTTAATTGGAATAAAATTACACAATTTTATTTTTAGACAAAAACTTGTTTTAGGAAGATAATTTACATTAAAATAAGATTATATTAGTTAGTTATATTTCACTAAAAGGGGAATTAACACATATCTCCCTTGAGTTATTGGATTCTAACACTTAGGGAGAAAGTATAAGGAAAGGCACACATACCTCTCTTACACTGGTAATTAACAAACTTTATTAATTGAAATTACTAAAATATCCAAAATATTTTAATTTTATTAATAAAAACGAAAAAAATGAAATTTAAGTTGAATCTATTTAACCTTTTTTTTTTAGTTTTAAATATATTTAATGTTTAAAAAATAATTACAAAGATAGTTAATGAAAAAAATTAATTTAAATATTTAATTTTTTTTCTTTTGCAATGTACACACCTAACCCTAATGCACCTCCCCTTCCCCCTCGACTCTGTCGCCGCCTTTCTCCTTATCTTCCTATTCTGTAAAAATTCACCAGCCTCTCTCCTTTTTTCACAATTTCTGCAAAAATCCAATCACCGAAACCTCTTGAAATAATCCACCAACTCCTTTCTCCCTTTCTCCCTCTCCCCCTTTTGCAGAATCTGTTCGCTTCTCCCCCAACTTTTTTTGCAAAAAATCAGCACCCCTTTCTCACTCTCTTCTCCGTCTTTTCATCTTTTGATCTCTCTATTTGCTTTATAAAATAATTTATCAAACTTGTAACTACAATTGAATTTACCAAGCAAATATCATATAGACGAGACACAAAATTATTCAAAAAACAAAATTTTTCTTTATATTCAACACCATTACCGATGCATTGAACCAGAAGACGAATTTGAGCAACAACTACTTGCAAATGCAAGGAAAAGAATCACAAGATGGTATTGTTGGTGGAAATGCCTGATCTTGATCGGATGTAAGAGATAAAGCTTTCCATTGAAGAAATAAAATTACTAATATTTTGTGTAAATTGACTTGTTAATTTATGTGTTAGATAGGTAAAAGTGCTTTCAAATAATTTTTCTCAACAAGGGTTTATATTTAGGTATAAATAAAACACAAAAGTGAAGAGTTGTATATATTTTTACCATAATACCCTTAAAATAAACAGAAGACTAATGGTGATGGATGACTTTAGGGGAGGTAAATGTTTCTTTTTCTATAATTTCTCTTTTTAAGTGTTATAATCTCAAACCATATGAGAGGTCCGTGTTAATTTTCCTTTACTAAAATTATACATCATTCACTGTATAAGAAGGAGGCATTATTCCATATATAAGACATTTTAGAATCTTAAAATCCTTGGATCATGATCTAGAGAGGGAGAAGTTAACAAAAAAGGGTATATCATAAGATTAGCAAGCAAGTGCAGTCTTTCTCTCTCTTCTGACATCCGACTAGTAAATCATTAGTAATTCTTGTGTTCTGGTCATCTTTGACCCTGGAAATCGAGCTTAGGCATTACCCTAGCATCTTCACACTTTTCCTACATCAATAGGTGTCAAACGAATTGTCTTTAGGGTCTAAAATACCTTCCCTGTAGCTTTACTTGACTATATATTATATTATTATTAGTAAATTTTACAAACTAATTACAATATAGGATTTATTACTAATATTACATATAAAATAAAATATAGACTATAAATATTTAATTTTGAGTTATATGCAGGACTCTTAAGAAAAGGTAACGATGATTGATAGCCTCTATATTATCTTGAGAGTTAATTATAATTCATTAATGTATTAACATATCTTTTCTCCTTTTTTTTAAACTTAATATTTGAAACATATTATAGAGAAATTGAGTTACAAGTCCCTGAGGTTTGATCTATAGGTGACTAATAGTTTCAAAATACCCATTAAGGTCCCAATTAACTAAAATATTATACTCCTATTAAATGACAATCAAATATTTATCAATGTATTATAACTAAAATATAAAATTATTTATTTTTTTCAATATGTAAACAATCCAAGATCAATTATGTATTATAAAATAAAAAATAAATAAAACATGAATAAATATTAACTTATAAGTAAAATATGTTATAATATAATATTTGTGATTGTATTATAATTTAAACAAAATATATTTATATATAACTAACATAATTAAAAAAATAAGATATATTATTTATAAAATAATAAAAATTATAATATATTAATAAAGAATAATATTGTTATTTATTTTATTAATGTATTTTAGATAAATATATTGTATTTTTTAAAATTTTAAAGATTTTAATAGTTATTTTGTTAAATAACTATCATTTATATGAGTATAATCGTTACTTTTTAAAAAATTATTGGAATTAATCAATTCAATAAGTCAAATATTAAGAACTTATAAAATCTTTACCTTATAATATAGAGAAGTGAAAACATTAAGAATAAAATTTGAAATTTTAAAAGCTCCAAATATGTAATATAAAACCATAAAATTAATATATATATATATATACACACACGCGCCCGCGCGTGTGAGTTAATATTGACATATTGTTTTCAAATCACATCTATCCAGCAAGAGACTTTTCTTGTACCCACGGACTTGGATTTTGGGAAGGGTCTGTTGTCTTCCCTAAATTTACGTTATAAAGACTTGGAAAATTATTTTTTAGTTATTGATTAAGTACTCACTCGTCAATATCTATTCTCAATTCTTCATTGAGTGGGAGAACAATATTATCAGTGTAAGTATTAAAAAAAAAAATGGTATATAGTTTTAAAGTTTGATTAAATGTACTTTAATCTTTTTCGTTTTAAAATTGTCAATATAATTCCTTCACTAGTTTAATTCATGAATTAGACAAAAATAAGAGTACTTTTATTTTAATTTTTAAAATGATTATGGTTACAAAGCTATTATAATAATTGTAACAGAAAAAAAATAAATAAATCATCCAAACAAACAAAATATTTAACTAACATGAACGATATGATTTTTTTCTTTTTTATAAATTAGTAGGACCAAAATATCTTTGTAGCGAAACCTTGAAATCAGTATATTCTTTTTTTTAATTGTGTTATTTCAGCCTTGTTTTTGTTCTTGAATTAATGACTTTCTTGATTGTTGATAGATGCTTCAAAGTTTTTCTCACGTTTTACTTTCAAATGCTTATTAAGAAAAATCAAATATTCCTAAATTTCAAACTTTAAGCTACGGTCTAAGCACTCTAACTAATTTCTAAGAAAGAATCTCAAGTTACATCCTTTTTGCTAAAATAAAAAATATAACTCAACAAAGCGAGGCAAAATTTATTAATGAAAAATAAAAAATGCCAGAAGTAATCAATCAAGGAAAATATAATGAACTTAACCCCATAAGAAAAGCAAAGTTTTAGGGACAAAATGGGAAATGTGATCAAGAAAAGTCTATTAATTTCCCACCAATGGAAATCAGCACAACGAAGATCCAAAGTAGCCATCGCAATGGCCATGCTATTACATATTTTTTCCAAATTGTATAAATGTAATGAAAGTTTATCATGAAAATGAGATGTCTATAATTAATTGAATGAATATTACACAAGTTCAAGAGAACCATTGTTGAAGAGATGGATATATTATCAGCATTGAATCACATTTCTAGCTAAAGATTCTGACACCCTCTATATACGTTGGATATGTAAGTCCTTTTTTCAACGAAAATTTATATTCCAAATATTAAGAAGTTTCTAATATCTATTTCTTTTTAAGTATTTTCTTTATTTTAGAAGAATTTCTATTATAAGGGTAAGGCAAAATCCTTATACGATTCAACTTTGTTTAAATACATTTCAATTATACGAAGAAAAAGAAATACTATTTCTAAAAAAGATAAATATTTATTTACTATATCTAAGGAGATTAGCTTCACTTGTTTAACGAGTCGAAAAAATGTAGAGTCTTTGACGGTATATTTTTTATAGAAGAAATGATGTCTATGGAATGAAAAACTAATCTTTAGAGTAGATAAATTCTTGTGAATGAAACAGTAAATTTTATTTAAGATTGGATGTAATAGGATTTGGGTACGAGGAAAAATTACTAAAAGTGAGGTTGTAATAATTTTTTGGATGGTGAAGTTTTCTCTGTTCGTCCTTGGCATCCGGCTGTTTTTTTGGTATTAAAAGTTTTTAACATAAATAGTTTTGTATAAATAAAATAAATTATAATTTGTAATTTAACGCTAAAGCCTTCCTTCTATATACTATTTACTTAGTTATTTACAAGCATATGATAAGTAATATATTAGATTTTAGATATTTATATTAATTCAAATGTGATAAATAAAAAGCATATATGTTATTTAAAAACATTCAAATTTATCCAAATTTCAAATTCATTCAAATATTAGATAAAACAATAAACAGGCACTTAAATTTCCAATAATAAAGAGCAAGATGGTGGCCATAATTTCAGCATAAAAGGTCATTTTAGAGCCTAAACGGAGGCTGAAGCCATAAAAAAATCACCCAAATTATTTTTTTTTTTTTAGAGAAAATAAATATTTTATTGATTATTTTGATTATATATATAGTTAAATCATGTACATGTTCACACCTTCACATAATATACGTTAAAAACAATAAATGGATATAAATAAGGAAACTAAAGCAAACTAATTAAACCTAAAACTACTTAAATATAATAAACTCAAGTGTATTTTCTTTTAAGGTTACCTTTGAAACTCAAGATTGTGAAACAAATTTAAGTTTTCAAACTGAAGAAACATAAAACAGTTGAAAATAAAAAAAAAGGGTAATAAAAAAATCTGAGATCTAGATGAAAAAATATTAGAGGTTGGGCAAAAAAATCTGATTGGTTCGGTTAAGTTCGGTTAAAAAATAAGATTGGTTTCAGTTTGGTTTCAAGAAATCAGTTCGATTTGGGTCTGGTTGAAACCGAATATAAAATTACATTTAAATTTTTATTTTTATTAAAATTATAAATAAAATAAAATATTTATAATTATTTATATGAATTTACAAAAAAATGGAAATAATTATTATAATTATTAAATTTTTTTCCTTCGTTTGTAATTTTCTATAAACTAGAGAATTAAACTAAAATCTCACACAATGTTTAGAACCGAATTTGAAACCAAACTTGAAATCAACTTTAGAGCCGAACCAAATTTAGTTCAGTTTGGATCAATTCTACAGTATGTTTGGTTCAATTCGGTTTAATTGCCCACCCCTAGGTAAAACTGTAACTATCCATCAGCATTATTTCTGGTGAACAAGGGCCAAAAAAGGATTAGATTTGGCGGGATCTAAATGATCAACTGAGGCTTTGACGATTAGTGGTGATGATGGTGTGGTGTGACTTGTGGTGCAAGACGATGAATTGAGCGATGGTAGCATGTGACGGCAACGAAAGTTGGCAAATCTAAGATTTTAATGGCTAGCATGTGAGGATTTGATGATGTTCTCTGTCGATGGTAAACTAAAATAAAAAGAATAAAGTAATAGAAATTAGAAAATTAATTTCAACTATAGGTAAAACTAATAATACCTGAAGAAGAAATTAACTTAATTACACACATATATATAAAATAAGACTGAATATGTGTATTTTATTCTAATAATTTCGGAAATTACCTAAATAACTTCATAATCTCTCTACAATAAAATTTTGAAAACTCATTTACAAATCATTTAACAAAAAGGGATAGGGAGAGGAAAGAAAAGCAAATTAATTAAGCAAAAGCTTTCATAGATTATATCAATATTCTAAAGTACAATATTCAGTGACTAATAAATGAAGATCTTGCAAAATTATTTGACAAACTGTTCTAAGTTTCTTTGAAACTTCAATTCCTCCTATTTATTCCTATCTTTGAAACTCTTGATAATACATGAAGCATCATCATGTAATGCAAGCAACAGGCATAGCGTAATTACAATTTAAAGATCATCTTCCATCATCAAATGCCACCAGCTCTTGATCTTTGATGCTGTCATACCCACCAGCAATTATACTACTACCATCACCAAATTTGCGAGCATCTGACGTCTCAGAAAGCAAGTGCACCGTCTCAATTTCTGCATTATCCCAATAGTGCTTTTGCATCATTCTCAATCCTTGTAACTCCATTGCCACTTCCCTCATTGTTGGTCTTTCCTTCCCTTCCATTCTTAAGCACCTTGCTGCTAACTTCACCACTTCTATCACTTGCTCCTTATTCTCATCGTTCACAATATGATTCTCAAGAATTTCAAAAAAACTATTCTCTTCCAACGAAGAAAGAAAATAATTGACTAGACTTCTCTCTTGCTCTGGCCTGTCAAATAGAAGTACTTTTCTTCCTGTCAACAACTCAACAACAACAACTCCAAAGCTGTATACGTCACTTTTTTCAGTTAATTGACTAGTATGCAAGTATTCAGGGTCTAAGTACCCTAAAGTTCCTTGTACCAATGTGGATAATTGAGTTTCGTCCATTGGAACCAACTTGGAAGCTCCAAAATCAGATACTTTTACATTGTAATTGTTGTCCAAGAGAATATTAGCGGACTTGACATCTCTATGAATAATTGGAGTAGAAGTTGCAGAGTGCAAATAAGAAAGTGCTTCTGCAGTTTCTGCAGCTATCTTTAGCCGAATTTCCCAGGAAATGGTGGAAAATTTCTTTTTGTTATGAATGTGTTCAAAGAGTGTACCATTGTTGACAAATTCATAAATTAGCAAAGGAACTTCTGTCTCTAAACAACAACCTAATAATCTTACAACATTCCTATGATTGATTTGGGAAAGCACGACTACCTCATTGATGAATTGTTCAATTCGGCTTTCATCAACTATTTTGGATTTTTTTATGGCAACTTCAGTGTTGTCAGCTAAAAATCCTTTAAACACAACGCCATAGCCTCCTCGGCCAATGATCCTGTCCTCAGCATAGTTGTTAGTTGCTTTCTTGAGTTCTTCTGTAACGAAGATTTTTGTTGTATCAAAAGATCCATTTCGTTTGGAGAGTTGTTGCTGTAAAAGAAAACCACCATTTTGCTGAAAGAATTTTTCTTTAATTTTGATGAATCTTCTATTCTTCAAGACCAAAAAGAGCCAAGAGCTACTCACGATTGTAACCATAATGAATATTCCAACAACTGATTCAACAACAATATTTCAAATTAAATTACAGGTAATATAATTATCTTGTATCCTTGAAATAATAAAAGAAAATATAAGGCTTATTGTGTACACACAATTAACAAACGAAATTCATTTAGAAGTTGACTAAATATAAATACAATATCTATTTATGGTCAAATCTCAATTAACTATAATTTTGTTAAAATATAGAGACTGCAATAGCTCTATTTTGCTTTGAAAAAAATTAAAAAAAATAAAAAATCTGCATCTACAAATATATTAAAACAAATGCTTTTATTAGAAAAAATAAATACTTGAAAGTAGATTCTTGTATTAGTTGATAATTAAGCGAAGTAATCAAAGTTGAGATTCAAGAAAAAAATTAAAACAGAAATAGTATTAATCAAGACATCCTACTTTCTCTCTGTGTTCTCCACAAGGCACAGGGAAATGATAATAAAACAGAACTTCCCAACCTTAAAACAGGGATCACAAACACAGCAAAATTTGAAAAACAATACAGTAAATATATCCTTACCAATAGCAACCTTACGAACTGGAAAAACTGTAACTTGATCAGGAATACATTTTCCTTCTTTACTGTGGTAACCGTGGTGGCAGTTGCATGTATAATTTCCATTTTGGTTATTACATGTTGATACAGAAGTATCACAGTTGTGAAGCTTTCGCTTACATTCGTCAATGTCTGCAAATATATGAAAAGAACATAATTGAAATGGAAACAGTAGTAATATATTAGAGATTTTTGATATTGTACTATTGAATTGAACTGTACCTTGGCAACCATTAGGGAGGTATGGATTCCCTTCGTAACCTTGATTACACCGGCAGCGATACCCATGACCATAATCTATGGTGCTGTCAGCCTTATAACACGACGCATTTTTTCCACAAATGTTGCTAGACGAGCTATTTCCTGTTTCTTCAGTACAGGTTCCATTTAATGCCCAATTAAGCATAATGGGAACGTCGTTTGTGAAGTTGGAAAGATAATCGGACGAGAAATTGAACTTGCTTTGTTCAACAACAAACGCATATGTGCATGGATTGAACGACCATACATCTGCGTGATTATTGAAGCTACCTGCTGTGACATTGATTTCGTTCAACCCCTTCGGAATTTCAATCTGGCAACATCCACTGCCTCTGCAGGATCCATTAGTGACGTCGTCAAGTTTGTCACACCATGCAGTGCACCCGGTTCTGTAGTTTCTATTACCTACGTAACCTTCAATGTAAGCATAAGAGTCACAGCCAATGACTGTGAACTTGTTTTGGGTCTCATTGACAGTGCAATTTGATGAATATAACCATGACCAAAGTATGCTCTCGTCTGAGGTCGTACCATAGCAGTCTCGTGCTGCAATGCCCAAGACATGCATGCCACCGTCGTCAATGGATATGTTGACAACAGGGATATTTGATTTTCTGAAATATGCTTTGGGAGGGATTGTAGATTTGTTACAAGTGATGCGGAAATCTTCATTTAAGAAACAGCCATCCCTCGTACCGAATGGATACGGGATTTCCACATACCCACAATGATCGGACTCGAGGCAGTCGGGCTTTGGTTTAGCTGCTGCTATTGTTGTAGTGCCGTCTACTACTGCCAGTAGCACCGCCACCAGCGTTATGAGTTTGTACCGCAGCCCCATTAATTGCAACTCCAATTATCACAATTCACAACGGTTATATTTCTTCTTGTTCGTCTAACTTTATTTCTCACACACTGATAGAATTATTCCTTCATAATAAATTACCTTCCAAAGACCAATTCAGCGCGTCGAAGTCTACAGCACGTCTAACAAATAAATTTGTGATTAATTAATCGTTAATAAAGTAGAATTAGAAAATAAATAAATTCTGATCTTTTATTACTAATACTAGACACATTTTGTTAACATGTTTGAAATCTTGAGTAAAACAGTCAGGAAATTTGTTATATTCATAATACTTTTCTTTTATCCACTGTCATACACAAATTATAATTTATTATTTTTTGCAAAATTTATTTAAAAAAAGGAGTGATAATTTGTTCCTTTTAATTATATACACACAATCTATCTGAAATTGCTCCTTAAAGTTCTGAGTGAGAAAAATTCTGCTAATGTCTAAGAAGAAATATTAATATATGGGATAAAATCAGAGTTTAGCTATTTCAAAAAATCTTTTTTATTTTGTCAACTTAAAATTTTCATTAGAATCATTTTTGATATTTGCAATTTCGATATTTTCTTAAAACGTTATGCTTATTTGATTTCTCATATGAAATTTTGATATAATTTAATTTCAATCATTTAAATTGTTTTTTTGATATATATTAACAATATCATTATATATATTTTTTATTTTTCTAATGTACACTTTATATCAAAACAATAGTTTTTGGAAGTTTATATTAAAACTTATAAAAAATCAAATAAAATAATTCACATAAATATATCTAATTTTTTTAAATTTAAAATTCATGAAAATTTTAAATAAAAAATAAACATAGGCTAAATCCACGACCATTCTAAGATTCGAGAATTGTATAATAAAAATTTAAAAATAATTAAAATTGCTAATGCAATTATACTATAGCAAACACATTAGAAAGGCAAATTAGACGTTGATTCATATTGTTTTGTGTTATCTCTTTCAAGCAAAGTCAAGTCCTCCACTCTAACCCAGCAAGGGGCTCTTCTGTTCCTTTCTCTGTGCCCACAGACCTGGAAATCACGTTGTAGTTATTCATTGACTAGTCTTCACTCCTTAATGTCTATTGTCTATGCTTTAATTGCGACGGGAGTGATCCAAGTCAAGTCTTATCTTAACAATGTGGTCCTTACTATGAGAGTCTCATGAAAAGTTTATAAAAGCATTGCAACAAATATATATATATATATATATATATTCCTAAAATTTCATTTAATATATGCTCAAATTGCAGACATTGGTATTTTCATTTGTAAATTTTTTAATTGGTAAATTTAGACAAAAGTAAAAATAATTTTATATTTTAACTTTTAAAATAATTGTGATTAAGAGAATATTATAACAAATATAAACAAAAAATGAATAAATCATATAAACTCATTAACTATTTTAATTAATGCAATCAATGTATAGAAAGAAAAAATTATACTCCTCTTAAGAACTGGTTTTTCCTTTTAATTTCGATATTATATGCATTTTTCTATAATATATTTTAATTAATAATATCTTGGTGTTATCTTATTAATAGCATAAGAATCATATTATTAGTATCTAATATTATATATAAAATAATAAATATTATCATTTTTGAGAAATCTAGAATTATTTAAGGATCGGTTATTTTTATTTAAAAAATAACAGACTTTTCTCACCACAGCCATTTCTTATCCTTGTCCCAGCAGATCTACTAATTAACTCCTCACTGGAAATTTTGTACGAAGACTTACTCATCAGTATAAGTCTATTTCAGTACAAAGACTTGGACAACACAATGTTGTCTTTGAGAGAGACGGGTCAAGCCTTAACAACGTTGTCTTTTCAATCAGAATTTTACACCGTTTATACAAATACAATCAGAAAATAAATAAATTTTCATTTTCAAAAAAAAAAAAAAAAAAAAAAGGTTTCTAATAGTGTTCTCTCTTCATTGCTGAGAGCGCCACGTTGAGAGAGTGTGACATAACTCTAGACAAGTCAAGTGTTAATTTCTTTTCCAAATCAATAAAAAGTAATGTTTATTGTAGATTAATGTTTGGAAAGTTTACGTCCTCTCTATTCAACAATTATTGCTATATTTCACTCTTTTTATTCCAATAAAAACCAAGCATCTTCTAAAAATTGCTCGTGGAGAGTGGGTAGAGTTGTCAAGTACTAACTTCGACGTCTCCACATTGATTGACGCAGAGGCTTGGCTTTAGCTTCTACACGTAATGCCACCGACATGATGAAAATTCAATTACCACAATTCACTAGGGCTTATTTTCTCTATATATAATCGCTCACAAAGACATACCAAGCACGTCGATTTTTACCATATTTTTCTGCGCAAATGCCATTCCATATATGATATATAATCTAACTTTTACTTAGATATAAGTAAAATAGTGGTTAGTACTTATTATGGATTAAAAAATTAAGAAGTAAATAGCTGTTGCCGTGTATATTAATTAATATTATGATATATAGATAGAAAGATACATGTGATAAATTAAATATAAGGCTATATTAATTATTCATGATAGTCATCCAGACCTAGTCTGGTGGTAATAAAGGCACACACCCTCCAAAGTGTGGGTGTGTGCTTTTGAACTTTGGTGAGTGCAGGGTTCTTCCCATACTTGTGGAGTTTAGGTAGATGTTTATACTTAAAAAAGAAAATATATATTCATGATACACTTCCTTTCTAATTTAAAGTTACTTTTTTATACTCCATTTTTATGAACATGGAAAAAGAAGAATACTTCACTAAAGAAAGAAAAATAGTGAATTGTTCAAATATTGCAACACTACAAAAACTAAATGAAAGTTCTAATCAATGTAGATAGAAAATTGATCTGCCGTTAACTTGGAGTTCACTCTGAGAGGACAACACGTTTTTCTTAAAAGACCCAAGTAAACAAGCCAAGTCTTCATAAAATTTTTCTATCTGGAATGATTATGATATTTAATAATGATATATAGTTAAGTTGTCAAGAGTGGGTCATATCTCTTGTGATTTTAAAAATCAAACCCCAACTACACGAATTATCATTACTCAATGTCCTTGGCTACAATTAATTGATATATTTTTACATTTAATTCTTTTTTCTTCCTTTAATGCATCCATCACCTAAAAAGATCAGTTCAACGCGCCTGAAGTCTACTCTCCGACTAATAAATAAATTTGTTATTGATTAATTATTAAAAAAAATAGCATTAGAAAATAAATAAAAATAAATAAACACAGCCTAAATCCGCAACCATTCTCAAATTTGAGAATCGAATAATAAAAATTTTAAAAATTATGGAAATTATTACAACAATTATACGCGAGCAAAACCCTCGTAAAGGCTAATTAATTGATGACGGATAGCCCCTGTATTGTCTTAGGTCACCTCTTTCAAGCAAAGTCAAGTCGTCCACTCTACCCCAGCAAGAGAATCTTTTTTTTCGGTTTTCACCATTTTCTTATCGTGTCCCTACGGAGTTATGAATGTCTTCAATCAAATTTTTATTATATAATCTAATTGAGGCAGAGGGGCTTGGCTTTATCTTCTACGCGTAAAACCATAGACGTAACGAGTACTGTGTAGCTATTTTCTCCATCTATAATCATTCCGAAAGACCTCTTCAGCGCGTCGATTTTGACACTATATTTCTACGTAAAAGTCATTCTATATATAATCTAATTTTTACGTTTGTTTTTTCTTTCATGCATTTGCTTCGTTGAGGCTTATTAAAAAAAATTTTAATTTTTATGTACATATAAGTAAAATAGTGGCTAGTTATTATGGATAAAAAAATTAAGGAATAAAAGGCTGTTAGCTGTATATATTAAGTGATAATAGATAGATAGATTCATAAGATAAATAGTTTACTTGTATCTACATGTATTAATTCTACTTTCATGGTATACATGGTCCAGAATTATCCTTTTCAATAATAGAATATCTACTCTTAAATATTTGAAGAATTTTGAAAAGTTGAATTAAATATATAAATATTAACAACATTGGTGATATTAATTATGGATTCTGACACATTCTACCCCCCAACCCCCTTACCTCGGGCCGGGCCCCGGCCCCGACAACATTAGTGATAAAAAGTTGAATTATTTAAGCAAATAAGTGAATATCTCTAATATTAAGCAAAAAATAGATACTTATGAAGTTTAAAGAAATAGGCGAATACTTCTTTAAAGTTAATATTTTATCTTCAAAATAATTTTTTACCCTCACACATTTAAAAAAATATATCATTTTAACGCTACTGGTAATATATATTTATCAAAATAACTTATAATTTTAAATTAATAAAATAATAATTATATGCTCAACTTATTTTTTTAAAATACAATCTTATAATCATAAATTATTATTTAATTAAAATATTTTTATTTGGTAATTCTATTATCTTTATTTAATTAAAATAATCTTAATTTTATCATAAATACTTTTTCTCATTACATTAATAGTATATTTTACAAATCTAATGTTTTTATTTTGACAATTTTATTATTTTTTATAAGATTATGTTTAATTCTATCATTTTCTTAGATTTATAGAACAAAATTATCAAAACAAAATATAATGAGAAAATGATAAAATTATCAAAATAAAAATATTAGATTTGCAAAACTATACTATTAATATAATGAGAAGTATTTTTTTTATTATTATACTATTAAAATGATTAGTTTATATTTTTTTTTAAATGTCTCAGGACAAAATAGTTATTTTGAGAATATGAAGTTAATTCTAAAAGGATATCTATCTATTTTCTCAAACTTTTGAGGGCATTTGTTTTTTAGCAAACATTATAGAGAAATCCGCTTATTTGTCTAAACCTTAAGAAGGAATCTATGGTAATCCCTATTAATTGTTAGTGATAATACACTCCCTAATTCAAAATTATATATTTCTTTTATACTTCACTTTTATCAACATACAAAAAGAAGAGTACTTCACAAAAGAGAGAAAATAATGAATTGCTCAATCATTGCAAGACCACAAAAACTAAATATAAGTGTTGATCAATATGTAGATATAAAATTGATCAGCCGTTGCCTTGAAATTTATTTTGAAAGGACAATACGTTTTTCTTAAAAGGATCCGAGTAGAGTCCAGTCTTCACAAAATTTTTCTGTCGAATGACTATGTCCACATTTTGTAATGTTATAGTTAAGTTATCAAGACTGGGACATAACTCTAGACAAGTCGAGTCTTGCTTTCCGAATAAAGAATAATGTTCATTATGGATTAATATTTGGAATGTTTACTTCCTCTCTTTTCACTAATTATTCCTATATCCGTTCTTTTTTTTTTTCATTTTTTTTCCTTCTCAATCAAAACAATTCTAATCTTCAATTCAGAATTTGTTATCTCTATTTTCTCTGGCTGCAGTAATTTTAAAAATCAAACCCCAACTATACGAATTATCATTACTCAATGCACTTCGCTACAATCAATTGATATATAATTACATTTTCTTTTATAAAATTTGAAATATTTTATATAAAAGTTACTAAAAGTTCTAATATAAAATTTAAAACATTAAAGTTTACGTCCTCTGCAATCAGCGATTATTGGTATATGCATCATTCGCTTATTCCAACGAAAGCCCTGCGGCATTTTCTGAAAATTGCTCGTGGAGGGTCCCTATAGTTGTCGCAAGTCAATTATGAACTTCCACGTCTCCACTGTGATTGGGGCAGAGAAGCTTGGCTTTAGCTTCCTCGTGTAGCGCATTCCTTGTGAGAGAAAAATGGCAATAACCAAAATTATTATTTATCGATCCATCTCAATTTGTGTTCAATAATTCCAACTGAAAGTTTTCACAAACATGTTGACAATCAATCTCAACGTGTTTTGTGCGTTTAGAAAAATAGGATTTGAAGCAATGTGAATGGTAGCTTCTTGGTTGTCGCAAAATATCATAACGGTTTGTGGATGATTTATTTTCAGGTATTCCAACAAATATTTCAACCGCACGTATTCTCACAAGAAGTGGTTGCCGTGGATCTATATTCTACCTTAGTTAAAAAACTTGAAACAGTCGTTTGTTTCTTTGTTTTCCAAGAGTCTCTGAAATATATTGTTTATAGAAGAGATGAGGTCTAGTGAAATGAAAAACTAATCCTTAAGAGTAGATAAATTCTTGTGAGAGAAACGGTAAAATCTATTTAAGATTGGTTGCAATTAGGGTATCGGGTACGAGGAAAAATTATTGAAATTGTGGTTGTAACAATTTTCCGGATAATGAATTTTTCTCCTATTATTCTCGTGGTCGTGGTTTTTCTCTAGTGTAGAAGTTTTTCACATAACTACTTATTTTGTATTATTAGTATTTTTCTCCATCTATATTTTTTGTTTATTAATTATTGTATATTTTTATTTTAGAAGATTTAAGGCGGGACTTAGTGCCTATTTATTTTTTAACATGAAGTTTGAACATAATTCAATTTCAGTCATTCAAATGTTTTAAAAGTGCATATTTTCTAACTTAATAATTTAAATTTTGTGATTATATCTAAATAAAATAAAATTTTAATTTAAGGCTGGAGTTTGAAATCTAAATAAGTTTCTAGTTGTAATAAATTAAAATACTAGTTTTCCTTCTACATAACATAAGATAAGTAAAAATACTAGTTTTTATATTTTCAAATGTGATAAATAAAAAATAAATTTATTGTTTAAAATTATTTAGATTTATATATTCATATATATTAAAATTTCACATTCGTTTAAATTTTAGATAAAAAAACAAATAGGCACTTAAATTTCCAACAATAAAAGTAAGATAGTGGCTATTACTTCAGCATAAAAGGTCATATTATAGCTTAAAGAGAGACTTAAGCCTTAAAACAATCACCCAAAATATTTTTGTTGAAGAAAATAAATATTGTTTTGATTGTTTTGAATGTATATCTTTAAATTAAGTAAATGGTCTTACCTTGGCAGAGGTTAAAATAATAAGGGTAATTTACAATTTTACGCTCTTATTTATTAACAATCATATCAAATAATCTTAACTTCTTGAAATGTATCAGCAGTGTCCCTAAAAAAATGAAATGCCACATTTATCCTTAATTACTGTTGTTAATACTGTATATGCATAGACTAAAATGACCCTATTAGTAAAAGATAAAATTAACTCTATATGTATAATTAGTAATTTATGTTTTGTTGAGATAAGAAAATTTCTTACATATTAAAATTCAGTTGAAATTTTCTATTGAAAAAGTAAATAAAATAAACTTGAATTAAATTATATATCAAAATAAATTATATATAAAATCAATTATTAATTAATTTATATTACTATTATATCATATGTTGTGTATATCTAAATTGTTTACTATTTTTTTTCATATACAAAATATCAAATAATTAATTAGCATTTTTATAAATATGAATTTATTTATTATTTTTAATAAGGTAGTTAATTAATTAATTTATATATGAGTTATTTTGATATATAGTTTAATTCAAGTCTATTTTTTAAGAGAAAAATTTAGCTTAATTTTAATATATAATTAGTTTATTCTTTCTAACAAAATATATATTACTAACTACACATATAGGATTAATTTTATATTTTTATTATATATGGTTAATTTTGTCTTTGTACACACAATGTTAACAACAGTAAGGATGAATGTCTCATTTTATTGATTTTAGGGGCACTGTTGATGTATTTCAAAAAATTAAGACTTCTTGTAATGATTATAAATAAATAAGGGTGTGCAATTGAAAATTACCTAGATAATAAACAGATATAAACGAAGGAAACTAATTAAACCTATATGTACTTCAATAATAAATTATCTTAATAAGACTAAATATAATAAATTTAGATAGGAGTATTTTATTCTAATGTCGTCTCCAAAACTCAAGAGAGCGAAGTAAATTTAAATTTCCAAGCCCAAGAAACTTACAGTCGCTGAAAATAAAATACGAGGCTCTCAAGGTAGTTTTGAGAAAAATCCAATAGACTACCTACGACAGAGGTAAAATCTAGGGCAGTAAAAATTTCTGGGATCTGGATGAAAAAGTAAAAATTTCTGGGCAGCAATGGTTGGCAAATCTCAGATTTTAATGGCTAGCATGTGATGAATATTCTGATGGTGTTCTCTGTCTATGGTAAAACAAAAAAAAAAAAAAAAAAGATATTAAATTAATAGAAATCATAAAATTAATTTAAACTATAGGTAAAATTAATAATACCTGAAGAAGAAATTAACTTAATTACAAATAATAAGACTGAAATATGTGTATTTTATACTAACAATTTTGGAAATTAATTCTATGACTTCAAAATCTCTCTAAAATAAAAATTTGAAAACTAATTTAAAAACTTTTCCTTCTGTTTTTTTCTTCCTTATTTCTTGTTCTTTTTACTATATCTTCTTCCTTCTCTATATCTTTTTTCGAAAGCAAATTTGTTTTTCTTTTTATTGGCTGAGTTAAGAATAATCTTCTTGATAAGTTTTAGGCCTAAGTTAAAAGACACTGATGAAAAGACTATGACTATTAATCCTAAGACCTTTTGCTTCTTTTCACTTTCAGATAAATAGGCTAGGAAATGCATTGAATCAAATAAAAAGAAACAAGCCGAGAAACTTTAACAAGAAAGATAAATACCAGCACAAGACACAAGATGCAAAGCCGTTGAATAAGATGTCAATTTTAAATTTTAAAAATGTAAATGTCTATAGTATACGTATACATATACATATGCATACATACATACATACATACATACATACATACAAATATATATACATATATATATATATATGGGGCATATATGAGGATGGATCAGCAGATCATTTTTTTACACAAAATCTTATATCAATTGTAAACCGCACATTAAACGGTTAAAATTATATCTAATTATATATATATATATATATACTTGGAGCAAGAATTTTGAAACTTGGTTTGTGTAAAACATAAAAGAATACAACTTATTAGACTCTAATTCTCGATTTCGTATTAGATCTAATTCTAGTACGGATCTGGTATCCCGTAGAACTAACATCTGTAAGCCCATTATAAAGATCATATCCATATTTTAAAAGAAAACCTACACATTTTTAGGTAATAAAGGAATGAAACATACACATTTTTGAATGAGCTAACATTTATTTAGTTAAGACCCAAGCCTAATAGATAACTTCACTTTAGTTCAAATATATTCATTGAATGGGAAAGCAAGTTTATAAAGTTTATAAGAATTCTACCAAAAATAAGATTTCAAGTAATAAAAGTAATCAAAGAGCATATAAAGAAGGAATAAATGAAAGAAGAGATTTTTTTTCACTCTTAAACAAATTTATTCGTTGATATTAGGTGACGAAATTTAATATAATACAACTTTTATTGATCTTTGGAATTCTATTATGATGCACTCAAATTTACTGGTTTTAATGCATTATATTAATGACAAAATTATTTTTTAAGGATACAGGTATATGGTTTTCTAGAAAGAAATAATGCTTTACCCCCTAATATTTAGAAAAACAACACTTACCCTTTGAGTTTACAGCTAATTCAAGAAATTGCCTGACTTTTCAACAAAAGTAAAGATACTGTCCTATATTTATTCTTCTGTTTTAAATCTATTAAATTGAAGGTTATATTAATAAATTACAGTAAAATATAATTAAGAAAAAAAAAGAAATGACTAAATCTCATTGTTTGTTTATGTTTTTTGGGACCACCACTAAAAGTTGAATTAAAACCCAATTGAAATCCTTCTACACTCTCTCATCTGTCTCTCTTCTTCGAGGCATGGCAGGACTTTGTAATCTAAATAAAGTGCTGAACTAAAGAGACTTAGGGTCCGTTTGATATAATTTTTCAAATAAAATTTTTTAAAGTAAAGTTTTTACTCGTAAAACTTTTATTAGTAAAGTTTTTAACAAAAAATTTATTATTATTTAGTTGTTACAAATAACTTTTGAAAAAAATTTGAGTAATTACTTTAATAAACAAATTTTTAATATTTTATTTTAAAGAAATAACTTAAAATTTTTAAAAAATAAAGTAAAGGTATTTTAAATAATTTTATCTTTTAAAAAAGTTATGAAAACTCCACTGCCAAAAATCTAAATTTTTGATTTCTTCCAATAAAAGAAAAATAATTTTTTTTTTATTCTCAAAAACTTTTTTCCATTGTCAACCAAATAATATTAAAAAATTTAAAAAAAAATTTTATTATTAAAAAATTTTTTTTATCCAATTAAAAATCCAAACCAAACAAACACTTACTCTTGAAAATTTTACTTCCTAATATTGTCCTATGTGTTGAAAGAAGTGGGCTGATGGAAATAAACGGGTTGCAAGTGAAACCCAAATCACAACCCGAAAAAACCCAAATACATGTTTGACCTAAATACAATACTTCAACAATTTCCGGCAATCATCAACAAAAACACAGAACCTGTACCTGGTAGTTGCAGAAACGGCTACCATTGTGATCATGATCAAATCCACAACAAAAGCAAGGATAGTTGGTGGATTTTCAATGGTGAAGATTGAAGAAGACAGACAGATGAGAGTGTGGAAGGGCTTCAATTGAGTTTTAATATAAATAGTGGTAGTGGTCCCAAAAAAACATTAACAAATTATGGGGATTTGTCATTTTTCTTAATTATATTTTACCCTAAATTACTAATAAAACCTTCAATTTAATGGATTTCTAACGGATGAATAACAATAAGGGAGTATTTTTACTTTTCTTGAAAAATCAGAGGAGTTTCTTGAATTGGCTGTAAACTTAGAGGGGTAACTGCTGTTTTCCTAAATACTAGGGAAGTTTGCAATCCCACCCAGCCAAATTGGTGTCTTATTTTAGAAATATATCTAATTTTTTAACATACTTAGAATAATAAAACTCTTGCTAAATTACAACAATTCCTCCTATTGTTCCTTTAGATAATTAAATAATCCTTAGTAAGAGATATTAAGGGTCCGTTTGATATAACTTTTCAAATAGAGTTTTTTAAAGTAGAGTTTTTACCCATAAAACATTTATAAATAGAGTTTTCAACAAAAGTTTATTAATCGTTTGATTGTCACAAATAACTTTTGAGAAAAATTTGAGTAATTATTTTAATAGACAAATTTTTAATATTTTATTTTAAAGAAATAGCGTAAAATTTTTAAAATAAAATAAGGGTATTTTAGATAATTCTACTTTTTAAAAAAGATGAGGAAGCTTTACTACCAAAAGTCCAAATTTTGGGCTTCTTCTAATAGAAGAAAAATAGCTTTTTTAATTACTAAAAAACTCTTTTTCATTATCAACCAACCAATATTAAAAAATTTGAAAAAAATTTTTATCATTAAAAGAGCTCTTTTGACCAATAAAAAAGTCAAACCAAATAAGCACTAAATCATTCAATAGAAAGCGAGGAAGTACAGCATAATTGAGAATCATCTCCCATCATCAAACGCTATTAGTACTTGATCTTTGACACTATCATACCCAGCATTAATTGCACAACTAGCATCACCAAATTTACAAGCATCAGGCATCTGAAAAAGCAAGTGCACAAATTCAGCTTCTGCATTCGATTCCGCGGTTTTCCAAAGTTGCTTTTCATCATTCTTAATCCTTGTAATTCCATTGCTACTTCATTGTAAGTCTTCCCCTCACCTTTAACTCTTAAGCACCTCGCTGCTAGATTCACCACTTCCTTCACCTGCTCTTTATTCTCATAATTTACAGTGTGATTATCAAAAATTTCAAAGAAACTATTTTCATTCAACAAAGAGAGAAAATAGTTAACCAGACTTCTCTCTTCCTCTGACCTATCAAAACGAAGTGCTTTCTTTCTTACTACTATCTCAACAAGAATAACTCCAAAACTATACACATCATTTTTCTAAATTAATTGACTGGTATGAAAGTATTCAAGGTCCTAACTACCCTAGAGTTCCTTGCACCATTGCGAATAATTGAGTTTCATCTATTGCTACCAACTTGGAAGCTCAAAAATCAGATACATTTGCGGCATAATTATCATCCAAGAGAATATTGGAAGACATGATATCTTTATGAATAATTGGAGTAGAAGCTGCAAAGTGCAAATAAGAAAGCACTTTTGCTGTTTTTACTTTTATCCTTAACCAATTTTCCCAAGATATGGTGGGAAACTTCTCCTAGTTATGAATGTGTTCAAAAAGCGTACCATTACAGACAACTTTATAAACTAATAAAAGAACTTTTGTCTCTAAATAACAACCTAACAAACATTTCTATAATTGATTTGTGAGAGCACAATCACCATATTGACGAATTGTCCAACTTGTCTTTGATCATCTATTTTAATTTGAACTTCTTTATGGCAACCGGGATATCATCTATTAGAAATCCAACAAATACAATGCCATTGCCACTTGGACCAATAATTCTATCCTCAGCATAGTTCTTAGTCACCTTCTGGAGTTATTTAATAGTGAAGATTTTTTCTACATCAGAAGATCCATTTCGTTGAGAGTTGTTGTAAAAGAAAATCACCATTTTGCTGAAAGATATTTCTTTAATTTTGATGAGCTTTCTTTTCTTCGACAACAAGTAGTGCTAGGAACAACTCGTGAGCATAACCACAATGAATATCCAACACCTGGTTGAATTTGAGTACTCATATAAAGTGATCAAACTTTTCAAAAAGTAATATTTAATCTTAACACGTTTACAATATAATCCATATCCCAAGGGTTAATGGAATCTATGAAGTTATGTGATAGAATATAAATTCAAACTTAATTTATGAGGTTGAAACTTGAAAATAATTCTCAAATGAATTATCAAAATGATAAGATACCACTTTCTTATGAATTCATGAAGATTATACCACCTGTCCCCTTAATTTATGGTGATTTTACCAGTTGTCTCCCTAATATTCTAAAATTACCATTAATCCCTTGCCGTAAGAATTTGGTTGTTAAGTGTTAGTAATGTTTATCATTTTACATATTTACTCGAAGCAAATTTAATTTTAAATGAGCCTAAACCATAACCTGTCCTAACTTAATTCTTTTAAAAAAGGAAACAAAATATTTGCATATATAGGGGTTTAAACTGAGACCTTAGTCTTCAAAATTCAAACTCCGACCATTAAGCTATACTAACTATTCATATAAATTATGTACACTATATTTTCTATTATAAGGATATATTCGATTGATACTTAAATAAATATTAGTAGCAAAAAGCTCAAAGCAATATTTAGAATAAATTATTTAATAAAATTTTCAAATTAAAAAATTGCTGGCAATAAAAAATTAAAGTTATAGTGTAACAAATTTATTTCCTTTTAGATTTTAAAAAAAAATTTTACAATAAAATTAAAATGAAGAAAATAAAAAGAATAAAATCTAAACTTCTTGCAAAGCTAATCACGAACACAATAGTTTAGTAAAAACTAATTATGATCAGAATATTTTTTAAATTTTTTTAATCTAAAAATATATTATTAAATAATTATTTTAAAAAATTAAAAATTGAAAATTGAAAACAATTAATTTTATCTTAATGAAAAGAATTTTTTATTTTTAAATTTTTTTGCATTAATTTTTAAAATATTTTAAATAAACTTTTCTTTATCTTTTTCATTTTAATTTATTTTTATTAGATAATTTTATTCTCTATTTTAAAATTTTAAAATTATTATTTATTTAATTATCCATTTAATATATACTTACAGTATATACCATGGTATATATATAATAAATAAATATTCATTAATTTAATGGGTTAAGGATATAATTTTTGAAACATAGGTCCAATATTCAAACTCTAAACTCCCATACTTTGTCATAAATAAGGAGAAAAGTGGTATTTTCTCTATTCAAATTATAACAAAAGTAAGCTATTATTAAAACATGTACATATCAGTATAATGACTCTAATAGCTCCATTAATTTATTTCATATGAAAACAAAAATGTTACGACATGTTTGAAGTGCATTTTTGGCATCATCACAAGTGGAATTTTTTTATTTTATACTATCCAATAATTATTTTTTTGAAAATGCATTTCTCTTGAATAGTGTTGATGCACGGATTTCACAAGCTTGGCACCAGTGTTCAAGGTGAGAATAAGTGCACTCGACATGGTCGAATGACTTAAACCAAATCTTTTTCTTCTATGCAATCTAAAGCTATGTTAAAGAGTAGAACCATTGAGAGCTATCAAGAATGTCAAAATGCAAATATTACGCTTCACACATATAACTTCCCCCAATCAACTCATTGTGCATCTAACAAACCCCTAACTTAATTAAGTTATTTCTCCAACAAGCTACGGAACCTCAAAGAACTTTGAGAATGGTGAAATGTACATTGCCCATTTCTCACATAACTGCTCTACTTAGCTCCTTTTGGCTCCGAACACTCTCGATCCTATAGCATTACTAAGCTACTAATGCTAAGATAGAAGCTACCACTCCAAAAGCTTCTCTATAATATTTAAGTCAGTGTCTAATCAGAGGGGAAAGGGTAAGGGCACAAGTATCTCTTTCTAAAAGAAAGGGAAAATGTGCAGAGTATAAAGGTGGTAAAGGAAAACCCAAGAAATTGTCAAGACAAAGTAAAAGGTCAACAGAGTATATTATAAAGAGGATAGACAGTGCTATCTATAGTGCATTTCTT
>CM040449.1:16706137-16799051 GCA_022749755.1 Azadirachta indica | reverse complement strand
AGCCTACCTTACTCGACACCTGAGGAGACCAGCTTGGACTTTTTCCTTTCTTAAGCCGCTTAGAAGATCAGACTAGAACACCACTAGCAGAGTCTTTAACCATTCTAGATCCAACAACACCCCAATGTGCCTTAAGTCTTAGGGGCATTGGAGGCCTTAATCATTGAGCTCCATACCTGGTCAATTTACGCCATTCTTTCGGTACCACCTTCAACTTGTGCTCTTTTGTTGCTCTCAGGAGCATAACCTGTAAATTTTACAGTTCAATTAATAGCACAAAAAGAAGAAAAAGTGGGTAAGAAATTATATCATTGGACTGAGGTATTGTTACTCCATTTTTGACTGATAGATAGATTCGGACTTTACGGGCCTCCTCTATGCTATCAAGGACTTCATGATTGTTCTTTATATACTTAAAGGCTTTCTTTACTGTCTTTTCACTGATCATGCACTATTTCCACTTCATTGCAACTATAAGTTAGACATGGTCAAATATCTCAATAAATAAGTTAAGGAAGGAAAAATAAAAAGGTAAGAAGTCAAACTTACCATTAGCCTTAAACCCAGTTGAGGCAACGTATTTCACGCCTTTCTCTATGTATGTACGGCCCCATTCGTCGAAAACCACAAACCAAACATCGTCCTAAACCTTATTAGCATATGGTTGTAAGATGGGATGACATGAAGATGCTTACTCTAGTTCCAGAAGTAATAATGCCTAAACTTTTTGGGATCGGTAGTAATGGTGAAACATGCCCTTATTCATCTAAGTTAGAATCCTACTCCAGAACTTCTATCCATATGGCGCAAAGCTTGATAAGACTTTGCTAAGATGTAGTATTAAGTTGTACGGGAGCAAGGAGAATGCTAGACAAGACTTTCACAAAATAAGTTTGAATGAGCAATCGTAAGCCTAACTCGAGGCATTTCCTCAAAATGGCAATTTCTTTGGGATTAGATAGGTTAGGCCTGAAGCTTAGACGTGGTAAGGCAAGAATAATCGAGGAGAGAATGTCAAAGTCATCGTGCAGTTGGACTAAGTCAGACTTGGTAAGAATAGTGAGGTGATGATATAGGAAAAAATATGTGATCGGGTTTATTAAAGGCGAAGTGTTGTCTCCATCCTTACTTTCAGAACTGTTATCATTGGAGTCATCTTCACTTAAATCCTTATTGCTGGACTTGTCAGTGCTTGAATTTCCTTTGAGGGTGGCTGAAGCTTTGGCTTTCCCAGCATCTTTTCTTTTAGGTCCAATTTACGAGCGAGTGTTTTTGTGGTTATTCTTTAAGATTAGGTTATTTTTTAGGTGGTCTTGTGACCCTTAAGCACTGAGTAAGCATAGACGATTTCTCCATATCTACATCACTGCCCATGTTAATAGAAAGGCTAGTGCTAAACTAAGTCTTATCTTTCTTTGTCAAATAAGAAGCGGAGCTTAATTGGACCGAAACTTCTTGCTCTGACATGATTATAAAAAGGGAAAAAAAAACATCGTGAATACAATCAAACATCATCACATGCTACAAAGAAAGAAAGGGAAAAGCACATAAGACTACAAGTGAATCGAGCATGAACCTACAGCCTTAACTAGTATATTCAACCTAAATGAAATTAAACTTGACTCACTGTGATACAACCAAAGAAGGGGCAACGCCTTGAACCGAATTGCAATCCAACAAAATACAAGTAAAGTAAACCCAACATAATTGGGGAACAAAAATCGGTATGAACACAGCTACTACAACATCGTAGACACCATGCAACAATTATAAGAGAAAGGTAGAAACCAAAAGCATAAAGATAAGAGCAGCATGTAAGGGTTCGTGGGTAAGCGATTTTGAAAGATCAGGGGCATGACCCAAAAGACAAGAATTTGAAAAAAAAAAAAAAGGTATTTTTTGTGTTGAAGGAAAAGGGAAACAGAACCCACAAACCCAAGTGCCGGTTTTGGCACATTGATTCGATAGTGTAAACCTGTACCAATAGATGACGAAGGCTAGGTAGAAAATACGTCAGTCCTGTTTGAAATCAGAAAGAGACATAGAAAGAGAGAGAGGGACGGAAGTAACCTGAACGCCATGAAAAAAAGAAGAGAATGAGATTTTCGGGGAGAGTCATGCGACAAATGGTGACCTGGATCAGTGGAGATAGTGTCAAAATTGAGAGAAGAAGTTGAAGAAAAGCCAAGAATAAAAAGTTAATGGCAGATTCGAACCTGGACAATTTACGAAGACTGAGTGAAGAATGCGTGAAATGAAAACCATGTGAAAAAGAGAGCACGTGAAACTTAAATGGTTGTGCAATAAATAATATGACAATGGAAGAAAGTCATGCAGTCCTAAGATTTTCTAACCTTTTCTACCAAATGGGTCCACGTGAAAAGCAAAATTGGAAAAGGAAAAGAAATTTGCCACATTAATGGTATACACCCAAGAATTTCAAAATAGAATTTTCAAAATTTTGGTGGACCCACCAAGGAAACAAAAGGAAAAAATGAATTTTTGACTTCATTTGACTCGTTGGGAATTAGCAAGACAGAGGTAATATTGACCAAGCCCACCTCCTACCTCTTTGTAAGCCAAGCTGAAATGAAGCCTTAACTAGTTTAAATGCTACTGTACTCTAATATGAGGAAGACTTGACGAGCTGACATTCACCGGACACATTTACGCCACTGTGAGATTATCTCTAATTAAGTTGTGTCAACGTATGCTTATCTCCATGAATTTTTAACCATTAGGTATATCTCTATGAATTTTTCACCATCTGGTATGTCTTTATGGATTTATCGTTATTCTAGATATTTCCACATACTTTTTGCCTTTGATTTTATTGTCATCCCCAAATTGGCAAGAGTAAGACTACTTAGGAAGAAAAAAGAGGGAGTTGAGAGTAAGGCAAAAGTTATAAATAGCTTCTAGTACCTTCAGCTTTGCCTTAACCATTAAAAGTTAGGGGACCTTATTATGGGAAAAAATATGACTGGACATGTGACAAAACGTGAGACTATAAGAGTCATAGTCTGCATACTGCAAGGTGACCACCTACCTTGCGACCACTTTAATGCAAAATAAGATGAAAGCCTTACTCAAACGTGACTAGGTAAGACCAACCACGAGCTGGGCTTCCTGCTATGTGTTACCAAAATTTTTGTCAATAATAAACACCACTATGCATAACCATATATTGTGGCATGTATTGTAAATGCAATATATATTGTGGCATGTATGATAAACGTAGCTATATACCGTGACACGCATAACTAAAATAGCTATATATTATAGCATGCATAATGAGTATAGCCATGTACCGTGGCACGCATAAAGAGGTAAGGAAAGTAACCCTGATTTTTCACTACTCTTAAAAATGTTTATATTTTCTCCAGATAATTAATCGTCAAACATCCGACCTTCGTGAGTGAGGGAGTAGGGACACCTAAGTGAGTGCTCCAAAGCCCACCTTTGTGCACCTTTAGAATACCCATTGGATTATGTTCTGCACCAAAAATATCTTATTGGGGAACATTCAAAAAGTGGTAGACATCCCCTAATCAAGGTAGCAGGCGAGTTGCCAACAAGATTAGCAGGTGCCAGACATAGTACAGAGCCTAGCTGAAGACTGCCCAAATGAGAGTGCGTCACTTGGTACATTGCCAACCTCCATAGCTAATAAAAGACTAACATATGGCTATTGAGTTTCGATAAATTCGACCCACCTATCTTAGTCTTCCACGAGTCACCTAGACAATAGACCATTAAGAGCCAATAATGGGAAGACAAATGCAAAGGTAAAAGTCAAGATGAGGATGACACTCTCTATTCAATTAGATTCAAGCATTTTTATTTAATATAAAAGTATATTTTTCTAGTTTTGACAAAGGACAACTCATTCATTATATTCTTAGAAAAGAAAGGTTATCTTCCCTAAAAGAATTTTCTCTCATTCCTCTCATTTGTCCCATACATTAACCATGAAAATTTCTATGAATGCATAAGAAATGCACTATAGATAGCACTGTCTATCCTCTTTACAATATACTCTGTTGACCTTTTACTTTGTCTTGACAATTTCTTGGGTTTTCCTTTACCACCTTTATACTCTGCACATTTTCCCTTCCTTTTAGAAAGAGATACTTGTGCCCTTACCCTTTCCCCTCTGATTAGACACTGACTTAAATATTATAGAGAAGTTTTTGGAGTGGTAGCTTCTATCTTAGCATTAGTAGCTTAGTAATGCTATAGGATCGAGAGTGTTCGGAGCCAAAAGGAGCTAAGTAGAGCAGTTATGTGAGAAATGGGCAATGTACATTTCACCATTCTCAAAGTTCTTTGAGGTTCCGTAGCTTGTTGGAGAAATAACTTAATTAAGTTAGGGGTTTGTTAGATGCACAATGAGTTGATTGGGGGAAGTTATATGTGTGAAGCGTAATATTTGCATTTTGACATTCTTGATAGCTCTCAATGGTTCTACTCTTTAACATAGCTTTAGATTGCATAGAAGAAAAAGATTTGGTTTAAGTCATTCGACCATGTCGAGTGCACTTATTCTCACCTTGAACACTGGTGCCAAGCTTGTGAAATCCGTGCATCAACACTATTCAAGAGAAATGCATTTTCAAAAAAATAATTATTGGATAGTATAAAATAAAAAAAATTCCACTTGTGATGATGCCAAAAATGCACTTCAAACATGTCGTAACATTTTTGTTTTCATATGAAATAAATTAATGGAGCTATTAGAGTCATTATACTGATATGTACATGTTTTAATAATAGCTTACTTTTGTTATAATTTGAATAGAGAAAATACCACTTTTCTCCTTATTTATGACAAAGTATGGGAGTTTAGAGTTTGAATATTGGACCTATGTTTCAAAAATTATATCCTTAACCCATTAAACTAATGAATATTTATTTATTATATATATACCATGGTATATACTGTAAGTATATATTAAATGGATAATTAAATAAATAATAATTTTAAAATTTTAAAATAGAGAATAAAATTATCTAATAAAAATAAATTAAAATGAAAAAGATAAAGAAAAGTTTATTTAAAATATTTTAAAAATTAATGCAAAAAAATTTAAAAATAAAAAATTCTTTTCATTAAGATAAAAATTAATTGTTTTCAATTTTCAATTTTTAATTTTTTAAAATAATTATTTAATAATATATTTTTAGATTAAAAAAATTTAAAAAATATTCTGATCATAATTAGTTTTTACTAAACTATTGTGTTCGTGATTAGCTTTGCAAGAAGTTTAGATTTTATTCTTTTTATTTTCTTCATTTTAATTTTATTGTAAAATTTTTTTTTAAAATCTAAAAGGAAATAAATTTGTTACACTATAACTTTAATTTTTTATTGCCAGCAATTTTTTAATTTGAAAATTTTTATTAAATAATTTATTCTAAATATTGCTTTGAGCTTTTTGCTACTAATATTTATTTAAGTATCAATCGAATATATCCTTATAATAGAAAATATAGTGTACATAATTTATATGAATAGTTAGTATAGCTTAATGGTCGGAGTTTGAATTTTGAAGACTAAGGTCTCAGTTTAAACCCCTATATATGCAAATATTTTGTTTCCTTTTTTAAAAGAATTAAGTTAGGACAGGTTATGGTTTAGGCTCATTTAAAATTAAATTTGCTTCGAGTAAATATGTAAAATGATAAACATTACTAACACTTACAACCAAATTCTTACGGCAAGGGATTAATGGTAATTTTAGAATATTAGGGAGACAACTGGTAAAATCACCATAAATTAAGGGGACAGGTGGTATAATCTTCATGAATTCATAAGAAAGTGGTATCTTATCATTTTGATGATTCATTTGAGAATTATTTTCAAGTTTCAACCTCATAAATTAAGTTTGAATTTATATTCTATCACATAACTTCATAGATTCCATTAACCCTTGGGATATGGATTATATTGTAAACGTGTTAAGATTAAATATTACTTTTTGAAAAGTTTGATCACTTTATATGAGTACTCAAATTCAACCAGGTGTTGGATATTCATTGTGGTTATGCTCACGAGTTGTTCCTAGCACTACTTGTTGTCGAAGAAAAGAAAGCTCATCAAAATTAAAGAAATATCTTTCAGCAAAATGGTGATTTTCTTTTACAACAACTCTCAACGAAATGGATCTTCTGATGTAGAAAAAATCTTCACTATTAAATAACTCCAGAAGGTGACTAAGAACTATGCTGAGGATAGAATTATTGGTCCAAGTGGCAATGGCATTGTATTTGTTGGATTTCTAATAGATGATATCCCGGTTGCCATAAAGAAGTTCAAATTAAAATAGATGATCAAAGACAAGTTGGACAATTCGTCAATATGGTGATTGTGCTCTCACAAATCAATTATAGAAATGTTTGTTAGGTTGTTATTTAGAGACAAAAGTTCTTTTATTAGTTTATAAAGTTGTCTGTAATGGTACGCTTTTTGAACACATTCATAACTAGGAGAAGTTTCCCACCATATCTTGGGAAAATTGGTTAAGGATAAAAGTAAAAACAGCAAAAGTGCTTTCTTATTTGCACTTTGCAGCTTCTACTCCAATTATTCATAAAGATATCATGTCTTCCAATATTCTCTTGGATGATAATTATGCCGCAAATGTATCTGATTTTTGAGCTTCCAAGTTGGTAGCAATAGATGAAACTCAATTATTCGCAATGGTGCAAGGAACTCTAGGGTAGTTAGGACCTTGAATACTTTCATACCAGTCAATTAATTTAGAAAAATGATGTGTATAGTTTTGGAGTTATTCTTGTTGAGATAGTAGTAAGAAAGAAAGCACTTCGTTTTGATAGGTCAGAGGAATAGAGAAGTCTGGTTAACTATTTTCTCTCTTTGTTGAATGAAAATAGTTTCTTTGAAATTTTTGATAATCACACTGTAAATTATAAGAATAAAGAGCAGGTGAAGGAAGTGGTGAATCTAGCAGCGAGGTGCTTAAGAGTTAAAGGTGAGGGAAGACTTACAATGAAGTAGCAATGGAATTACAAGGATTAAGAATGATGAAAAGCAACTTTGGAAAACCGCGGAATCGAATGCAGAAGCTGAATTTGTGCACTTGCTTTTTCAGATGCCTGATGCTTGTAAATTTGGTGATGCTAGTTGTGCAATTAATGCTGGGTATGATAGTGTCAAAGATCAAGTACTAATAGCGTTTGATGATGGGAGATGATTCTCAATTATGCTGTACTTCCTCGCTTTCTATTGAATGATTTAGTGCTTATTTGGTTTGACTTTTTTATTGGTCAAAAGAGCTCTTTTAATGATAAAAATTTTTTTCAAATTTTTTAATATTGGTTGGTTGATAATGAAAAAGAGTTTTTAGTAATTAAAAAAGCTATTTTTCTTCTATTAGAAGAAGCCCAAAATTTGGACTTTTGGTAGTAAAGCTTCCTCATCTTTTTTAAAAAGTAAAATTGTCTAAAATACCCTTATTTTATTTTAAAAATTTTACGCTATTTCTTTAAAATATAATATTAAAAATTTGTCTATTAAAATAATTACTCAAATTTTTCTCAAAAGTTATTTGTGACAATCAAACGATTAATAAACTTTTGTTGAAAACTCTATTTATAAATGTTTTATGGGTAAAAACTCTACTTTAAAAAACTCTATTTGAAAAGTTATATCAAACGGACCCTTAATATCTCTTACTAAGGATTATTTAATTATCTAAAGGAACAATAGGAGGAATTGTTGTAATTTAGCAAGAGTTTTATTATTCTAAGTATGTTAAAAAATTAGATATATTTCTAAAATAAGACACCAATTTGGCTGGGTGGGATTGCAAACTTCCCTAGTATTTAGGAAAACAGCAGTTACCCCTCTAAGTTTACAGCCAATTCAAGAAACTCCTCTGATTTTTCAAGAAAAGTAAAAATACTCCCTTATTGTTATTCATCCGTTAGAAATCCATTAAATTGAAGGTTTTATTAGTAATTTAGGGTAAAATATAATTAAGAAAAATGACAAATCCCCATAATTTGTTTATGTTTTTTTGGGACCACTACCACTATTCATATTAAAACTCAATTGAAGCCCTTCCACACTCTCATCTGTCTGTCTTCTTCAATCTTCACCATTGAAAATCCACCAACTATCCTTGCTTTTGTTGTGGATTTGATCATGATCACAATGGTAGCCGTTTCTGCAACTACTAGGTACAGGTTCTGTGTTTTTGTTGATGATTGCCGAAAATTGTCGAAGTATTGTATTTAGGTCAAACATGTATTTGGGTTTTTTCGGGTTGTGATTTGGGTCTCACTTGCAACCCGTTTATTTCCATCAGCCCACTTCTTTCAACACATAGGACAATATTAGGAAGTAAAATTTTCAAGAGTAAGTGTTTGTTTGGTTTGGATTTTTAATTGGATAAAAAAAAAAATTTTTAATAATAAAATTTTTTTTAAATTTTTTAATATTTATTTGGTTGACAATGGAAAAAAGTTTTTGAGAATTAAAAAAATTATTTTTTTCTTTTATTGGAAGAAATCAAAAATTTAGATTTTTGGCAGTGGAGTTTTCATAACTTTTTTAAAAGATAAAATTATTTAAAATACCTTTACTTTATTTTAAAAATTTTAAGTTATTTCTTTAAAATAAAATATTAAAAATTTGTTTATTAAAGTAATTACTCAAATTTTTTTCAAAAGTTATTTGTAACAACTAAATAATTAATAAATTTTTTGTTAAAAACTTTACTAATAAAAGTTTTAAGTAAAAACTTTACTTTAAAAAATTTTATTTGAAAAATTATATCAAACGGACCCTAAGTCTCTTTAGTTCAGCACTTTATTTAGATTACAAAGTCCTGCCATGCCTCGAAGAAGAGAGACAGATGAGAGAGTGTAGAAGGATTTCAATTGGGTTTTAATTCAACTTTTAGTGGTGGTCCCAAAAAACATAAACAAACAATGAGATTTAGTCATTTCTTTTTTTTTTCTTAATTATATTTTACTGTAATTTATTAATATAACCTTCAATTTAATAGATTTAAAACAGAAGAATAAATATAGGACAGTATCTTTACTTTTGTTGAAAAGTCAGGCAATTTCTTGAATTAGCTGTAAACTCAAAGGGTAAGTGTTGTTTTTTCTAAATATTAGGGGGTAAAGCATTATTTCTTTCTAGAAAACCATATACCTGTATCCTTAAAAAATAATTTTGTCATTAATATAATGCATTAAAACCAGTAAATTTGAGTGCATCATAATAGAATTCCAAAGATCAATAAAAGTTGTATTATATTAAATTTCGTCACCTAATATCAACGAATAAATTTGTTTAAGAGTGAAAAAAAATCTCTTCTTTCATTTATTCCTTCTTTATATGCTCTTTGATTACTTTTATTACTTGAAATCTTATTTTTGGTAGAATTCTTATAAACTTTATAAACTTGCTTTCCCATTCAATGAATATATTTGAACTAAAGTGAAGTTATCTATTAGGCTTGGGTCTTAACTAAATAAATGTTAGCTCATTCAAAAATGTGTATGTTTCATTCCTTTATTACCTAAAAATGTGTAGGTTTTCTTTTAAAATATGGATATGATCTTTATAATGGGCTTACAGATGTTAGTTCTACGGGATACCAGATCCGTACTAGAATTAGATCTAATACGAAATCGAGAATTAGAGTCTAATAAGTTGTATTCTTTTATGTTTTACACAAACCAAGTTTCAAAATTCTTGCTCCAAGTATATATATATATATATATAATTAGATATAATTTTAACCGTTTAATGTGCGGTTTACAATTGATATAAGATTTTGTGTAAAAAAATGATCTGCTGATCCATCCTCATATATGCCCCATATATATATATATATATATATATATATTTGTATGTATGTATGTGTATGTATGTATATGCATATGTATATGTATACGTATACTATAGACATTTACATTTTTAAAATTTAAAATTGACATCTTATTCAACGGCTTTGCATCTTGTGTCTTGTGCTGGTATTTATCTTTCTTGTTAAAGTTTCTCGGCTTGTTTCTTTTTATTTGATTCAATGCATTTCCTAGCCTATTTATCTGAAAGTGAAAAGAAGCAAAAGGTCTTAGGATTAATAGTCATAGTCTTTTCATCAGTGTCTTTTAACTTAGGCCTAAAACTTATCAAGAAGATTATTCTTAACTCAGCCAATAAAAAGAAAAACAAATTTGCTTTCGAAAAAAGATATAGAGAAGGAAGAAGATAGTAAAAAAAAGAACAAGAAATAAGGAAGAAAAAAACAGAAGGAAAAGTTTTTAAATTAGTTTTCAAATTTTTATTTTAGAGAGATTTTGAAGTCATAGAATTAATTTCCAAAATTGTTAGTATAAAATACACATATTTCAGTCTTATTATTTGTAATTAAGTTAATTTCTTCTTCAGGTATTATTAATTTTACCTATAGTTTAAATTAATTTTATGATTTCTATTAATTTAATATCTTTTTTTTTTTTTTTTTTTTTTTACCATAGACAGAGAACACCATCAGAATATTCATCACATGCTAGCCATTAAAATCTGAGATTTGCCAACCATTGCTGCCCAGAAATTTTTACTTTTTCATCCAGATCCCAGAAATTTTTACTGCCCTAGATTTTACCTCTGTCGTAGGTAGTCTATTGGATTTTTCTCAAAACTACCTTGAGAGCCTCGTATTTTATTTTCAGCGACTGTAAGTTTTTTTGGGCTTGGAAATTTAAATTTACTTCGCTCTCTTGAGTTTGGAGACGACATTAGAATAAAATACTCCTATCTAAATTTATTATATTTAGTCTTATTAAGATAATTTATTATTGAAGTACATATAGGTTTAATTAGTTTCCTTCGTTTATATCTGTTTATTATCTAGGTAATTTTCAATTGCACACCCTTATTTATTTATAATCATTACAAGAAGTCTTAATTTTTTGAAATACATCAACAGTGCCCCTAAAATCAATAAAATGAGACATTCATCCTTACTGTTGTTAACATTGTGTGTACAAAGACAAAATTAACCATATATAATAAAAATATAAAATTAATCCTATATGTGTAGTTAGTAATATATATTTTGTTAGAAAGAATAAACTAATTATATATTAAAATTAAGCTAAATTTTTCTCTTAAAAAATAGACTTGAATTAAACTATATATCAAAATAACTCATATATAAATTAATTAATTAACTACCTTATTAAAAATAATAAATAAATTCATATTTATAAAAATGCTAATTAATTATTTGATATTTTGTATATGAAAAAAAATAGTAAACAATTTAGATATACACAACATATGATATAATAGTAATATAAATTAATTAATAATTGATTTTATATATAATTTATTTTGATATATAATTTAATTCAAGTTTATTTTATTTACTTTTTCAATAGAAAATTTCAACTGAATTTTAATATGTAAGAAATTTTCTTATCTCAACAAAACATAAATTACTAATTATACATATAGAGTTAATTTTATCTTTTACTAATAGGGTCATTTTAGTCTATGCATATACAGTATTAACAACAGTAATTAAGGATAAATGTGGCATTTCATTTTTTTAGGGACACTGCTGATACATTTCAAGAAGTTAAGATTATTTGATATGATTGTTAATAAATAAGAGCGTAAAATTGTAAATTACCCTTATTATTTTAACCTCTGCCAAGGTAAGACCATTTACTTAATTTAAAGATATACATTCAAAACAATCAAAACAATCAAAACAATCAAAACAATATTTATTTTCTTCAACAAAAATAATTTTTGGGTGATTGTTTTAAGGCTTAAGTCTCTCTTTAAGCTATAATATGACCTTTTATGCTGAAGTAATAGCCACTATCTTACTTTTATTGTTGGAAATTTAAGTGCCTATTTGTTTTTTTTTATCTAAAATTTAAACGAATGTGAAATTTTAATATATATGAATATATAAATCTAAATAATTTTAAACAATAAATTTATTTTTTATTTATCACATTTGAAAATATAAAAACTAGTATTTTTACTTATCTTATGTTATGTAGAAGGAAAACTAGTATTTTAATTTATTACAACTAGAAACTTATTTAGATTTCAAACTCCAGCCTTAAATTAAAATTTTATTTTATTTAGATATAATCACAAAATTTAAATTATTAAGTTAGAAAATATGCACTTTTAAAACATTTGAATGACTGAAATTGAATTATGTTCAAACTTCATGTTAAAAAATAAATAGGCACTAAGTCCCGCCTTAAATCTTCTAAAATAAAAATATACAATAATTAATAAACAAAAAATATAGATGGAGAAAAATACTAATAATACAAAATAAGTAGTTATGTGAAAAACTTCTACACTAGAGAAAAACCACGACCACGAGAATAATAGGAGAAAAATTCATTATCCGGAAAATTGTTACAACCACAATTTCAATAATTTTTTCCTCGTACCCGATACCCTAATTGCAACCAATCTTAAATAGATTTTACCGTTTCTCTCACAAGAATTTATCTACTCTTAAGGATTAGTTTTTCATTTCACTAGACCTCATCTCTTCTATAAACAATATATTTCAGAGACTCTTGGAAAACAAAGAAACAAACGACTGTTTCAAGTTTTTTAACTAAGGTAGAATATAGATCCACGGCAACCACTTCTTGTGAGAATACGTGCGGTTGAAATATTTGTTGGAATACCTGAAAATAAATCATCCACAAACCGTTATGATATTTTGCGACAACCAAGAAGCTACCATTCACATTGCTTCAAATCCTATTTTTCTAAACGCACAAAACACGTTGAGATTGATTGTCAACATGTTTGTGAAAACTTTCAGTTGGAATTATTGAACACAAATTGAGATGGATCGATAAATAATAATTTTGGTTATTGCCATTTTTCTCTCACAAGGAATGCGCTACACGAGGAAGCTAAAGCCAAGCTTCTCTGCCCCAATCACAGTGGAGACGTGGAAGTTCATAATTGACTTGCGACAACTATAGGGACCCTCCACGAGCAATTTTCAGAAAATGCCGCAGGGCTTTCGTTGGAATAAGCGAATGATGCATATACCAATAATCGCTGATTGCAGAGGACGTAAACTTTAATGTTTTAAATTTTATATTAGAACTTTTAGTAACTTTTATATAAAATATTTCAAATTTTATAAAAGAAAATGTAATTATATATCAATTGATTGTAGCGAAGTGCATTGAGTAATGATAATTCGTATAGTTGGGGTTTGATTTTTAAAATTACTGCAGCCAGAGAAAATAGAGATAACAAATTCTGAATTGAAGATTAGAATTGTTTTGATTGAGAAGGAAAAAAAAATGAAAAAAAAAAGAACGGATATAGGAATAATTAGTGAAAAGAGAGGAAGTAAACATTCCAAATATTAATCCATAATGAACATTATTCTTTATTCGGAAAGCAAGACTCGACTTGTCTAGAGTTATGTCCCAGTCTTGATAACTTAACTATAACATTACAAAATGTGGACATAGTCATTCGACAGAAAAATTTTGTGAAGACTGGACTCTACTCGGATCCTTTTAAGAAAAACGTATTGTCCTTTCAAAATAAATTTCAAGGCAACGGCTGATCAATTTTATATCTACATATTGATCAACACTTATATTTAGTTTTTGTGGTCTTGCAATGATTGAGCAATTCATTATTTTCTCTCTTTTGTGAAGTACTCTTCTTTTTGTATGTTGATAAAAGTGAAGTATAAAAGAAATATATAATTTTGAATTAGGGAGTGTATTATCACTAACAATTAATAGGGATTACCATAGATTCCTTCTTAAGGTTTAGACAAATAAGCGGATTTCTCTATAATGTTTGCTAAAAAACAAATGCCCTCAAAAGTTTGAGAAAATAGATAGATATCCTTTTAGAATTAACTTCATATCCTCAAAATAACTATTTTGTCCTGAGACATTTAAAAAAAAATATAAACTAATCATTTTAATAGTATAATAATATAAAAAAATACTTCTCATTATATTAATAGTATAGTTTGCAAATCTAATATTTTTATTTTGATAATTTTATCATTTTCTCATTATATTTTGTTTTGATAATTTTGTTCTATAAATCTAAGAAAATGATAGAATTAAACATAATCTTATAAGAAAATAATAAAATTGTCAAAATAAAAACATTAGATTTGTAAAATATACTATTAATGTAATGAGAAAAAGTATTTATGATAAAATTAAGATTATTTTAATTAAATAAAGATAATAGAATTACCAAATAAAAATATTTTAATTAAATAATAATTTATGATTATAAGATTGTATTTTAAAAAAATAAGTTGAGCATATAATTATTATTTTATTAATTTAAAATTATAAGTTATTTTGATAAATATATATTACCAGTAGCGTTAAAATGATATATTTTTTTTTAAATGTGTGAGGGTAAAAAATTATTTTGAAGATAAAATATTAACTTTAAAGAAGTATTCGCCTATTTCTTTAAACTTCATAAGTATCTATTTTTTGCTTAATATTAGAGATATTCACTTATTTGCTTAAATAATTCAACTTTTTATCACTAATGTTGTCGGGGCCGGGGCCCGGCCCGAGGTAAGGGGGTTGGGGGGTAGAATGTGTCAGAATCCATAATTAATATCACCAATGTTGTTAATATTTATATATTTAATTCAACTTTTCAAAATTCTTCAAATATTTAAGAGTAGATATTCTATTATTGAAAAGGATAATTCTGGACCATGTATACCATGAAAGTAGAATTAATACATGTAGATACAAGTAAACTATTTATCTTATGAATCTATCTATCTATTATCACTTAATATATACAGCTAACAGCCTTTTATTCCTTAATTTTTTTATCCATAATAACTAGCCACTATTTTACTTATATGTACATAAAAATTAAAATTTTTTTTAATAAGCCTCAACGAAGCAAATGCATGAAAG
Source organism: Azadirachta indica (assembly GCA_022749755.1). Lineage (NCBI taxonomy): Eukaryota > Viridiplantae > Streptophyta > Magnoliopsida > Sapindales > Meliaceae > Azadirachta > Azadirachta indica. The sequence continues at coordinate 16,784,075 of CM040449.1, read as the reverse complement.
AAAAAACAAACGTAAAAATTAGATTATATATAGAATGACTTTTACGTAGAAATATAGTGTCAAAATCGACGCGCTGAAGAGGTCTTTCGGAATGATTATAGATGGAGAAAATAGCTACACAGTACTCGTTACGTCTATGGTTTTACGCGTAGAAGATAAAGCCAAGCCCCTCTGCCTCAATTAGATTATATAATAAAAATTTGATTGAAGACATTCATAACTCCGTAGGGACACGATAAGAAAATGGTGAAAACCGAAAAAAAAGATTCTCTTGCTGGGGTAGAGTGGACGACTTGACTTTGCTTGAAAGAGGTGACCTAAGACAATACAGGGGCTATCCGTCATCAATTAATTAGCCTTTACGAGGGTTTTGCTCGCGTATAATTGTTGTAATAATTTCCATAATTTTTAAAATTTTTATTATTCGATTCTCAAATTTGAGAATGGTTGCGGATTTAGGCTGTGTTTATTTATTTTTATTTATTTTCTAATGCTATTTTTTTTAATAATTAATCAATAACAAATTTATTTATTAGTCGGAGAGTAGACTTCAGGCGCGTTGAACTGATCTTTTTAGGTGATGGATGCATTAAAGGAAGAAAAAAGAATTAAATGTAAAAATATATCAATTAATTGTAGCCAAGGACATTGAGTAATGATAATTCGTGTAGTTGGGGTTTTGATTTTTAAAATCACAAGAGATATGACCCACTCTTGACAACTTAACTATATATCATTATTAAATATCATAATCATTCCATATAGAAAAATTTTATGAAGACTTGGCTTGTTTACTTGGGTCTTTTAAGAAAAACGTGTTGTCCTCTCAGAGTGAACTCCAAGTTAACGGCAGATCAATTTTCTATCTACATTGATTAGAACTTTCATTTAGTTTTTGTAGTGTTGCAATATTTGAACAATTCACTATTTTTCTTTCTTTAGTGAAGTATTCTTCTTTTTCCATGTTCATAAAAATGGAGTATAAAAAAGTAACTTTAAATTAGAAAGGAAGTGTATCATGAATATATATTTTCTTTTTTAAGTATAAACATCTACCTAAACTCCACAAGTATGGGAAGAACCCTGCACTCACCAAAGTTCAAAAGCACACACCCACACTTTGGAGGGTGTGTGCCTTTATTACCACCAGACTAGGTCTGGATGACTATCATGAATAATTAATATAGCCTTATATTTAATTTATCACATGTATCTTTCTATCTATATATCATAATATTATTAATATACACGGCAACAGCTATTTACTTCTTAATTTTTTAATCCATAATAAGTACTAACCACTATTTTACTTATATCTAAGTAAAAGTTAGATTATATATCATATATGGAATGGCATTTGCGCAGAAAAATATGGTAAAAATCGACGTGCTTGGTATGTCTTTGTGAGCGATTATATATAGAGAAAATAAGCCCTAGTGAATTGTGGTAATTGAATTTTCATCATGTCGGTGGCATTACGTGTAGAAGCTAAAGCCAAGCCTCTGCGTCAATCAATGTGGAGACGTCGAAGTTAGTACTTGACAACTCTACCCACTCTCCACGAGCAATTTTCAGAAGATGCTTGGTTTTTATTGGAATAAAAAGAGTGAAATATAGCAATAATTGTTGAATAGAGAGGACGTAAACTTTCCAAACATTAATCTACAATAAACATTACTTTTTATTGATTTGGAAAAGAAATTAACACTTGACTTGTCTAGAGTTATGTCACACTCTCTCAACGTGGCGCTCTCAGCAATGAAGAGAGAACACTATTAGAAACCTTTTTTTTCTTTTTTTTTTTTTTTTTTGAAAATGAAAATTTATTTATTTTCTGATTGTATTTGTATAAACGGTGTAAAATTCTGATTGAAAAGACAACGTTGTTAAGGCTTGACCCGTCTCTCTCAAAGACAACATTGTGTTGTCCAAGTCTTTGTACTGAAATAGACTTATACTGATGAGTAAGTCTTCGTACAAAATTTCCAGTGAGGAGTTAATTAGTAGATCTGCTGGGACAAGGATAAGAAATGGCTGTGGTGAGAAAAGTCTGTTATTTTTTAAATAAAAATAACCGATCCTTAAATAATTCTAGATTTCTCAAAAATGATAATATTTATTATTTTATATATAATATTAGATACTAATAATATGATTCTTATGCTATTAATAAGATAACACCAAGATATTATTAATTAAAATATATTATAGAAAAATGCATATAATATCGAAATTAAAAGGAAAAACCAGTTCTTAAGAGGAGTATAATTTTTTCTTTCTATACATTGATTGCATTAATTAAAATAGTTAATGAGTTTATATGATTTATTCATTTTTTGTTTATATTTGTTATAATATTCTCTTAATCACAATTATTTTAAAAGTTAAAATATCAAATTATTTTTACTTTTGTCTAAATTTACCAATTAAAAAATTTACAAATGAAAATACCAATGTCTGCAATTTGAGCATATATTAAATGAAATTTTAGGAATATATATATATATATATATATTTGTTGCAATGCTTTTATAAACTTTTCATGAGACTCTCATAGTAAGGACCACATTGTTAAGATAAGACTTGACTTGGATCACTCCCGTCGCAATTAAAGCATAGACAATAGACATTAAGGAGTGAAGACTAGTCAATGAATAACTACAACGTGATTTCCAGGTCTGTGGGCACAGAGAAAGGAACAGAAGAGCCCCTTGCTGGGTTAGAGTGGAGGACTTGACTTTGCTTGAAAGAGATAACACCAAAACAATATGAATCAACGTCTAATTTGCCTTTCTAATGTGTTTGCTATAGTATAATTGCATTAGCAATTTTAATTATTTTTAAATTTTTATTATACAATTCTCGAATCTTAGAATGGTCGTGGATTTAGCCTATGTTTATTTTTTATTTAAAATTTTCATGAATTTTAAATTTAAAAAAATTAGATATATTTATGTGAATTATTTTATTTGATTTTTTATAAGTTTTAATATAAACTTCCAAAAACTATTGTTTTGATATAAAGTGTACATTAGAAAATAAAAAATATATATAATGATATTGTTAATATATATCAAAAAAACAATTTAAATGATTGAAATTAAATTATATCAAAATTTCATATGAGAAATCAAATAAGCATAACGTTTTAAGAAAATATCGAAATTGCAAATATCAAAAATGATTCTAATGAAAATTTTAAGTTGACAAAATAAAAAAGATTTTTTGAAATAGCTAAACTCTGATTTTATCCCATATATTAATATTTCTTCTTAGACATTAGCAGAATTTTTCTCACTCAGAACTTTAAGGAGCAATTTCAGATAGATTGTGTGTATATAATTAAAAGGAACAAATTATCACTCCTTTTTTTAAATAAATTTTGCAAAATAATAAATTATAATTTGTGTATGACAGTGGATAAAAGAAAAGTATTATGAATATAACAAATTTCCTGACTGTTTTACTCAAGATTTCAAACATGTTAACAAAATGTGTCTAGTATTAGTAATAAAAGATCAGAATTTATTTATTTTCTAATTCTACTTTATTAACGATTAATTAATCACAAATTTATTTGTTAGACGTGCTGTAGACTTCGACGCGCTGAATTGGTCTTTGGAAGGTAATTTATTATGAAGGAATAATTCTATCAGTGTGTGAGAAATAAAGTTAGACGAACAAGAAGAAATATAACCGTTGTGAATTGTGATAATTGGAGTTGCAATTAATGGGGCTGCGGTACAAACTCATAACGCTGGTGGCGGTGCTACTGGCAGTAGTAGACGGCACTACAACAATAGCAGCAGCTAAACCAAAGCCCGACTGCCTCGAGTCCGATCATTGTGGGTATGTGGAAATCCCGTATCCATTCGGTACGAGGGATGGCTGTTTCTTAAATGAAGATTTCCGCATCACTTGTAACAAATCTACAATCCCTCCCAAAGCATATTTCAGAAAATCAAATATCCCTGTTGTCAACATATCCATTGACGACGGTGGCATGCATGTCTTGGGCATTGCAGCACGAGACTGCTATGGTACGACCTCAGACGAGAGCATACTTTGGTCATGGTTATATTCATCAAATTGCACTGTCAATGAGACCCAAAACAAGTTCACAGTCATTGGCTGTGACTCTTATGCTTACATTGAAGGTTACGTAGGTAATAGAAACTACAGAACCGGGTGCACTGCATGGTGTGACAAACTTGACGACGTCACTAATGGATCCTGCAGAGGCAGTGGATGTTGCCAGATTGAAATTCCGAAGGGGTTGAACGAAATCAATGTCACAGCAGGTAGCTTCAATAATCACGCAGATGTATGGTCGTTCAATCCATGCACATATGCGTTTGTTGTTGAACAAAGCAAGTTCAATTTCTCGTCCGATTATCTTTCCAACTTCACAAACGACGTTCCCATTATGCTTAATTGGGCATTAAATGGAACCTGTACTGAAGAAACAGGAAATAGCTCGTCTAGCAACATTTGTGGAAAAAATGCGTCGTGTTATAAAGGCTGACAGCACCATAGATTATGGTCATGGGTATCGCTGCCGGTGTAATCAAGGTTACGAAGGGAATCCATACCTCCCTAATGGTTGCCAAGGTACAGTTCAATTCAATAGTACAATATCAAAAATCTCTAATATATTACTACTGTTTCCATTTCAATTATGTTCTTTTCATATATTTGCAGACATTGACGAATGTAAGCGAAAGCGTCACAACTGTGATACTTCTGTATCAACATGTAATAACCAAAATGGAAATTATACATGCAACTGCCACCACGGTTACCACAGTAAAGAAGGAAAATGTATTCCTGATCAAGTTACAGTTTTTCCAGTTCGTAAGGTTGCTATTGGTAAGGATATATTTACTGTATTGTTTTTCAAATTTTGCTGTGTTTGTGATCCCTGTTTTAAGGTCGGGAAGTTCTGTTTTATTATCATTTCCCTGTGCCTTGTGGAGAACACAGAGAGAAAGTAGGATGTCTTGATTAATACTATTTCTGTTTTAATTTTTTTCTTGAATCTCAACTTTGATTACTTCGCTTAATTATCAACTAATACAAGAATCTACTTTCAAGTATTTATTTTTTCTAATAAAAGCATTTGTTTTAATATATTTGTAGATGCAGATTTTTTATTTTTTTTAATTTTTTTCAAAGCAAAATAGAGCTATTGCAGTCTCTATATTTTAACAAAATTATAGTTAATTGAGATTTGACCATAAATAGATATTGTATTTATATTTAGTCAAACTTCTAAATGAATTTCGTTTGTTAATTGTGTGTACACAATAAGCCTTATATTTTCTTTTATTATTTCAAGGATACAAGATAATTATATTACCTGTAATTTAATTTGAAATATTGTTGTTGAATCAGTTGTTGGAATATTCATTATGGTTACAATCGTGAGTAGCTCTTGGCTCTTTTTGGTCTTGAAGAATAGAAGATTCATCAAAATTAAAGAAAAATTCTTTCAGCAAAATGGTGGTTTTCTTTTACAGCAACAACTCTCCAAACGAAATGGATCTTTTGATACAACAAAAATCTTCGTTACAGAAGAACTCAAGAAAGCAACTAACAACTATGCTGAGGACAGGATCATTGGCCGAGGAGGCTATGGCGTTGTGTTTAAAGGATTTTTAGCTGACAACACTGAAGTTGCCATAAAAAAATCCAAAATAGTTGATGAAAGCCGAATTGAACAATTCATCAATGAGGTAGTCGTGCTTTCCCAAATCAATCATAGGAATGTTGTAAGATTATTAGGTTGTTGTTTAGAGACAGAAGTTCCTTTGCTAATTTATGAATTTGTCAACAATGGTACACTCTTTGAACACATTCATAACAAAAAGAAATTTTCCACCATTTCCTGGGAAATTCGGCTAAAGATAGCTGCAGAAACTGCAGAAGCACTTTCTTATTTGCACTCTGCAACTTCTACTCCAATTATTCATAGAGATGTCAAGTCCGCTAATATTCTCTTGGACAACAATTACAATGTAAAAGTATCTGATTTTGGAGCTTCCAAGTTGGTTCCAATGGACGAAACTCAATTATCCACATTGGTACAAGGAACTTTAGGGTACTTAGACCCTGAATACTTGCATACTAGTCAATTAATTGAAAAAAAGTGACGTATACAGCTTTGGAGTTGTTGTTGTTGAGTTGTTGACAGGAAGAAAAGTACTTCTATTTGACAGGCCAGAGCAAGAGAGAAGTCTAGTCAATTATTTTCTTTCTTCGTTGGAAGAGAATAGTTTTTTTGAAATTCTTGAGAATCATATTGTGAACGATGAGAATAAGGAGCAAGTGATAGAAGTGGTAAAGTTAGCAGCAAGGTGCTTAAGAATGGAAGGGAAGGAAAGACCAACAATGAGGGAAGTGGCAATGGAGTTACAAGGATTGAGAATGATGCAAAAGCACTATTGGGATAATGCAGAAATTGAGACGGTGCACTTGCTTTCTGAGACGTCAGATGCTCGCAAATTTGGTGATGGTAGTAGTATAATTGCTGGTGGGTATGACAGCATCAAAGATCAAGAGCTGGTGGCATTTGATGATGGAAGATGATCTTTAAATTGTAATTACGCTATGCCTGTTGCTTGCATTACATGATGATGCTTCATGTATTATCAAGAGTTTCAAAGATAGGAATAAATAGGAGGAATTGAAGTTTCAAAGAAACTTAGAACAGTTTGTCAAATAATTTTGCAAGATCTTCATTTATTAGTCACTGAATATTGTACTTTAGAATATTTGATATAATCTATGAAAGCTTTTGCTTAATTAATTTGCTTTTCTTTCCTCTCCCTATCCCTTTTTGTTAAATGATTTGTAAATGAGTTTTCAAAATTTTATTGTAGAGAGATTATGAAGTTATTTAGGTAATTTCCGAAATTATTAGAATAAAATACACATATTCAGTCTTATTTTATATATATGTGTGTAATTAAGTTAATTTCTTCTTCAGGTATTATTAGTTTTACCTATAGTTGAAATTAATTTTCTAATTTCTATTACTTTATTCTTTTTATTTTAGTTTACCATCGACAGAGAACAACATCAAATTCCTCACATGCTAGCCATTAAAATCTGAGATTTGCCAACTTTCGTTGCCGTCACATGCTACCATCGCTCAATTCATCGTCTTCCACCACAAGTCACACCACACCACCATCACCACTAATCGTCAAAGCCTCACTTGATCATATAGATCCCACCAAATCTAATCCTTTTCTGGCCCTTGTTCACCAGAAATAATGCTGATGGATAGTTACAGTTTTAACTAGGGGTGGGCAATTAAACCGAATTGAACCAAACATACTGTAGAATTGATCCAAACTGAACTAAATTTGGTTCGGCTCTAAAGTTGATTTCAAGTTTGGTTTCAAATTCGGTTCTAAACATTGTGTGAGATTTTAGTTTAATTCTCTAGTTTATAGAAAATTACAAACGAAGGAAAAAAATTTAATAATTATAATAATTATTTTTTCCATTTTTTTTTGTAAATTTATATAAATAATTATAAATATTTTATTTTATTTATAATTTTAATAAAAATAAAGATTTAAATGTAATTTTATATTCGATTTGGATTTGAGTTCGGTTTCAATCAAACTCGAACTAAACCGATTTCTTGAAACTAAACTGAAACCAATCTTAATTTTTAACCGAACTGAATCCAACTAATCAGATTTTTTTTCCCAACCCTAGTTTTACCTTTAATATTTTTTTCATCTAGATCCCATTTTTTTTTATTTTCAACTGTTTTATGTTTCTTCAGTTTGAAAACTTAAATTTGTTTCACAATCTTGAGTTTCAAAGGTAACCTTAAAAGAAAATACACCTGAATTTATTATATTTAAGTAGTTTTAGGTTTAATTAGTTTGCTTTAGTTTCCTTATTTATATACATTTATTGTTTTAACGTATATTATGTGAAGGTGTGAACATGTACATGATTTAACTATATATATAATCAAAATAATCAATAAAATATTTATTTTCTCTAAAAAAAAAATAATTTAGGTGATTTTTTTATGGCTTCAGCCTCCGTTTAGGCTCTAAAATGACCTTTTATGCTGAAATTATGGCCACCATCTTGCTCTTTATTATTGGAAATTTAAGTGCCTGTTTATTGTTTTATCTAATATTTGAATGAATTTGAAATTTGAATAAATTTGAATGTTTTTAAATAACATATATGCTTTTTATTTATCACATTTGAATTAATATAAATATCTAAAATCTAATATATTACTTATCATATGCTTGTAAATAACTAAGTAAATAGTATATAGAAGGAAGGCTTTAGTGTTAAATTACAAATTATAATTTATTTTATTTATACAAAACTATTTATGTTAAAAACTTTTAATACCAAAAAAACAGCCGGATGCCAATGACGAACAGAGAAAACTTCACCATCCAAAAAATTATTACAACCTCACTTTTAGTAATTTTTTCTCGTACCCAAATCCTATTACATCCAATCTTAAATAAAATTTACTGTTTCATTCACAAGAATTTATCTACTCTAAAGATTAGTTTTTCATTCCATAGACATTATTTCTTCTATAAAAAATATACCGTCAAAGACTCTACATTTTTTCAACTCATTAAACAAGTGAAGCTAATCTCCTTAGATATAGTAAATAAATATTTATCTTTTTTAGAAATAGTATTTCTTTTTCTTCGTAGAATTGAAATGTATTTAAACAAAGTTGAATCGTATAAGGATTTTGCCTTACCCTTATAATAGAAATTCTTCTAAAATAAAGAAAATACTTAAAAAGAAATAGATATTAGAAACTTCTTAATATTTGGAATATAAATTTTCGTTGAAAAAAGGACTTACATATCCAACGTATATAGAGGGTGTCAGAATCTTTAGCTAGAAATGTGATTCAATGCTGATAATATATCCATCTCTTCAACAATGGTTCTCTTGAACTTGTGTAATATTCATTCAATTAATTATAGACATCTCATTTTCATGATAAACTTTCATTACATTTATACAATTTGGAAAAAATATGTAATAGCATGGCCATTGCGATGGCTACTTTGGATCTTCGTTGTGCTGATTTCCATTGGTGGGAAATTAATAGACTTTTCTTGATCACATTTCCCATTTTGTCCCTAAAACTTTGCTTTTCTTATGGGGTTAAGTTCATTATATTTTCCTTGATTGATTACTTCTGGCATTTTTTATTTTTCATTAATAAATTTTGCCTCGCTTTGTTGAGTTATATTTTTTATTTTAGCAAAAAGGATGTAACTTGAGATTCTTTCTTAGAAATTAGTTAGAGTGCTTAGACCGTAGCTTAAAGTTTGAAATTTAGGAATATTTGATTTTTCTTAATAAGCATTTGAAAGTAAAACGTGAGAAAAACTTTGAAGCATCTATCAACAATCAAGAAAGTCATTAATTCAAGAACAAAAACAAGGCTGAAATAACACAATTAAAAAAAAATGAATATACTGATTTCAAGGTTTCGCTACAAAGATATTTTGGTCCTACTAATTTATAAAAAAGAAAAAAATCATATCGTTCATGTTAGTTAAATATTTTGTTTGTTTGGATGATTTATTTATTTTTTCTGTTACAATTATTATAATAGCTTTGTAACCATAATCATTTTAAAAATTAAAATAAAAGTACTCTTATTTTTGTCTAATTCATGAATTAAACTAGTGAAGGAATTATATTGACAATTTTAAAACGAAAAAGATTAAAGTACATTTAATCAAACTTTAAAACTATATACCATTTTTTTTTTTAATACTTACACTGATAATATTGTTCTCCCACTCAATGAAGAATTGAGAATAGATATTGACGAGTGAGTACTTAATCAATAACTAAAAAATAATTTTCCAAGTCTTTATAACGTAAATTTAGGGAAGACAACAGACCCTTCCCAAAATCCAAGTCCGTGGGTACAAGAAAAGTCTCTTGCTGGATAGATGTGATTTGAAAACAATATGTCAATATTAACTCACACGCGCGGGCGCGTGTGTGTATATATATATATATATTAATTTTATGGTTTTATATTACATATTTGGAGCTTTTAAAATTTCAAATTTATTCTTAATGTTTTCACTTCTCTATATTATAAGGTAAAGATTTTATAAGTTCTTAATATTTGACTTATTGAATTGATTAATTCCAATAATTTTAAAAAGTAACGATTATACTCATATAAATGATAGTTATTTAACAAAATAACTATTAAAATCTTTAAAATTTTAAAAAATACAATATATTTATCTAAAATACATTAATAAAATAAATAAAAATATTATTCTTTATTAATATATTATAAATTTATGTATTTTATAAATAATATATCTTATTTTTAATTCTGTTAGTTATATATAAATATATTTTGTTTAAATTATAATACAATCACAAATATTATATTATAACATATTTTACTTATAAGTTAATATTTATTCATGTTTTATTTATTTTTATTTTTTTATAATACATAATTGATCTTGGATTGTTTACATATTGAAAATAAATAATTTTATATTTTAGTTATAATACATTGATAAATATTTGATTGTCATTTAATAGGAGTATAATATTTTAGTTAATTGGGACCTTAATGGGTATTTTGAAACTATTAGTCACCTATAAATCAAACCTCAGGGACTTGTAACTCAGTTTCTCTATAATATATTTCAAATATTAAGTTAAAAAAAAGGAGAAAAGATATGATAATACATTAATGAATTATAATTAACTCTCAAGATAATGCAAAGGCTATCAATCATCGTTACCTTTTCTTAAGAGTCCTGCATATAACTGAAAATTAAATATTTATAGTCTATACTTTATTTTATACGTAATATTAGTAACAAATCCTATATTGTAATTAGTTTGTAAAATTTACTAATAATAATATAATATATAGTGAAGTAAAGCAATAGGGAAGGTAATTTAGACCCTAAAGACAATTAGGTTGACACCTATTGATATAGGAAAAGTGTGAAGATGCTAGGGTAATGCCTAAGCTCGACTTCCAGGGCAAAAGATGACCAAAAAACAAGAATTACTAATGATTTACTGGTCGGATGCCAGAAGAGAGAGAAAGACTGCACTTGCTTGCTAATCTTATGATATACCCTTTTTTGTTAACTTCTCCCTCTCTAGATCATGATTCAAGGATTTTAAGATTCTAAAATGTCTTATATATGGAATAATGCCTCCTTTTTATACATACAGTGAATGAAGTATAATTTTAGTGAAGGAGAATTAACACATAACTCCCATGAGGTTTGAAATTGTAATATTTAGAAAGAAATTATAGGAAAAGAAACACTTACCTCCCTTAAAGTCATTCATCACCGTTAGTCTTCTGTTTATTTTAAGGGTATTATAGTAAAAATATATATAACTCTTCACTTTTGTGTTTTATTTATACCTAAATATAAACCCTTGTTGAGAAAAATTATTTGAAAGCACTTTTACCTATCTAACACATAAATTAACAAGTCAATTTACACAAAATATTAGTAATTTTATTTCTTCAATGGAAAGCTTTATCTCTTACATCCGATCAAGATCAGGCATTTCCACCAACAATACCATCTTGTGATTCTTTTCCTTGCATTTTGCAAGTAGTTGTTGCTCAAATTCGTCTTCTGGTTCAATGCATCGGTAATGGTGTTGAATATAAAGAAAAATTTTGTTTTTTGAATAATTTTGTGTCTCGTCTATATGATATTTGCTTGGTAAATTCAATTGTAGTTACAAGTTTGATAAATTACTTTATAAAGCAAACAGAGAGATCAAAAGACGGAGAAGAGAGTGAGAAAGGGGTGCTGATTTTTTGCAAAAAAAGTTGGGGGAGAAGCGAACAGATTCTGCAAAAGGGGGAGAGAGGGAGAAAGGGAGAAAGGAGTTGGTGGATTATTTCAAGAGGTTTCGGTGATTGGATTTTTGCAGAAATTGTGAAAAAGGAGAGAGGCTGGTGAATTTTTACAGAATAGGAAGATAAGGAGAAAGGCGGCGACAGAGTCGAGGGGGAAGGGGAGGTGCATTAGGGTTAGGTGTGTACATTGCAAAAGAAAAAAAATTAAATAATTTAAATTAATTTTTTTCATTAACTATCTTTGTAATTATTTTTTAAACATTAAATATATTTAAAACTAAAAAAAAAGGTTAAATAGATTCAACTTAAATTTCATTTTTCGTTTTTATTAATAAAATTAAAATATTTTGGATATTTTAGTAATTTCAATTAATAAGGTTTGTTAATTAACAGTGTAAGGGAGGTGTGTGTGCCTTTCTTTATACTTTCTTCTTAAGTGTTAGAATCCAATAACTCAGGGGATGTATGTGTTAAATTCCCCTTTTAGTGAAATATAATTAACTTATATAACCTTATTTTAATGTAAATTATCTTCCTGAAACAAGTTTTGGTCTAAAAATAAAATTGTGTAATTTTATTCCAATTAAAAGAGATATTCAAAGAGTTATATGTGTAATAAAGTACTTATTTTAATTAATTGAAGTTAATTAAAAAATATTTTAGTTTTTAAAAGTGGAATCTTAGGATTTTGGATTTTTGTATTCCTTAGATATGCCCCAAGTTGATAAAAGTAAGATTATTATATTGATTTGAAATAAATTTGAGTTTACTTTTACCTTTTATACTATAACCCACAATTTGAATTTCAAATTGTAATTTGGTTCACTTATACTTTTTATATATTACCTAATTAAAATGACGTAATTTTTATTTGAGCTTGAGCTTAAATCCAAGATCAATTTTTTGGTATCAATACTCATTTAAAAGAACTAATGGAACAAATAATAAAACTTCAATAAAAAAAGACTTAACTAAAATTATGAGGTTCTGATTAAACAAAGTCAAATAAACTAGTTAATTATGTATGAAATATTAAAGCATTTGAAACAGAGTCAAACAAAATCAATACAAATCTAATCTTCAGTGGGGGCTCCGTCAGTAGTGTGGATATATTATATATATATATATATATATTTTATAAGAAGCATTTGTAACATTTGATTGTTACACAATTTCTTACCTTAATTTTTATTTATTAAATTTATAAATTGTTAGTAATTGAGATTAAATATATTATATGAATTAATATATAATTCACTTATTATAATCAATATACGTGTAAAATATAATCTTGACTATTAAAAATATATAAATTTAATTTTTAAGATTAATGTAATGAAATGCATAAATTTAAAGAGCTCTTGGCCTTTGTACATATAGATAGATAAAAAATTTTAAAAAAAATAATATAAAAAAATTGAGTTCAGCAAATGAATTTTTAAATTTATATTTAGAGAGATTATAAAGTTATAAATGTAATTTGAGATTATTTCTGTAAAACTTAGTCAAGTCAGACTGATTACATTATCATAGAGAGTTTAAAATTTAATATTTGATTTTTAATATCAATTAGAGAAAAGAAGACAATGAACTTGATCGTTAATCGACAATCAAGACATTCATCGTTCAAATAAGGAATTAAAGGTATAATAATACTTAGTAAAAGGACATATACACCTCTAATGTTTGGTACAAATAATACACATTCTAATCCTATTAGTTTTAAAGAAATTCAGTAGACTGTGTTCATATAAATATTTAGTAATTGCCGATATTTTCTTTTTATTTTGGTTATAATTGCTATTATATATAGTCTCTTAGTTATAAGTATTTTAATTTAAAAGTTAAATATACAAAATTATCTTTATTTTTGTTCAAATTTTTTAAATTAAAATAACAGACAGAGTCAGCAAGTTAAGGGCATATATAATCAAATTATATATATATATATATATATATGTATGATATGTATATAATACTAGTAAAAACTTTTCTTAAAAACTTGACCTTTTCCGACTGATCGACAACATTGTATCCTCTCACGCGATGAAAGAATTGACAGTAGACATTGACGAGTGAAGACTTAATTCATAACCACAACATAATTTTTCAAGTCTTTGTAGGGAAATCTGATTCAAGCCATTCATAACTCTGTAGGAACAAGGATAAGAAGATGGTGAAAACTGAAAGGAAGAGTCTCCTATTGGGGTAGGGTGAACGACTTACTTTGCTTGAAAGGGGTGACCGAATACAAGACAATAAAAAGCTTATCAATCATCAATTAATTTCCCTTTGTGAGGGTTTCGCTACAGCATAATTGCTGTAATAATTTCAATAATTTTTAATTTTTTTATTATTCCATTCTCAAATTTGAGAATGGTTGTGGATTTAGGCTACTAGTAGTAGTAGACGCTACTACAGCAGTAGCAGCCGCGAAACCGGAGCCCGACTGCCCCGATTCCTGTGGAGACGTCAAAATCCCATATCCATTCGGCACGCGTCGTGAGTGTTTCCTAAACGAAGATTTTCTCATCACTTGCGACTATCCTACCGGTTGTCCCAAAGCATTATTAAGAGTGTCAAATATCCCTGTTATCAACATAAGCATTGCCAAAGGCGGCTTGCGAGTCACGAACGCTCCAGCACGCAGCTGCCACAACGAGGATGTGGAGGAGGACAAGGATGGGACATATTATCTTTGTCAAAATTATTGGGTTGGGTTTCCTCTTATTTGAATACGGAGATGGTCTAAATTTTTTCTTCAATAATAATTAAACCTAATTAATTCAAGAATATTTTAATCTTTTCTCAAGTAGGGTTTAGTGTTTAATTTGCATATGTCTCTAGAGAGAGAGGCGAAACTGTTCACCGTTAGAGAGAGAGGTGGCACTGTTTATCGTCTAGAGAGAGGTGCACTGTTCATCGCCTAGAGAGAGAAAAGTACTGTTTACGAGAGAGAGGTAGAATAGTAAACTCGGGACAGTTTTGATCAAGTGGTTGATCGGAGGTCGATTCGTGGTCCGATTAAACTGAAATTTTACCAGCAACTTTCTAACTGAGAGGACTAAATTCTGAACGGTGGAGATCAGATTTGGAGCTCCCTTTCTCCAAATTTCATGGTTGAAAATTAAGCCACCATTATGGTGATGTTTTTCTTGAACTCTCTCTAATTTTTTTGTGAAACTTGATTGTTTGCCAAGATTGTGTGATCTTGAGAATATTGTGGATGTGTACCTCTAGTTCTAATTAGAGAGAAATTGTGTATTCTCATTATTTAATTATAGTGGAGTTTTTGGGTGGATTACGGTCCCGTGATTTTTACTCTTCAAATTGGGGAGGTTTTCCACATTAAAATTGATTGTGTTATGATTGTTTTGTTGATGATATGGTTGCTGTCCAAGTATTGATTTTGTACCAAAAATTGTTGCTCTATTTGTTTGTTTCCTATTAAATTCACGCAAGAGGGATAAGGTAATTATTATTTTTCCGCAAATTGTTTTGTATTAGTTTATCCCAAGAAAAATTCACCATTTACCAGTACCCAAAACATGTTCACAGTCATTGGCTGTGATTCTTATGCTTACATTCGTGGTAACATAGGAAGCAAAAGGTACAGTGCCGGGTGCATGTCGTTTTGCGACAGCTCTGACTCTGTCACTAATGGATCCTGCGCCGGCAATGGCTGTTGCCAGATTAAGATTCCCGAAGGACTTAAAAATTTCAATGCCGCAGCATATAGGTTCAACGACACAGATATATCAGTATCTTTGTTCAATCCATGCACATATGCGTTTGTTGTTGAACAAAGCAAGTTCAGTTTCTCCTCCACTTATCTTTCTGATTTAAAAGAAGACTTTCCCGTAATGCTTGAATGGGCAATAAGTGGAACATGTATTGAAGAAACAGCAAACACCTTGTCGATAAACGAATGTGGCAAAAATGCATCCTGTTATAAAACCAACGGTACCATAGATTCTGATTATGGGTATCGTTGTCGGTGTAAACAGGGTTACGATGGGAATCCATACCTCCCTGATGGTTTCAAAGGTGTATACACTTCAATTAAATCGCACAAAGTTCAAACATATCTAAAATATTACTTCTCTTTTCATTTCAATTTTATTCTTTCATTTCCAGATATTGATGAATGCGCGAAAAATCTTCATACATGTGATAATTCTACATCAATATGTCTTAACAATGAAGGAAATTATACATGCAAGTGCCACCGGGGTTACTACAGTAAAGAAGGTAAAGATGGACAATGTATTCCTGATCGACTTACAGTTATTGCTAATGGAGATCATTTTCCAGTTGTTAAGGTGGCTACTGGTAGGGATATATTTACCGTATTATGTTTTAAATTTTGCTGTGTCTTGGGAGAAAAATAGAGAGAAAGTAGGACGTCTTGATTATTACTATTTTTGTTTTGATTGTTTTTCTTCTTGAATCTCAAATTTGATTACTTCAGTTGATTATCAACTAATATAAGATCGACTTTCAAGTATTCATTTTTCTGATAAAAGCTCTTTATTAGATACTACTTTAAAACTTCTAAAACTATATTTGTAGATAACAAAGATTTTATTATTTAAGTTTTTGCAAGTAAAATAGAGCTATTGGAGTCATTCTACTTGAACGACACTTTAACAATCAATTGAGATTTGACCATAAACAGAGAATCAATGTATATTTAGTCAATTCACAAATCAATATCTTTCGTTAATTATGTGTGTGTAATAATCCTTATATTCTCCTTTATTATTTCGAGGATATGAGATAATTACATTACCTTTAATTTGATGTAATTTAATTTGAAATGTTGTTCTTGAATCAGGTGTTGGGATATTCATTGTAGTTTTGGTCCCGAGTAGCTCTTGGCTCTGCTTGGTGTTAAAGAAAAGAAAGCTCATCAAAATTAAAGAAAAATTCTTCAAACAAAACGGTGGTTTTCTTTTACAACAGCAGCTCTCTGAACGAAGGGGGTCTCCTAATACAGCAAAAATGTTTACTGAAGAAGAACTTAAGAAGGCGACTAACAACTATGCCGAGGATAAAATCATTGGTCGACGTGGCTTTGGCACTGTATTTATTGGATTTTTAACAGATAACAGTGCAATAGCCATGAAAAGGTCAAAAATAGCTGATCAAAGTCAAGTTGAGCAATTCGTGAATGAGGTAGTTGTGCTTTCACAAATCAATCATAGGAATGTTGTCAGGTTATTAGGTTGTTGTTTAGAAACAGAAGTTCCTTTACTAGTTTATGAGTTTGTCAACAATGGCACACTCTTTGAACACATTTATAACAAAGAGAAGTTGCCCAGAATTTCTTGGGAAATTCGGTTGAAAATAGCTGCAGAAATTGCAGAAGTGCTTTCATATTTACACTCTGCAGCTTCTACTCCAATTATCCATAGAGATGTCAAGTCTACTAATATTCTCTTGGACGACAATTACACTACAAAAGTTTCTGATTTTGGGGCTTCCAAATTAGTCCCATTGGATAAAACTCAAGTGTGCACAATGGTGCAAGGAACTCTAGGGTATTTAGACCCTGAATACTTCCATAGTAGCCAATTAACTGAGAAAAGTGATGTGTACAGTTTTGGAGTTGTTCTTGTTGAGTTGTTGACAGGAAAGGAAGCACTTCTGTTTGACAAGCCGGAGAAAGAAAGAAGTTTAGTCAAATATTTTTTTTCTTCGTTGAAAGAGAATTGTTTCTTTGAAATTCTTGAGAGTTATGTTGTAAACGATGAGAATATGGAGCAATTGAACGAAGTGGGGAATCTAGTAGCGAGGTGCTTGAGGGTTAAAGGAGATGAAAGACCTACAATGAAGGAAGTAGCAATGGAATTAGAAGGATTGAGAAGGATGCAGAAGCACTGTTGGCATAATTCCGAATTAAAAGCAGAAGCTGAGACTATGTACTTGGAAGCTGAGACTATGTACTTGCTTGCTGAGACAAATGATGCTTACAACTTTGGTCATGATAGTACAAGTGCAACTAATGTTGCTGGGTATGACAGCCTCAAAGACCAAATACTGGAAGCAATCGATGATGGCAGATGATTTTTCTTTTTTTTTTTTTTTTGGTGATGTTCAGATGTTTTTATAACTACGTTGTGTTTTATCTCTTCCTAAGGTTTTAATAATCCTGAAAGACTATTAATAAAGTGTTTGAAAGTTGTACTTTAATTTGCTTTGTTTCCTTTTACCATATTCTTTTAAGGAAAAGATTTACTAAAGGGACTTTTATTTTCTTTCATTGAGGATTTAAACTCACTCAGATTAACATAAAAGTACACATTTAAGAAAGTCATTAGCAATATACCAGATGAACTTCTAAAATTTAAAATTTAAAATTTGGTGGTAGCATGTGATGGCACCGATGGTTGGCAAATCTCAGATTTTAATGGCTAGCATGTGAGGAATGTTCTGATGGTGTTCTCTATCTATGGTAAAACTTAAAAAAAAAAAATTTAATTAATAGAAACCTGAAAATTAATTTAAACTATAGGTAAAATTAGCAATACCTGAAGAAGAAATTAACTTAATTACATATAATAAATCTGAATATGTAATTTTATTCTAACAATTTTAGAAATCACCTCTATAACTTCGTAATCTCTCTAAAATACAAATTTGAAAACTCATTTACAAGCTTTTTCCTCTGTTTTTTTTTTTCCTTATTTCTTGCTCTTTTTACTTTTCTTCGTCCTTTTTGCTTTCTTATATCATTTTTCGAAAGGAAATTTGTTTTTTCTTTATGGGCTGAATTAAGAATAATCTTTTTGATAACCATTGGGCCTAGTTTAAAAGACAATGATAAACAGTCCATGGGTATTAATCCACAGACCTTGGTCTATTTTTACTTCACGCAGCCTCGTCTGCACTAGGAAATGCATTGAATCAAAACAAGCCGGAAGCTCTGATAAGAAAGATAAAACTCAGCAAAGACTCAAGATTGCAGAAACCTTTGAATTAGATGTCAAATTTAAATTTTAAAAATGTAAAGATATATAAACTGATGAGAAGCAGGCCTAAGTGAAAGCGGTAATTATGTAACCCATGAGCATCCCTGAAAAGAAGAGGACAGAGATCATTAGGAGCACTATCCTACCAAAAGAAACAACAAAGCAAACCCAAGTTTGCAAACTTCTTGTTCTCTTGAAGGACTATCCCACCAAGCACAATTGGTGCATTATTTTGCAAATATATCTAATGTTTTTTAACATACGGAGGATAATGAATCTCTTGCTAAATTGCAACAATTAATTCCTCCTATTGTTTCCTTTAGATAATTAAATCCCTAGCAAGAGATACTAAATCATTAAGTACAAGTAACAAGTACAGCCTAATTAAAAATCATTTCCCACAAAAAACGCTGCTAGTACTTGGTCTTCTTTGACGCTGTCGTACCCAGCATTAATCTCACTACTACCATCACGAAATTTACGAGCTTCAGGCATCTTAGAAAGCAAGTGCACAGTCTCAGCTTCTGCATTCCATTTTGCAGTATTCCAAAGGTGCTTTTACATCATTCTTAATCCTTCTAAATACATTGCTACTTCCTTTCTTGTAGGTCTTTCCTAATCTTTAACTCTTAAGCACCACACTACTAGATTCGCTACTTCCTTCACTTGTTCGTTATTCTCGTAATAAGATATTTTTAAATATTTATTTGAAATATGAAAAACTAAAACTTTATAGCAACTTTTAAAGAAAGGGTCACTTATTTTTTCTAAAGTTAATTTTAACTATTAATTACTTGTTGGATTTAAAGGTAAAAATATAAAAAAGTAAAATGTTCCCTTATTTTTTTTATTTTATTCAAAAATAAGAAACCCTAAAATTAGTTTATTACATAAAAAAAAAACCTTGAAGCAAAAAAAATTTTCAAATTAAAAAATTGCTATTTATTTTATTAATGTATTTTAGATAAATATATTGTATTTTTTAAAATTTTAAAGATTTTAATAGTTATCTTGTTAAATGACTATTATTTATATGAGTATAATCGTTACTTTTTAAAAAATTAAGATATTAATTGGCATTTTTTAAAATTAATGGGATTAATCAATTCAATAAGTCAAATATTAAGAACTTATAAAATCTTTACCTTATAATATAGAGAAGTGAAAACTTTAAGAATAAATTTGAAAATTTAAAAGCTCCAATTATGTAATATAAAAACATAAAATATATATATATATATATATATGATTAATGGGATCAGCACAACGAAGATCCAAAGTAGCGGTCGCAATGGCCATATTTTTTCCAAATTGTATAATGTAATGAAAGTTTATCATGAAAATGAGATGTCTATAATTAATTGAATGAGAACCATTGTTGAAGAGATGGATATATAATCAGCATTGAATCACATTTCTAGCTAAAGATTGTGACACCCTCTATATATGCTGGATATATAAGTCCTTTTTTCATCGAAAATTTATATTCCAAATATTAAGAAATTTCTAATATCTATTTGTTTTTAAGTATTTTCTTTATTTTAGGAGAAATTCTATTATAAGGGTAAGGCAAAATCCTCATACAATTCAACTTTGTTTAAATAGATTTAAATTATACAAAGAAAAAGAAATACTATTTCTAAAAAAAATAAATATTTATTTACTATATCTAAGGAGATTAGCTTCACTTGTTTAATGAGTCGGAAAAACGTACAGTCTCTGACAGTATATTTTTTATAGAAGAAATGATGTCTATGGAATGAAAAACTAATCTTTAGAGTAGATAAATTCTTGTGAATGAAACAGTAAATTTTATTTAAGATTGAATGTAATTAGGATTTGGGTATGAGGAAAAATTACTAAAAGTGATGTTGTAATGATTTTTTGGATGGTGAAGTTTTCTCTGTTTGTCCTTGGCATCCGGGTGTTTTTTTGGGTATTAAAGTTTTTAACATAAATTATTTTGTATAAATAAAATAAATTATAATTTGTAATTTAACGCTAAAGTCTTCCTTTTATATAATATTTACTTGGTTATTTACAAGGATATGATAAGTAAAATATTAGTTTTCAGATATTTATATTAATTCAAATGTGATAAATAAAAAGTAAATATATTATTTAAAAACATTCAAATTTATTCAAATTTCAAAATCATTCAAATATCAGATAAAACAATAAACAGGCACTTAAATTTCCAATAATAAAGAGCAAGATGGTGGCCATAATTTCAGCATAAAAGGTCATTTTATAGCCTAAACGGAGGCTGAAGCCATAAAATAATCACTCAAATTATTTTTTTTTAGAGAAAATAAATATTTTATTGATTATTTTGATTATATATAGTTAAATCAGGTATATGTTCACACCTTCACATAATACAGGTTAAAACAATAAATGAATATAAATAAGGAAACTAAAGCAAAGTAATTAAACCTAAAACTACTTAGATATAATAAACTCAGGTGTATTTTATTTTAAGGCTACCCTTAAAACTCAAGATTGTGAAATAAATTTAAGTTTTCAAATTGAAGAAACATAAAACAGTTGAAAATAAAAAATCTAGGGTAATAAAAAATTCTAGGATGTAGATGAAAAAATATTAGAGGTAAAACTAGGGTTGGGCGAAAAAATTCGATTGGTTCGGTTCAGTTCGGTTAAAAAATAAGATAGATTTCAGTTTGATTTTGAGAAATTGGTTCGGTTTGAGTTAGGTTGAAAACGAACTCAAATCTAAATCAAATATAAAATTACATTTAAATCTTTATTTTTATTAAAATTATAAATAAAATAAAATATTTATAATAATTTACATAACTTCACAAAAAAATAAAAATAATTATTATAATTATTAAATTTTTTTCCTTCGATTGTAATTTTCTATAAACTAAAGAATTAAACTAAAATATCACAAAATGTTTAGAACCGAATTTGAAACCAAACTTGAAATCAACTTTAGAACCGAACCAAATTAGTTCAGTTTGGATCAATTCTATAGTATGTCTGGTTCAATTCGGTTTAATTGCCCACCCCTAGGTAAACTATAACTATCCATCAGCATTTTTTCTGGTGAACAGGGGCCAAAAAGGGATTAGATTTGGTTGGATCTATATGATCAAGTGAGGCTTTGACGATTAGTGGTGATGGTGGTGTGGTGTGACTTGAGGTGGAAGACGATGAATTGAGCGATGGTAGCATGTGACGGCAATGAAAGTTGGCAAATCTCAGATTTTAATGGCTAGCATGTGAGGAATTTGATGTTGTTCTCTGTCGATGGTAAACTAAAATAAAAATAATAAAGTAATAGAAATTAGAAAATTAATTTCAACTATAGGTAAAACTAATAATACCTGAAGAAGAAATTAACTTAATTACACGCACATATATATATAATAAGACTGAATATGTGTATTTTATTCTAATAATTTCGGAAATTACCTATATAACTTCATAATCTCTCTACAATAAAATTTTGAAAACTCATTTACAAATCATTTAACAAAAAGGGATAGGGAGAGGAAAGAAAAGCAAATTAATTAAGCAAAAGCTTTCATAGATTATATCAATATTCTAAAGTACAATATTCAGTGACTAATAAATGAAGATCTTGCAAAATTATTTGACAAACTGTTCTAAGTTTCTTTGAAACTTCAATTCCCCCTATTTATTCCTATCTTTGAAACTCTTGATAATACATGAAGCATCATCATGTAATGCAAGCAACAGGGATAGCGTAATTACAATTTAAAGATCATCTTCCATCATCAAATGCCACCAGCTCTTGATCTTTGATGCTGTCATACCCACCAGCAATTATACTACTACCATCACCAAATTTGCGAGCATCTGACGTCTCAGAAAGCAAGTGCACCGTCTCAATTTCTGCATTATCCCAATAGTGCTTTTGCATCATTCTCAATCCTTGTAACTCCATTGCCACTTCCCTCATTGTTGGTCTTTCCTTCCCTTCCATTCTTAAGCACCTTGCTGCTAACTTCACCACTTCTATCACTTGCTCCTTATTCTCATCGTTCACAATATGATTCTCAAGAATTTCAAAAAAACTATTCTCTTCCAACGAAGAAAGAAAATAATTAACTAATAAGCTTCTCTCTTGTTACATTCATACATTTTGAAAAAAATATACAACAGCATAGCTGATGCGATGGCATGCTAATTTCCAATGGTGGGACATTCCTCCTTTTACAATTCTTCGCTAGATTTCAACAGGATGCTTTTTCTACTTTCTTAATTATATATCTTTTTTTATCATTTTTCTTTTCTTGTCTCCGTCACTTTGCTTTTCTTACGGGGTAAAGTTCATTACTTTTCCATGATTGACTACTTCTAGCATTTTTTAAAATTTTTGATTAATAAATTTTGCGTTGCTTTGAGTTTTTTTTTTTTTATTTTAGCAAAAAAAAAAAAAATGTAACTTGAGATTTTTTATTAGAAATTAGTTAGAGCGCTTAGACCAAATAGCTTAAAGTTTGAAATTTACGAATATCTGATTTTTCTTAAAAAGCATTTGAAAAATAAAACGTCAAAAAAAAACTTTGAAGCATCTATCAACAATCAAGAAAGTCATTAATTCAAGAACAAAAACAAGGTTGCACTAACACTTAATTAAAAAGGTTGACATATAATTCTTTCAAGGTTTTGTCAAAAAGATTCTACAAATTTTATAAAAAAGGAAAAAAACTCAATGTTAGTTAAATATTTTGTTTGTTTACATGATTTATTTATTTTTCCTGTTACAATTATTATAAAAGCTTTGTAACCGTAATCATTTTAAAAATTAAAATAAAAGTACTCTTACTTTTGTCTAATTCATGAATTAAACTAGTGTAGGAATTATATTGACATTTTTAAAACAAAAAAGATTGAAGTACATTTAATCAAACTTTACAACTATATACCAATTTTCTTTTTTAATACTTACAAAACTAATTTTGAAGTCATCTACTCTCACATGGATAATATTGTTCTCCCACGCAATGAAGAATTGAGAATAGATATTGACTAGTGCGGACTTAATCAATAACTAAAAAATAATTTTCCAAGTCTATGTAACGTAAATGAAGAGAAGAAAACAGACTCTTTCCAAGTCCCTGGGTACAAGAAAAGTCTCTTGCTGGGTAGATGTGATTTGAAAATAATATATCAATATTAACTCACACGTGTGTGTGTATGTGTGTATATATATATATTAATTTTATGCTTTTTGTAATAGATATTTGAAGCTTTTAAAATTTCAAATTTATTCTTAAAGTTTTCACTTTTATATAATACAAGGTAAAGATCTTACAAATTCTTAAAATTTGACTTTTAATAAAATAACTATTAAATCTTTAGAATTTTAAAAAATACAATATATTTGTCTTAAATACATTAATAAAATAAATAACAACATTATTCTTTATTAAATAATTATACGTTTATATATTTTATAAATATTATATTTTATTTAAATTATAATATAATCATAAATATTATATTATAACATATTTTACTTATAAGTTAATCTTTACTTATGTTTTATTTATTTTTATTTTATAATATGTAATTGATGTTGAATTGTTTATATATTGAAAATAAATAATTTTATATTTTAGTTATAATACATTAATACACATTTAATCATCATTAAATAGGAGTATAATTATCATTTTTTAGTAAATTGGAACCTTAATGAGAATTTTAAAACTACCATGACCAATCTGTCTTATAGATCAAATATCATAGACTTGTAACTCATTTTTTCTATAATATATTTCAAATATTAAGTTTAAATAAAAGGAGAAAAAGTTATGATCATACATTAATGAACTGTAATTAAATCTCAACATAACACGAAGGCTATCAATCATCGTTAGCTTTTCTTAAGAGTTCTGCATATAATTAAAAATTGAATATTTATAGTCTATACTTTATTTTATACGTAATATTAGTAATAAATCTTATCTTGTAATCATTTTGTAAAATAATAACTTAATTAAAACACTAAGTTTAGTAAAATAATCTGGCCTAACTTGAGCTCGGCCAAAGCGGTCGGACTAATCGTGTCTTGTAGTAATAGAAACATCAGGGAACGGGTTAAGCCTGCAAGCACTAGTCATACTATAGCATAAAATTATTTGCCCTGTATTTTAATATAGCAACATATTGAGATCTTATTTGTTTGATATTAACATTTTAACCCTTGATATATGGGACTTATATGCTAAAGTTGAGCAAACTATGTATTGTATTTAAAATTTTAAAATTTTTATCCGGGTTGAGAATTCGGTAGTATCCTTTGTTCAATGTTTTAGTTAATAAATATTTATTTTGAGTTTTATACCAGTTGTTTCAAATTTTGTATTAAATGTCTCAAACTTTAAAGTTTTACATTTTATGTTAGAACATTTAGTAATTTTTATATAAAATATTTCAAATGTTAAGAAAGAATTAAATGTAAAAATGTATCAATTTATTGTAGCCAAGGACATTGAGTAAAGATAATTCGTGTAGTTGGGGTTTGATTTTTAAAATCACAAGAGATATGACCCACTCTTGACAACTTAACTATATATCATTATTAAATATCATAGTCATTCCAGACAGAAAAATTTTGTGAAGACTTGACTTGTTTACTTGGGTCTTTTAAGAAAAATGTGTTGTTCTCTCAGAGTGAACTCCAAGGCAACGGCAGATCAATTTTCTATTTACAATGATTGGAGCTTTCATCTAGTTTTTGTAGTGCTGCAATATTTGAGCAATTCGCTATTTTTCTCTCTTTAGTGAAGTATTCTTCTTTTTCTATGTTCATAAAAATGGAGTGTAAAAAAGTAACTTTAAATTAGAAAGGAAGTGTATTATGAATACATATTTTCTTTTTTAAGTATAAACATCTACCTAAACTCTACAAGTATGGGAAGAACCCTGCACTCACCAAAGTTCAAAAGCACACACCCACACTTTGGAGGGTGTGTGCCTTTATTACCACCAGACTAGGTCTGGATGACTATCATGAATAATTAATATAGCCTTATATTTAATTTATCACATGTATCTTTCTATCTATATATCATAATATTAATTAATATACACGGCAACAGCTATTTACTTCTTAATTTTTTAATCCATAATAAGTACTAACCACTATTTTACTTATATCTAAGTAAAAGTTAGATTATATATCATATATGGAATGGCATTTGCGCAGAAAAATATGGTAAAAATCGACGTGCTTGGTATGTCTTTGTGAGCGATTATATATAGAGAAAATAAGCCCTAGTGAATTGTGGTAATTGAATTTTCATCATGTCGGTGGCATTACGTGTAGAAGCTAAAGCCAAGCCTCTGCGTCAATCAATGTGGAGACGTCGAAGTTAGTACTTGACAACTCTACCCACTCTCCACGAGCAATTTTCAGAAGATGCTTGGTTTTTATTGGAATAAAAAAGTGAAGTATAGCAATAATTGTTGAATAGAGAGGACGTAAACTTTCCAAACTTTAATCCACAATAAACATAAGTTTTTATTGATTTGGAAAAGAACTTAACACTTGACTTGTCTAGAGTTATGTCACACTCTCTCAACATGGCGCTCTCAGCAATGAATAAAGAATACTACTGGAAACCTTTTTTTTTTCTTTTGAAAATGAAAATTTATTAATGTTCTGATAGTATAAATGGTGTAAAATTCTGATTGAAAAGACAACATTGTTAAGGCTTGACCCGTCTCTCTCAAAGACAACACTGTGTTCTCCAAGTCTTTGTACTGAAATAGATTTATACTGATGAGTAAGTCTTTGTACAAAATTTTCAGTGAGGAGTTAATTAATAGATCTGCTGGGACAAGGATAAGAAATGGCTGTGGTGAGAAAAGTTTGTTGCTGGGGTAGGGTGGACAACTTGACTTTGCTTGCCGCTTCAAAGTGATGACCCAAATGACAATCAAGTGAATTATTTTTCTTAAGGGTTTTGCTATAGTATAATTGCAGTAATAATTGTACTAATTTTTTGAATTTTTTATTATGTAGTTCTTAAATTTGAGAATTTTGCAATGGGTTCTCGTTTTAGTGTCTTGAGCAAATTAAATGTCATAATTTATGAATTTACTGTGTCAAATAGGGCTTCAATGACTATTTTAAATAAATAAACTGTGATTTTCTCCATATATCAATACCAATTTTCAGATATTACTAAAATTTTTTGCAAACTGAGATTAAAATATTCTGAAATTTAAGAAGCAATATAATTTTTTGGATAGTAAATTTTTCTCTCGCTGTCTTTGGCAGCCGCGGTTTTTCTTCAGTATTAAAGTTTTTCACATAAATACTTATTTTGTATGATTAACATTTTTCTTCATCTATATTTTTTGTTTATTTATTGTTTTGTATTTTGTTGTAGAAGATTTTGGGCGGGACTTAATGCCTATTTATTCTTTGATCTAAAATATGAATATAGTTCAATTTCAGTAATCCAAATCTGTTAAAAGTGTTTATTTTTTAACTTAACACTAAAAATTTTGTAATTATGTCCAAATAAAATAAATTAAAACTTTTAATTTGACAATGAAGTTTGATATCTAAATAGGTTTTTGTGTTATAATAAACTAAAATATCATTATAAAGTTTATTTATTTCCTTTCATATAACATTTACTTAATTATTTACAATGATATGATAAATAAAAATACTAGTTTTTAAATATTTATATTAATTCAACTATAATAAATACAAAACAAGTATATTTTTCAAAGTCATTCAGATTTTTTATTCATTTAAGTCTCAGCTTCTGCATTCCATTTTGCAGTATTCCCAAGGTGCTTTTACATCATTCTTAATCCTTCTAATTACATTGCTACTTCCTTTCTTGTAGGTCTTTCCTCATCTTTAACTCTTAAGTACCATGCTACTAGATTCGCTCTTTCCTTCACCTGCTCGTTATTCTCGTAATAAGATATTTTTAGATATCTATTTGAGATTTGAAAAACTATAATTTTATCACAACTTCTAAAGAAAGGCTCACTTATCTTTCTTAAAGTTAATTTTGATTGTTAATTGACTGTTGGATTTAAAGGTAAAAACATAAAAAAGTAAAATATCGCTTTATTTTTTTTTACTTTTTTCAAAAATAAGAAACCCTAAAATTAGTTTATTACATTAAAAAAAAAAACTTGAAGCAACAAAATTTTTCAAATTAAAAAATTGCTAGAAATAAAAAATTTAAAGTCATAATATAATAAATTCATTTCTTTTCAGATTTTTTTAACAAAGTTATAATAAAATCAAAATGAAGAAAATAAAAAGAATAAAATCTAAACTTGTAAAAATTAATTGCACGATCTTTTGTAAAATTTGATTATGAACGCAATGTTTTGTAGATTTTTTATAATTTAAAAATATATTATTCAATAATTATTCTAAAAATAAAAGAAGTTTTTTTTTTTTTATATATTTTTTTTGCATTAATTTTTAAAAACATTTAAGTAAACCTTTTCTTTTTATCTTTTTCATTTAAATTTATTTTTATTAGATAATTCTATTCTCATTATTATTTTAAAATTTTGAAATTATTATTTATTTAATTATCCATTTAATATATATTTATAGTATATAACATGGTGTATATATAATAAGTAAATATTCATTAGTTTAATAGTTTAAGAATATTCTAATTTTTGAGACGAAAATCCAAGATTCAAACTCTAAACTCCCATACTTCGTTATATATTAGGAGAAAATAGGTATTTTTTCAATTAAAATTATAAAATAAGCTGTTATTAAAACATATTAGTATAATGACTCTACTGACTCCATTAATTTATTTATATGAAAACAAAATTGTTATGATATGTTTGAAGGGCTTTTTGGCATCATCAAAAGTGGAATTTTTTTACTTTATATTATCCAATATTTATTTTTTTTGAAATACTTTTCTCTTAAATAGATTTTTCTTATCTTCTATAAAATCACTCAACCTATATCTTATATCAATAGATTAAAGAAAAAATGAAAAGAAAAACTAAATAAACCAAAAATATTAAAAAATAAAAAATAAAAGCCGAAAACTTCCTATTTTCTTAACGCAATTTTACTATATAGTAGCGATAGAGTTGGGCAAAAATGCCAAATCGAACCGAACTGAATCAAACCGATAGTTCAACTCGATTTGATTCGATTTTAAAAATAAATTCAATTTTAGTCGGTTTCCAAACAATCGGCTTAGTTTGGATTCAATTTCTAACCAAACTAAACGAAAACGATTGTAAAATTTTATATATATTGTAAAATTTTGTATAACCCATCTATTTGGATAAATTATGAATAAATAATAATTTTATAATTTTTTATAAATATTATACAAGTAAAAAAAAATATTAGAATTTTTAAAAAGTTATTTATTTTTTATAATTATTATGTAACATGGGGACTCATATAAAATATTTCAAAAATTAAACAAAATTAGAATAGAAGTGGAATTAAAGTATAATTGAGGAACCGAACTTGAACCTAAACCAAAGTAAACTAGTTCGATTTGAATTCAATTTCATAATTTGTATATTTTAGGTTCATTTTGATTTTTATGAACCCGATTTTGCCCACCCTTAAATAGCGGTTGTCAGGATACATTTGTCATTGTCTGCCAATCAAAGAATAAAAGTTTTGTATTATTTAGTCAAATGAAATTATAGAAAACATTACTTTTTGTTAATAAACTTGTGTAAATAAACGAAATCCTTTGAAAAAACAAAATCATTAAATAAATCAGTTAACAAAAGGGAACATAGAGAGAAAAGAAAAGAAAATTAATTAAACAAAACCTTATATAAATTATATCAATATTCTAAAGTACAACATCCAGTGACTAATGAATGAAACTCTTGCTGAATTATTTGACAAACTATTCTAAGTTACTTACTTTGAAACTTCAAGTCCTCATATTTTATTTGCAACTTCAAAACTCTTGCTAATACATGAAGCATCATCATGTAATGCATGCAACAAGCACAGCATAATTACAATTTAAAGATCATCGCCCATCATCAAAAGCCGCCAGTACTTGATCTTTGATGCTGTCATACCCACAAGTAATTGTAATACTACCATCAACAAATTCGCGAGTATCAGACTTCTCAGAAAGCAAGTGCACCATTTCAATTTCTGCATTTGATTCTGCATTATCCCAAAAGTGCTTTTGCATCATTCTCAATCCTTGTAACTCCATTGCAACTTCCCTCATTGTTGGTCTATCCTTCCCTTCCATTCTTAAGCACCGTGCTGCTAGCTTCACCACCTCTGTCACTTGCTCCTTATTCTCATCGTTCACAATATGATTCTCAAGAATTTCAGAAAAACTATTCTCTTCCAATGAGGAAAGAAAATAATTAACCAAGCTTCTCTCTTTTTCTGGTCTATCAAATAGAAGTACTTTTCTTCCCGTCAACAACTCAACAAGAACAACTCCAAAACTGTATACATCGCTTTTCTCAGTTAATTGGCTAGTTGAAAGTATTCAGGGTCTAAGTAACCTAGAGTTCCTTGTACCAATGTGGATAATTGAGTTTCATCCATTGGAACCAACTTGGAAGCTCCAAAATCAGATACCTTTACGTTATAATTATTGTCTAAGAGAATATTGGTAGACTTGACATCTCTATGGATAATTGGAGTAGAAGCTGCGGAGTGCAAATAAGAAAGCACTTCTGCTGTTTCTGTTGCTATCTTTAGCCGAATTTCCCAAGAAATAGTAGGCAACTTCTCTTTGTTGTGAATGTGTTCAAAGAGTGTGCCATTGCTAACAAATTCATAAACTAGTAGAGGAACTTCCGTTTCTAAACAACAACCTAATAGCTTGACAACATTCTTATGATTGATTTGTGAGAGCACAAGTACCTCATTAATGAATTGCTCAACTCGACTTTGATCAACTATTTTAGACTTCTTTATGGCAACTTCACTATTGTCAACTAAAACTCCTTTATAGATCGTGCCATAGCCTCCTCGACCGATGATTTTATCGTCAGCATAGTTGTTTGTTGCCTTCTTGAGTTCTTCTGCTGTAAATATTTTTGTTGTATCCAAAGATCCATTTCGTTTAGAGAGTTGTTGTTGTAGAAGAAAACCACCATTTTGCTGAAAGAATTTTTCTTTGGTTTTGATGAGTTTTCTTCTCTTCAAAATCAAATAAAGCCACGAGGTGCTCACAATCAAAGCCACCGTGAATATCCCAATACCTAGTCAAATTTGAATTCTCTCAAATAAATTTATCAAACTTCTCAAAAAAAAAAAAAAAAAAAAAAGAAAGAAAATTTTAACTTGTTTACGATATTATTCATAGGTGGTCACAGTAATGGGGCTACAATGTATCTTAATGGAGTCCTTAAAATATTGAACAAGAAACAATTAAATTTATTTACTACAGTTAAATTGACAAAGTTTTCTGGTACAACAATTTCAAATAAAAGCTATTAACAAGGGCAAGTAATTAAAACTTTGGGCCCAATTTTGTAGCTTATTAGCTGTAAAACACATTATTGTCCAGAGAAAATTGACTAATGAAATGACTCATGAAAAGTAATATGTACTATAGTTAAGAATGAAATATATCATATGAATTTATTTGGTTATTAAATTTCTCTCCGTTTTAGTTATTTAAATATTCTAATTAAAAATATTTATCTTCTAAGTTTTAACTTAATTACACTAAAAATTTGGTGGTTAATTCTTGCTAAAATTAAAGTTCAATTTTTTTAATGTGTGGAATACAAATATCTAAACAAGTTAATCTATTTACAACTATAAAAATGCATAATAAAAAAATATATAAAAATGAAAAAATAATATTATCTAAATATAAATTCACACTTAATATATGAGATTGAAAATATTTTCAAATGACAAACCGAAATTACTGTTTCATTTTCGAGTATTTACCCAAATAGAAGATTTTACTTGAAAGTGCATAAATCATACAAATCTTATATTATCAGTGGATTAAAGAAGCAGAAGAAGAAAATGAATATGGAGAAAACCTATTACAAAAACAACAAAACAAAATATACTTGTCGGTCTCCGTTTTCTGACTTTCACCACAGGACGGATGTGAAATCAGAGATCATTTCACAGACACTCCAAGTCCAAAAAATACAGTATACCTATATATATATATACTTACCAAGGGCAACCTTCATCACTGGAAATAGATTGGGTGTACAACCTTCTCCGCCTTTTATTCCGTCCCCGTGGTATCCATTGCGGCAACGGCATGTGAAACTTCCACCTTCGTTAACACATTCGTGTGTACAGTTATGTCTATTCAGGTGGCATTCATCAATGTCTGTAAATCAAAGAATAGTAGTTTCGTATAAGTCAAGCAAAATGGAACATAAAAGCATTATCTCTGGAGTTTAATAAAACTCCGAGCCATTTAGTTGTTAATTTCTACATACCTTGGCAACCATCAGGGAGGTATGGATTCCCTTCATAACCACCTTTACATTTGCAAAGATAACCCAAAGTATTGTTCTCGTCAGGTTTATAACACAATGCATTTTCTCCGCATACGGATCTGGACAAATTGTTTCCTTCTTCACATGTTCCGTTTGTAGTTATTGCCCAGTCAATTACCATAGGAAGCCTCTCTGTTACGTTTAAAAGATAGGTGGAGGAGAAATTGAACTGGCTTTGTTCAACAACAGACGCAAACGTGCATGGATTGAACGCTGATACTTCTGTGTGATTTTTAAAGCTATCTGCTCGGATCTTGATTTCACTCAGCCCTTTAGGAATCTCTAGCTGGCAACATCCGGCGCCGATGCAAGATCCATTTTGGATATACTGAGAGCTGTTACAAAATGACATGCACCCGGCTTTGTAATATTGGTCACCTATGTATCCACGAATGTACGCTAGACTGTCGCAGCCGATTACCGCGTGTGAACTTGTTTCGTGTGCTAGAGATATTGAATGAAGCCAAAGAGAAATGGGTCAAGAAAAAGCTCGTCTGAGTTCCATTTTTACTGTAGCAGTCGCGGGCTACGAGTTTCATGACATGCAAGTGACCTTTAAGGGTTATGTTGGTAACCCGAATATTTGTTTGACTTAGAAATGCTATGGAGGAGCTGCAATTGATGAAGAAATCTTCACTCAGAGCACAGTTGGGGCTTGTACTGAATGGATACGGGATATGGACTCCTCCACATTCACTCTGGCTGCAGCCGCGCTTGACTTGAGTTGCTGCTCGTTCTGCACTAGCTAAAGCTATTACCACCATTTCGACCACGATGAAACGGAAAGTCATTCGACGGAACGCTGCCATTGATTTCAAACTCAAATTATAGTTACCAATTAATTTTCTATGGTGTTATTTCTCAAACATTGATGGCGCCGTTCCTTTATAATCATCCAGGATGGCCAATTTAATGCGTCAAAGTCTACGGCATTTACGGCTAACAAATAAATTTGTGATTGGTTAATATTCTAATACCTAGAAATAAAACAAATAAATAAATGAATGTCGATTTTTTTTATTATTAATACTAGACACATGTTGTTAACATGTTTGAAATGCCAAGTAAAACTACAAGGAAATTTGTGATATTACTAATATTTTTCTGAAAGCTTGCGTTCAGTGGTCAGTAGTCAGTAGTATTCTTATGTGATTTATTTGATGAAAATTTTCAAGATTAATCATAAGAAACGCGTCATAACCTTTGTTGTGATTACATATATATATATATATACACACACACGCGCACGCACAGAGTCCACATACGACCACACTTTTAATAATTTTTCCTTGTATAATAGATTTCACTGTTTCTTTCATAAGAATTTATCTACTCTAAATTTCTTTTATAGACAATATATTTTTAGAGACTCCAAATTTTTCCAACTCATGAAACAAGTGAAGCTAACCTCCCTATAATAGTAAATACTTATTTATTTCTTTAGAAATAGTATTTCTTTTTCTTTGTACAATTTAAATTCCATTTAAACAAAGTTAAATCGTACAAGAATTTTGCTTTACCCCCTATAATAGAAATTCTCCTAAAACAAAGAAAATAGTTAAAAAGAAATAGACTATAAAAAATCTCTTAATATTTGGAATATAAATTCTCGATGAAAACGGAGTTCCATATTCTAACTTAGAACTTAGTTAGAATGTGACTCAAATGCTGATAATTATCCTTCTCTTCTCTAATAGTTCTCTTGAACCTCCTTGGTCTTTGTGTAATAGTCATTCAACTAATTGTAGACATCTCATTTTCATGATGAACTGTTGTTACATTTATACATTTGGAAAAAATATACAATGGCACAGCTGATGCGATGGCATGCTAATTTCCAATGGTGGGATATTCATCCTTTTACAATTCTTCGCTAGATTTCGACAGGATGCATTTTGAACTTTCTTAATTATAGATCTTTTTTATCATTTTTCTTTTCTTGTCTCTATCACTTTGCTTTTCTTACGGGGTACAGTTCATTACATTTTCCTTGATTGATTACTTCTAGCATTTTTTAGTTTTGATTAATAAATTTTGCCTTGCTTCGGTGAGTTATATTTTTTATTTTAGCAAAACGATGTAACTTGAGATTCTCTCTTAGAAATTAGTTAGAGTGCTTAGACCGTAGCTTAAAGTGGAATATTTGATTTTTCTTAATAAGCATTTGAAAAGTAAAACGTCAAAAAAAATTTGAAGCATCTATCAACAGTCGAGAAAGTCATTAATTCAAGAACAAAAACAAGACTGTAATAACACTTAATTAAAAAAATGACATATACTTCTTTCAAAGCTTTCACTAAAAAGATATTCTAGTCCTACTAATTTATAAAAAAGAAAAAAAAAATCATGTTGTTCATGTTAGTTAAATATTTTGTTTGTTTGAATGATTTATTTATTTTTCCTGTTATAATTATTATAATGTCTAATTCATGAATTAAACTAGTGTAGGAATGATATCGATATTTTTAAAACAAAAAAGATTAAAAAGTACATTTAATCAAACTTTAAAACTATATATCAATTTTCTTTTTTAATACTTACAAAACTAATTGTAAATGATCTACTCTCACATGGATAATATTGTTCTCCCACGCAATGAAGAATTGAGAATAGATATTGATGAGTGGGGACTTAATCAATAACTGAAAAATAATTTTCCAAGTCTTTGTAACGTAAATGAAGAGAAGACAACGGACACTTTCCAAGTCCGTGGGTACAAGAAAAGTCTCTTGTTGGGTAGATGTGATTTGAAAACAATCTATCAATATTAAATCACACACACACACACACACACACACGTGTGTGTATATATATTTTATGCTTTTCGTATTAGATATTTAAAGCTTTTAAAATTTCAAAATTATTCTTAAAGTTTTTAATAAGTGCACAAAATACGTTTTTATCATTCACTTTTATACTTGAATTATTTGTTTAATCCTCAAGCTTTGTTGGCATTTGATGTATTTTAAAGTTTATACGAAAAATGAGAGAATTGGCCATTCAAGGTAAATTCAGCTCGAAATGAAAGATATTCGAGAACTAAATTGCGAGATATTCGTGGGTTAAAAGATAAGATAATCGACGGCCAAAGTGCAAAGTATTAGGGACCTAAATACCAATATTGGAAAGCTAAAGGAGCCATAAATTTTGCACCAACCATAAATTCTGCCCCAAGGCATAATTGATGGCGCTGCCGTGCCAAGCCCTCTACCCTACGACAAAATAGATTGAGCAGCCACGCGACTTGGCAGTGAGGCCGTGCCATCCATAATGGCCCTCTTGTGCTCCCGCATAGTTTTGGCGCCCCTGCAGTCGCTGGTTTAGTTTTAGACGTTTTCTAGAGATAAATCTGAGGCTTTGGATGATTTTTGGATGGCTTAATTTGGGAAAACCTAATATTATTTATTTTAGAGGTTTTGGGAAGATAATAGCCACTTTTGAAAAGAGATTAGCTTAGAAAAAAAAAAAAACAGGGGAGATAGAGAGAAGCTAGAGGGAGAATGTGGATTGTAAACCAAGCAAAAGAATAAATCTTGTAGAAAAGCCCTCCATCATAGTTTTTCTCTCTACTCTTATCTTATTTCATTGTATTAAATTCAGTTACTTATGAATATTTGAGTATGTTGTTGATAATTGAACTCATGAATGTTGATTGTGAACTTTTTTGCATGATTGGCTAAATTTAATATTTAGCGCAATGGTTTAATCTTTTGAAAATAGTGATGTTCTGATTTTTGTATTATTCTTGATTAATATTTCTATGTTGCATGTTTATTATGAGCATCATGTGATTAATTAACTAGCCATTAATTAATTGATCCATAAATCAATGAATATTGAGAAATATTAATTGTGTTTAGATCGTGTGATAAACACTACAAATAGCATATTAAATAGAGATATATTAATATAGTTTATATAGTAGATTTAGTGATTATTACCGCGCGTAATGCATTTCCATTTAATTCGTGTTTACATAGAGATATAATGAACCCATAAACGAGAAATAGATTTAATTGATCTTAAGAGAAACAGTCGAATACGCTAGAATAGTCATACTAACAACATAGGCATTAATCACAATAACACAATTTAAAGAACTAAGTGTGAGCAAATTGAGTTAAAATATTAGTTTTAGATATTAGTCTCATTGGAATTTTCCTTTTTGATTGTGTGTGTTAGATTGTAGTTATTTGAATTTTTTTTAATTTAGTATCACATCATTTTCAGCTCTTCAAATAAATTTAAGAAAAACCACCTTCGGTACTTAATTGATTAATACTCTTTGTGGAAACGATATTTTACTCACCCTATATTACCTGTTCTGTGACAACGTACACTTTTGTTGGTAAATTACTCAACAGTTTTCACTTTTATATAATATAAAGTAAAAATTTTACAAATTCTTAAAATTTGACTTTTTGAACTGATTAATCCTAATAATATTAAAAAATATGCATTAATATCGCAAATTTTTAAAACGTAATAATTATACCCATAAAAATAATAGTTATTTAATAAAATAACTATTGAATCTTTAAAATTTTAAAAAATGCAATATATTTATCTAGAATATATTATTAAAATAAATAACAATATTATTCTTTATTAAATATATTATAAATTTATATATTAGTGAATAATATATTTTATTTTTAATTATATTAACCATATATAAATATATTTTATTTAAATTATAATATAATGATAAATATTATATTATAACATATTTTATTTATAAGTTAATATTTATTTATATTTTTTATTTATTTTTTATTTTATAACACGTAATTGGTGTTGAATTGTTTATATATTGAAAATAAATAATTTTGTATTTTAGTTATAATACATTAATAAATATTAATTATCATTAAATATGAGTATAATTATCTTTTTTTTTTAGTAAATTGGGACTTTAATGGATATTTTTGAACTACTATAACTAATCCGTCTTATAGATCAAATCTCAGGGACTTGTAACTCATTTTCTGTAAAATATATTTCATATATTAAGTTAAGAAAAAGGAGAAAAAGATATGATAATACATTAATGAATTATAATTAAATTTCAAGATAAAGACAAAAAGCTATCAGTCATCCTTAGCTTTTCTTAAAAGTTCTGCATATAACTGAAAATTGAATATTTATAGTCTATAATTTATTTTCTATGTAATATTAGTAATAAATCTTATACTGTAATTAGCTTGTAAAATTTACTAATTATAGTATAATATATAGTAAAGTAAATTAAAGCTACGGGAAAGGTATTTTAGACCCTAAAGATAATCAGGTTGACGCCTATTGATGCAAAAAAAGTGTGAAGATGTTAAGGTAATGCCTACGGTCGACTTCCATGGCAAAAGATGGCTAGAAAACAAGGACCACGAATGATTTACTAGTCAAATGTCAAAAGATAGAGAGAGAAGAAAGGCTGCACTTTTTAGCTAATCTTATGATATGCTCTTTGTTGTTAACTTGTCCCTCTCTAGTTCATCAATGAGGGAAGTAGCAATAGAATTAGAAGGATTAAGAATGGTGCAAAAGCACTTTTGGGATAATGCAGAGGACGAGACTGTGAACTTGCTTTCTGAGACGTCTGATGATTACAACTTTGGTCACAATGGTAGTAACTCAAATGCTCTTGGGTAGGATAGTCTCAAACGCCAAGTACTGGTGGTGTTGCATGATGGCAGATGAATTTTAATTACCTTTTTTCTCTTGTTTGTATTATAATCTGTTCTGTTTGTTTATCCCTCGCTTATTGGAGTTCTAATAATCCTGAAGGACAGCAGGAGGACTTGTACTTTTAAGGTACTGTTT
Source organism: Azadirachta indica (assembly GCA_022749755.1). NCBI lineage: Eukaryota > Viridiplantae > Streptophyta > Magnoliopsida > Sapindales > Meliaceae > Azadirachta > Azadirachta indica. The sequence goes on along the minus strand of CM040449.1, from coordinate 16,745,876 downwards.
AGAATATACAGCGTTGAAAGTTGTGTTTTAATTTGCTTTTTTTTTATTCCTTTTCTTTTAGCATATATATATATATATATCAGAACATTATATTATTAATAAAATAAGGAGAAAGGGGAGATTACAAGAGCATGGATTTTTATTTGAATGCAAAAAGATTGCAGTTCAAGAACAGCATTAACTGCAGAAAATTTGTTGCCAAGAAAAGCCACAGTAGCAATTAACCCATGAAGCAGCAGGAAAAAAAAAAACTCTCCCAGCAGTAGAAGGTTAACCGAAGCAGTAAGCAGAGTAAGCTTGTAACGCTGTTCTCTAAAACTCTATTCTAACATCTCGCTATTTTAGGAATTTTTTATTTTCTGTTTAATAGAATTTTGTTTATTTATATAATTTTATCAAAGAAAAAATAATCTTACGGGAAGACTCTAAGATTAACAAAATGTACAATTGATATGAAGATTAGCACTAGTTTTAATGAAAAGATGACACATTGCAATTCCATTAATACCCTTTTCTCTAAAACTCTATTCTAACATCCATCTCCATCGTTTTTACTAACATCTTATATCCTTTCTATGATTTATATATTCTCATCTAGAATACTAATAAATATAATTATTTTCGTCTTGAATCATTGAACAATTAAAAGAAAAGAAAGAAGGTAAACGATATAGTTCTAACGGGACTCATAAATTTTTCTATATATGTAAAGTGTATTGCAAAATAAACTTAATTAATTTATTGAAGCACAAATCTTCAAGAGAATAACTTTCTTTGATTTGGTCTCCTGCCGAAGTAAATAAGAAGTTAAGAGATGGCTTTCTCTCACACAAACCTTGGCAAGGAAATTTCCTCAATTAATTTGCATTTAGTGTGCAGGGATGGGGTGGGTTTAGGGTGTGTGAAATTTAAAAAAAAAAAATAGAAATTCTATCGAAAGATGTATTTGTAATTTATTGGTTTGACGTCAGTTACCAAACTGCCCTCGCAAACAAAAGTAAAAATATGAATACTTGTGTCAGTAAATTAATGCGGTATAAAGAGCTTGAAAAAAAAAATTGCATTCGTCTTTAATAAAACTTTGCGAAGAATAAAACTACAAGTTTAAAGAGAATATAAATGAGGTAGTAATAGCAACACTCATGAAAATTATAAATTATTTTTCTTTATTCCGAAAATATTGTTAAGACTTGTCTTGTTTTGTCCCACTCTCACTACGGCTCTCGCACGCAATGAATAACGGAGGATATTGACAACTTAAGTACAAGATATTTAAGATCACAATTATTAATTTAAGATAAAATCTTTAGCACCTTATAAAATATAACTGTATCTAGAGTTTACAAAAAATTACAACGTTGATTATAATTCTAAACAATTAACGTTGTTTTAATATAAATTACTCGACTGAGACGATTAAACTGTAATTGAGAGTTTAAAATTAAGATTTGATTTTCTTTTTAATAACAGATAGCTAGAGAAAAAAAAAGACAATAAACTTGAGGCGAAATTAACAATCAAGATATTTATTTATTCAACTAGGGAATTAAAGCTATAATAATGAAGTTTGGTTAAAATAATATATATTCCATTTTTATCATTTTAAAAGAAATTATATTTAAAAAATATACTAAATTACCAAATTACGCTTCTAAAGTTATTAATTATTTTTGTCTAAAGCTATAATAATATTTGAAAAAGACATATAACATTTAAAGTTTGGTTAAAATGATGTATTTTCCATTTATATCATTTTAAAAGAAACTAACATCTACAAAATATACCAAATTTCCGAATTACGCTTATTTTTGTCTAAATTTACAAATTAAATTAACCGACAGAGTCTTACAATTTAAGTGTATTTTCGATTTTGGATATGTATAAACTTCTTAAACTATGATTGTAATAACAATATTTTTAAGATTTGACCTGGTCCGTCCGATCGACAACATTGAATTCTCTCACGCGATGAAATGATTGACAACAGACATCGACGAGTGAAGACTTAATTAATAACTACAACATAATTTTCCAAGTTCTTGTACGCAAATCTTGTTGAAGCCATTCATAACTCTGTAGGGACAACGATAAGAAGATGGTGAAAACTGAAAAGAAGAGTCTCTTGCTGGGGTAGGGTGGACGACTTGACTTTGCTCGAAAGAGATGAGCCCAAGACAATTCAAAGCCTATCAATCATCAATTAATTAATTTGCCTTTCTGAGGGTTTTGCTATAGTATAATTGCTGAAATAATTCCATTAAGTTTTGAATGGTTGCGGTTTTAGGCTGTGTTTAATTCTTATTTATTGGCTAATGCTATCTTGTAAAAATTAATCGATCACAAAATTTATTGGTTAGCCGTAGAGTAGACTTCGACGCGTTGAATTGGTCTTTTTAAGTGATGAATGTAATAAAGGAAGAGCGCTATCAGATCAGTGTGTGAGAAATAAATGTACAAGATTAACTGCAGAGTTTGACGCGGTGATTATATCATTTCGAGTGATTATATACAAAAGGATCAAGCGCACGTCAGTTGACGAACAAGGAGATCTATAATTAACCCTTGTGAATTGTCATATTTGTAGTTTCAATTAATGGGAATGCGAGGAATGCGAAACAAACTCATCATGCTGGTCGCGATGCTACTAGCAGTAGTAGACGATACTGCAACAGCAACAGCAGCTACAGCCATGCCCGGCTGCCCCGATCGCTGTGGAGACGTCGAAATCCCATATCCATTCGGTACGAGTCCTGAGTGTTTCCTAAGCGACGAGTTCTTTATAAAATGCGACCACTCCACCGTCCCTCCCAAAGCATTTTTACGGGAATCAAACATCCCTGTTGTCAACATAAGCATCAACGATGGTGGCTTGCACATCACGAACCCTCCAGCACGAGACTGCTACGGTACTGCTTCGGAGAAGACCGACCTTTGGAGATCGCTATCTCTCTACCGTTTCACCATCAATGACACCCAAAACAAATTCACAGTAGTTGGCTGTGACTCTCATGCTTACATTCGAGGTTACAAGGGTAAACAAACATACTGCGCCGGGTGCATGTCCTTTTGTGACAGACTTGAAGATGTCACTAGTGGATCCTGCAGCGGCATTGGATGTTGCCAGATTGAGATTCCTGAAGAGCTCCAAGAAATCAATGTTACAGCATATAGCTTCAACAGGCACATAAATGTATTAGACTTCAATCCTTGCACATTTGCGTTTGTTACTGATCAAAGCAAGTTCAATTTCTCCTCCGCTTATCTTTCTGATTTGAATGAAGACTTTCCCATAATGCTTGACTGGGCAGTAAATGGGACGTGTACCGAAGAAACAGCAAACACCTCGTCGAGCAACGTCTGTGGCAAAAATGCATTCTGTTATAACGCCGAAAGTACCATAGATTCTGGGTATGGGTATCGTTGTCGGTGTAATCAGGGTTACGATGGGAATCCATACCTCCCTGATGGTTGCCAAGGTATATACATCTCAATTAAATAGCGCGAAGTCCAGACATCTCTAAGTTGTTACTTCTCTTCTTATTTTAATTTTATTCTTCTATTTGCAGGCATTGATGAATGCGAGAAAAATCATATTCACAAATGTGATGTTTCCTTATCAACATGTGTTAACCAAGAAGGAAATTATGTTAAAAAAATAGCATTAATTAGTGCGCTAGTTTATTTCCTATTTTTTTAGAAATAATGGGGCACGTTCTTGAAGGCTCCATGTTCAAGAAAACATGCTTAGTGACATTTTCATTGTAGAACAAATATGTTAACTATTTTATAAATATTTAATTTTTTTTAAATCAAACTAAATCTATAAGAAGAATTTTTTATGTTGCTTTAAATTTTTATATTAATTATGTTAAAATATATGTAATTACATTATATGAAATAAAATTTTATTTACAGATCTTTGAAAGAAATATGACAAAATATTTGGTGTAAAAAATAGAAAAAAACAAATCAATTATTTGAAGAAACATGCCAAAAAATAGCCATGTTTTTAATTTTAAATTATTCAGTAGCAATGATTTAATTTTAAATACGTTTTTTTGTTTAAATATAGAGGTGTAAATGCTAGAATCAATTCGTCAACTCCTTTAAATTTTTATTAATCAAGTAAAATTTTATTTTATTAAAGGAATTTAGAAGATACTTTTATTAGGAGCTTGAAGTAAAGATCAATGACTTTTGATTTTCACACAAGTTTCATAGGTTAATATTTGGTTATTAAATTTATACATTTTAATAATTAAAATTAAATAAATTATATGCAATTAATATATAATTAATTATAATAGCTGTGTGAGGTATAATCTTCACTATTAAAAATTTATAAAGCTAATAGTTAGAAATCAATGTAACGTGATGTATAGATTTAAAAGGCTCTTGACCTGTATACACGACTGTTAAGACTTGACCTGGTCCGTCCGATCGACAACATTGTATTCTCTCACGCGATGAAAGGATTGACAATAGACATTACTAGTGAAGACTTAATTAATGAAATATGACGTAATTTCCAAGTCTTCGTACAGAAATCTAATTAAAGCCATTCATAACTCTGTAGGGACAAGGATAATTGCTGGGTAGGGTAGACTCCATGACTTTGCTTGGAGAGGACCCCAAGACAATGGAAGCATAAAATTCATAATTAATTTGATTTTCTGAGGGTTTTGCTATTGTATAATTGCTGTTATAATTTTAATAATAAATTTTTTATTATTCGATTCTCAAATTTGAGAATGGTTGTGGATTTAGGCTGTGTTTATGTTTTCTTTATTTTCTAATGCTATTTTTTTAATAATTAATCAAATCATAAATTTATTTGTTAGCCGTAGAGTAGACTCCGACGCGTTGAATTGGTGTTTTTAGGGAATTCATGTATTAAATGAAGAGCGTAATCAGATCAGTGTGTGAGAAATAATGTTTGAATACTTGCTGTAGAGATTGACGTGCTGATTTTGATCGACAACATTGGATTCTCTCGCGATGAAAGGATTGATTATAGACATTGACAGTGAAAATCTAGACTTAATTAATAACTGCAGCATGAATTTCAGGTCCTTGTGCAAAAATTTTATTGAAGACATTCATGACTCTATATGGACAATAATAAGAAAAAGAATAATTTTTAATTTACCTCTTTCAAATATTAATAATTTTTACTCTACTCCTAAATTTATTGTAATTTATTTAAACATCCCTTAAATCTGACCATTAAAATTAATTGTTCAAAGGGTATATCATTAAATTATAGTTATAATTATTTTTCTTTTTTTCTTCTCTCTCTTCTATTTTTTTTTTTTCCTTCTCTTTGTTCATTTGTAGAAAGTTGATTAAAGCAACCATTGACTATAGACGTTGACAGCGAAATTCTAGATTTAATTATTAACTGCAAGATGAATTTTCTAATCTTTGTGCGGAAATTTTATTGAAGGCATTCGTAACTCCGGAATGAGAATGATATAACTCCGGAATGAGAATGATAAGAAAAGAGTAATTTTTAATTTATCTCCTTCGTACATTGATAATTTTTATTCTACTTCTAAATTTATTGTAAGTCATCTAAACGCTCTTAATCCGTTAACTTTGACCATTAAAATTAATTATTCAAAGGGTAAATTAATAAATTACAATTATAATTATTTTTTTTTTTTTTTCTTCTCTCTTTTCTATTTTTTCCTCCTCCTTCTCTCTTCCTTTTTTTTTTTTTTCTTCTCTTTGTTCATTCGTAGAAAGCTGATTAAATTAACCATTGGATGCTACTTGAAGCAGCCGTCGGACACTGCCTTCAGCAGCTATAGAAGGCTGCAGTAGCCTGCACAATCATGAAAGGTTGCTTGCAGCCATGGAAGAGAGATAAAGAGATTATGGAAGAGAGAAGGAAGAAGAAGAAAAGAAGAGAGAAGGAAAAAGGTAAAAAAGCAAAGAGAAGAAAGAAGAAAAATAAAAAAAAAATTAATTTGGGTTTTTTAGGGATAATAGTATCTTTTTACACCTATTAAATATTATGAATGATAACATAATTTTTTTGTTAGTCAACAGTTAACAGTTAAATTTAACAGACGAGGGACAGACTAATGATTCACAATAAATCTGAAAATGAAAATGAAATGAAGATTATCAATATATAATAAAGGTCGGTAAATTAAAGATTACCCATAAGAAAATGGTGAAAACTGAGAAGAAGAGTCTCTCGTTGAGGTGGAGTGGACAACTTGACTTTGCTTGAAAGAGCTGACCCCAAACAACACGGGGGCTATCGCTATCCGTCATTAATTAATAATTGCTGTAATAATTTCAATAATTTTTAAATTTTTTTATTGTTCAATTCTAAAATTTGAGAATGGATGCGGATTTAGGTTGTGTTTATTTTTTATTTATTTTCTAATGCTTTTTTTAATAATTAATCAATTACAAATTTATTTGTTAGCCGTAGAGTAGGTAGACTTTTACGCGTTGAATTGGTCGTTTTAGGTGATGCATGTATTAAAGGAAGAGCACTATCAGATCAGTCTGTGAGAAATAAAGTTAACTGGAAGACTTACGGTAGAATTTGACGCGCTGATTTTGATCGTTTCGAGTGATTATATATAATAAAATCAAGCGCACATCAGTTGACGAAAAGGAGTTCTAAAATTAACCCTGTGAATTGTGATAATTGGAGTTGCAAGTCATGGGGCTGCGAGGGATGCGCTACAGAATCATCGCTCTGGTGGCCGTGCTACTAGCAGTAGTAGAAGGTACTACAGCAGTAGCAGGAGCCATAGCCAAGCCCGGCTGCCCAGATCACTGTGGAGACCTCGAAATCCCATATCCATTCGGTATGAGTTCTGAGTGTTCCCTAAACGACGAGTTCTTTATCAAATGCGACAACTCTGCCGTCCCTCCCAAAGCATTTTTAACTGGGTCAAAGATTCCTGTCATCAAAATTGGCGTTGAAGACGGTGACTTGCATGTCAGGAACCCTCCAGAACGAGAATGCTACGGTACGGCCTGGGAGGAAACCGAACTTTGGAGTTCGCTTTCTCTGTCCAGTTTCACCATCAATCACATCCAGAACAAATTCTCAGTAATTGGCTGTGACTCTCATGCTTACATTCGAGGTTACATAAGTAACAAAACATACAGCGCCGGCTGCATGTCCTTGTGTGAGAGATTTGAATACGTCACTGATGGATCCTGCAGTGGCACTGGATGTTGCCAGATCGAGATTCCTAAAGGGCTTAAAAGAATCAATGTCACAGTATACAGCTTCAACAATCACACGCGTGTATCAGACTTCAATCCGTGCACATATGCGTTTGTTGTTGAGCGCAGCAATTTCAATTTCTTCTCCACTTATCTTTCTGATTTGAAAGAAGAATTTCCCATAGTGCTTGACTGGGCAATAAATGGAACATGTACTGAAGAAATAGCAAACAACTCGTGGAGTAACGTCTGTGGCAAAAATGCATTCTGTTATAAAGCCGAAAGCACCATAGATTCTGAGTATGGGTATCGTTGTCGCTGTAATCAGGGTTACGATGGGAATCCATACCTCCCTGATGGTTGCAAAGGTATATACACTTCAATTAAATAGCAAAAGGTTCAGATATCTCCTAGTTGTTACATCTCTTTTTATATTAATTTTATTCTTTTATCAGCAGATATTGATGAATGCGCCAACAATGATCTTCACAATTGCGATATTTCTTCATCAACATGTATTAACCGAGAAGGAAATTATACATGCATCTGCCACCGTGGTTACCACAGTAAAGAAGGAAAAGATGGACAATGTTTTCCTGATCAACTTACAGTTATTCCTAATCGAGATCAATTTCCAGTTGTTAAGGTTGCTATTGGTACGGATATATTTACTGTATTGTTTTTTAAATTTTGCTGTGTTTGCGATCCCTGTTTTAATGTTGGGAAGCTCTGTTTTATTATATGTCTTGTGGGAGAAAACAGAGAGAAAGTAGGCTGTCTTGATTATTACTATTTTTGTTTTAATTTTTTTCCTTGGGAATCACAAATTTGATTACATCAGTTAATTATCAACTAATATAAGAATCGACTTTCAAGTATTTATTTTTTCTAATAAAAGCTATTTTTTGCTAAAAAAACTTTTTATTAAATACTACTTCTAAAAATGTATTTGTAGATAACAAATTCTTCATTTTTGATCTTTTGTCAAAGTAAGATAGAGATATTGGAGTCTCTTTACTTTGATGAAAATTGTAACTGTTAATTGAGATTTGACCAGATTTTATTTATATTTAGTCGAGTTTAGAAATAAATTTGATTTGTTAATTATGTTAAGCCTTATATTCTCCTTTATTATTCCAAGAAGAGATAATTAGATTATCTTTAATTTAATTTGAAATATTGTTATTGAATCAGGTACTGGGATATTCATTGTGGTTCTGATCGTTACTAGCTCTTGGTGGTTCTCTTTCAGAATTAAAGAAACTAGCTCTTGGCGGTTTTCTGTCCAAATTAAAGAAAAATTCTTTCAGCAAAATGGTGGTTTTCTTTTACAGCAAGAACTCTCTAAAAGAAATGGATCTTCTGGTACAGTAAAAATCTTCACTGCAGAGGAACTTAAGAAAGCAACTAATAACTATGCTGAGGACAGAGTTATTGGCCAAGGAGGCCATGGAACTGTGTACAAAGGATTTTTAGCTAACAACATTAAAGTTGCCATAAAGACGTCCAAAATAGTTGATCAAAGTCGAATTGAACAATTCATCAATGAGGTGGTTGCGCTCTCACAAATCCATCATAGGAATGTTGTGAGATTATTAGGCTGCTGTTTAGAGACTGAAGATCCTTAGCTAGTTTACGAATTTGTTAGTAATGGCACACTTTTTGAACACATTCATAACAAAGGGAAGTTTCCCACTATTTCTTGGGAAATTCGGCTAAGGATGGCAACAGAAATCGCAAACGTGCTGTATTTTTTGAACTCTGAAGCTTCTACTCCAATTACCCGTAGATGTATCAAGTCTACCAATATTCTCTTAGACAGTAATTATAACGCAAAGGTATCTACTTGTGGAGCTTGCAAGTTGGTTCCAATGGATGAAACTCAGTTATCTACATTGGTACAAAGAACTCTAGGGTACTTAGACCCTGAATACTTCCTTACTAGCCAACTAACTGAGAAAAGTGATGTATACAGTTTTGGAGTTATTCTTCTCGAGTTGACGTGGATCAGTGGAGATAGTGTCAAAATTGAGAGAAGAAGTTGAAGAAAAGCCAAGAATAAAAAGTTAATGGCAGATTCGAACCTGGACAATTTACGAAGACTAAGTGAAGAATGCGTGAAATGAAAACCATGTGAAAAAGAGAGCACGTGAAACTTAAATGGTTGTGCAATAAATAATATGACAATGGAAGAAAGTCATGCAGTCCTAAGATTTTCTAACCTCTTCTACCAAATGGGTCCACGTGAAAAGCAAAATTGGAAAAGGAAAAGAAATTTGCCACATTAATGGTATACACCCAAGAATTTCAAAATAGAATTTTCAAAATTTTGGTGGACCCACCAAGGAAACAAAAGGAAAAAATGAATTTTTGACTTCATTTGACTCGTTGGGAATTAGCAAGACAGAGGTAATATTGACCAAGTCCACCTCCTACCTCTTTGTAAGCCAAGCTGAAATGAAGCCTTAACTGGTTTAAATGCTACTGTACTCTAATATGAGGAAGACTTGACGAGCTGACATTTACCGGACACATTTGTGCCACTGTGAGATTATCTCTAATTAAGTTGTGTCAACGTATGCTTATCTCCATGAATTTTTAACCATTAGATATATCTCTATGAATTTTTCACCATCTGGTATGTCTTTATGGATTTATCGTTATTCTAGATATTTCCACATACTTTTTGCCTTTGATTTTATTGTCATCCCCAAATTGGCAAGAGTAAGACTACTTAAGAAGAAAAAAGAGGGAGTTGAGAGTAAGGCAAAAGTTATAAATAGCTTCTAGTACCTTCAGCTTTGCCTTAACCATTAAAAGTTAGGAGACCTTATTATGGGAAAAAATATGACTAGACATGTGACAAAACGTGAGACTACAAGAGTCATAGTCTGCATACTGCAAGGTGATCACCTACCTTGCGACCACTTTAATGCAAAATAAGATGAAAGCCTTACTCAAACGTGACTAGGTAAGACCAACCACGAGCTGGGCTTCCTGCTATGTGTTACCAAAATTTTTGTCAATAATAAACACCACTATGCATAACCATATATTGTGGCACGTATTGTAAATGCAATATATATTGTGGCATGTATGATAAACGTAGCTATATACCGTGACACGCATAACTAAAATAGTTATATATTATAGCATGCATAATGAGTATAGCCATGTACCGTGGCACGCATAAAGAGGTAAGGAAAGTAACCCTGATTTTTCACTACTCTTAAAAATGTTTATATTTGCTCTAGATAATTAATCGTCAAACATCCGACCTTTGTAAGTGAGGGAGTAGGGACACCTAAGTCAGTGCTCCAAAGCCCACCTTTATGCACCTTTAGAATACCCATTGGATTATGTTCTGCACCAAAAATATCTTATTAGGGAACATTCAAAAAGTGGTAGACATCCCCTAATCAAGGTAGCAGGTGAGTTGCCAACGAGATTAGTAGGTGCCAGACATAGTACAGAGCCTAGCTGAAGACTGCCCAAATGAGAGTGCATCACTTGGTACAATGCCAACCTCCATAGCTAATAAAAGACTAACATATGGCTATTGAGTTTCGATAAATTCGACCCACCTATCTTAGTCTGCCACGAGTCACCTAGACAATAGACCATTAAGAGCCAATAATGGGAAGACACATGCAAAGGTAAAAGTCAAGATTAGGATGACACTCTCTATTCAATTAGATTCAAGCATTTTTATTTAATATAAAAGTATATTTTTCTAGTTTTGACAAAGGACAACTCATTCATTATATTCTTAGAAAAGAAAGGTTATTTTCCCTAAAAGAATTTTCTCTCATTCCTCTCATTTGTCCCACACATTAACCATGAAAATCTCTATGAATGCATAAGAAATGCACTATAGATAGCACTGTCTATCCTCTTTATAATATACTCTGTTGACCTTTTACTTTGTCTTGACAATTTCTTGGGTTTTCCTTTACCACCTTTATACTCTGCACATTTTCCCTTCCTTTTAGAAAGAGATACTTGTGCCCTTACCCTTTCCCCTCTGATTAGACACTGACTTAAATATTATAGAGAAGTTTTTGGAGTGGTGGCTTCTATCTTAGCATTAGTAGCTTAGTAATGCTATAGGATCGAGAGTGTTCGGAGCCAAAAGGAGCTAAGTAGAGCAGTTATGTGAGAAATGGGCAATGTACATTTCACCATTCTCAAAGTTCTTTGAGGTTCCGTAGCTTGTTGGAGAAATAACTTAATTAAGTTAGGGGTTTGTTAGATGCACAATGAGTTGATTGGGGGAAGTTATATGTGTGAAGCGTAATATTTGCATTTTGACATTCTTGATAGCTCTCAATGGTTCTACTCTTTAACATAGCTTTAGATTGCATAGAAGAAAAAGATTTGGTTTAAGTCATTCGACCATGTCGAGTGCACTTATTCTCACCTTGAACACTGGTGCCAGGCTTGTGAAATCCGTGCATCAACACTATTCAAGAGAAATGCATTTTCAAAAAAATAATTATTGGATAGTATAAAATAAAAAAATTCCACTTGTGATGATGCCAAAAATGCACTTCAAACATGTCGTAACATTTTTGTTTTCATATGAAATAAATTAATGGAGCTATTAGAGTCATTATACTGATATGTACATGTTTTAATAATAGCTTACTTTTGTTATAATTTGAATAGAGAAAATACCACTTTTCTCCTTATTTATGACAAAGTATGGGAGTTTAGAGTTTGAATATTGGACCTATGTTTCAAAAATTATATCCTTAACCCATTAAAGTAATGAATATTTATTTATTATATATATACCATGATATATACTGTAAGTATGTATTAAATGGATAATTAAATAAATAATAATTTTAAAATTTTAAAATAGAGAATAAAATTATCTAATAAAAATAAATTAAAATGAAAAAGATAAAGAAAAGTTTATTTAAAATATTTTAAAAATTAATGCAAAAAAATTTAAAAATAAAAAATTCTTTTCATTAAGATAAAAATTAATTGTTTTCAATTTTCAATTTTTAATTTTTTAAAATAATTATTTAATAATATATTTTTAGATTAAAAAAATTTAAAAAATATTCTGATCATAATTAGTTTTTACTAAACTATTGTGTTCGTGATTAGCTTTGCAAGAAGTTTAGATTTTATTCTTTTTATTTTCTTCATTTTAATTTTATTGTAAAATTTTTTTTTAAAATCTAAAAGGAAATAAATTTGTTACACTATAACTTTAATTTTTTATTGCCAGCAATTTTTTAATTTGAAAATTTTTATTAAATAATTTATTCTAAATATTGCTTTGAGCTTTTTGCTACTAATATTTATTTAAGTATCAATCGAATATATCCTTATAATAGAAAATATAGTGTACATAATTTATATGAATAGTTAGTATAGCTTAATGGTCGGAGTTTGAATTTTGAAGACTAAGGTCTCAGTTTAAACCCCTATATATGCAAATATTTTGTTTCCTTTTTTAAAAGAATTAAGTTAGGACAGGTTATGGTTTAGGCTCATTTAAAATTAAATTTGCTTCGAGTAAATATGTAAAATGATAAACATTACTAACACTTAACAACCAAATTCTTACGGCAAGGGATTAATGGTAATTTTAGAATATTAGGGAGACAACTGGTAAAATCACCATAAATTAAGGGGACAGGTGGTATAATCTTCATGAATTCATAAGAAAGTGGTATCTTATCATTTTGATGATTCATTTGAGAATTATTTTCAAGTTTCAACCTCATAAATTAAGTTTGAATTTATATTCTATCACATAACTTCATAGATTCCATTAACCCTTGGGATATGGATTATATTGTAAACGTGTTAAGATTAAATATTACTTTTTGAAAAGTTTGATCACTTTATATGAGTACTCAAATTCAACCAGGTGTTGGATATTCATTGTGGTTATGCTCACGAGTTGTTCCTAGCACTACTTGTTGTCGAAGAAAAGAAAGCTCATCAAAATTAAAGAAATATCTTTCAGCAAAATGGTGATTTTCTTTTACAACAACTCTCAACGAAATGGATCTTCTGATGTAGAAAAAATCTTCACTATTAAATAACTCCAGAAGGTGACTAAGAACTATGCTGAGGATAGAATTATTGGTCCAAGTGGCAATGGCATTGTATTTGTTGGATTTCTAATAGATGATATCCCGGTTGCCATAAAGAAGTTCAAATTAAAATAGATGATCAAAGACAAGTTGGACAATTCGTCAATATGGTGATTGTGCTCTCACAAATCAATTATAGAAATGTTTGTTAGGTTGTTATTTAGAGACAAAAGTTCTTTTATTAGTTTATAAAGTTGTCTGTAATGGTACGCTTTTTGAACACATTCATAACTAGGAGAAGTTTCCCACCATATCTTGGGAAAATTGGTTAAGGATAAAAGTAAAAACAGCAAAAGTGCTTTCTTATTTGCACTTTGCAGCTTCTACTCCAATTATTCATAAAGATATCATGTCTTCCAATATTCTCTTGGATGATAATTATGCCGCAAATGTATCTGATTTTTGAGCTTCCAAGTTGGTAGCAATAGATGAAACTCAATTATTCGCAATGGTGCAAGGAACTCTAGGGTAGTTAGGACCTTGAATACTTTCATACCAGTCAATTAATTTAGAAAAATGATGTGTATAGTTTTGGAGTTATTCTTGTTGAGATAGTAGTAAGAAAGAAAGCACTTCGTTTTGATAGGTCAGAGGAAGAGAGAAGTCTGGTTAACTATTTTCTCTCTTTGTTGAATGAAAATAGTTTCTTTGAAATTTTTGATAATCACACTGTAAATTATGAGAATAAAGAGCAGGTGAAGGAAGTGGTGAATCTAGCAGCGAGGTGCTTAAGAGTTAAAGGTGAGGGAAGACTTACAATGAAGTAGCAATGGAATTACAAGGATTAAGAATGATGAAAAGCAACTTTGGAAAACCGCGGAATCGAATGCAGAAGCTGAATTTGTGCACTTGCTTTTTCAGATGCCTGATGCTTGTAAATTTGGTGATGCTAGTTGTGCAATTAATGCTGGGTATGATAGTGTCAAAGATCAAGTACTAATAGCGTTTGATGATGGGAGATGATTCTCAATTATGCTGTACTTCCTCGCTTTCTATTGAATGATTTAGTGCTTATTTGATTTGACTTTTTTATTGGTCAAAAGAGCTCTTTTAATGATAAAAATTTTTTTCAAATTTTTTAATATTGGTTGGTTGATAATGAAAAAGAGTTTTTAGTAATTAAAAAAGCTATTTTTCTTCTATTAGAAGAAGCCCAAAATTTGGACTTTTGGTAGTAAAGCTTCCTCATCTTTTTTAAAAAGTAGAATTATCTAAAATACCCTTATTTTATTTTAAAAATTTTACGCTATTTTTTTAAAATAAAATATTAAAAATTTGTCTATTAAAATAATTACTCAAATTTTTCTCAAAAGTTATTTGTGACAATCAAACGATTAATAAACTTTTGTTGAAAACTCTATTTATAAATGTTTTATGGGTAAAAACTCTACTTTAAAAAACTCTATTTGAAAAGTTATATCAAACGGACCCTTAATATCTCTTACTAAGGATTATTTAATTATCTAAAGGAACAATAGGAGGAATTGTTGTAATTTAGCAAGAGTTTTATTATTCTAAGTATGTTAAAAAATTAGATATATTTCTAAAATAAGACACCAATTTGGCTGGGTGGGATTGCAAACTTCCCTAGTATTTAGGAAAACAGCAGTTACCCCTCTAAGTTTACAGCCAATTCAAGAAACTCCTTGATTTTCCAAGAAAAGTAAAAATACTCCCTTATTGTTATTCATCCGTTAGAAATCCATTAAATTGAAGGTTTTATTAGTAATTTAGGGTAAAATATAATTAAGAAAAATGACAAATCCCCATAATTTGTTTATGTTTTTTTGGGACCACTACCACTATTCATATTAAAACTCAATTGAAGCCCTTCCACACTCTCATCTGTCTGTCTTCTTCAATCTTCACCATTGAAAATCCACCAACTATCCTTGCTTTTGTTGTGGATTTGATCATGATCACAATGGTAGCCGTTTCTGCAACTACCAGGTACAGGTTCTGTGTTTTTGTTGATGATTGCCGGAAATTGTTGAAGTATTGTATTTAGGTCAAACATGTATTTGGGTTTTTTCGGGTTGTGATTTGGGTTTCACTTGCAACCCGTTTATTTCCATCAGCCCACTTCTTTCAACACATAGGACAATATTAGGAAGTAAAATTTTCAAGAGTAAGTGTTTGTTTGGTTTGGATTTTTAATTGGATAAAAAAAAAATTTTTAATAATAAAATTTTTTTTTAAATTTTTTTTTTTAATATTATTTGGTTGACAATGGAAAAAAGTTTTTGAGAATTAAAAAAATTATTTTTCTTTTATTGGAAGAAATCAAAAATTTAGATTTTTGGCAGTGGAGTTTTCATAACTTTTTTAAAAATAAAATTATTTAAAATACTTTTACTTTATTTTAAAAATTTTAAGTTATTTCTTTAAAATAAAATATTAAAAATTTGTTTATTAAAGTAATTACTCAAATTTTTTTCAAAAGTTATTTGTAACAACTAAATAATTAATAAATTTTTGTTAAAAACTTTACTTTAAAAAATTTTATTTGAAAAATTATATCAAACGGACCCTAAGTCTCTTTAGTTCAGCACTTTATTTAGATTACAAAGTCCTGCCATGCCTCGAAGAAGAGAGACAGATGAGAGAGTGTAGAAGGATTTCAATTGGGTTTTAATTCAACTTTTAGTGGTGGTCCCAAAAAACATAAACAAACAATGAGATTTAGTCATTTCTTTTTTTTTCTTAAATATATTTTTACTGTAATTTATTAATATAACCTTCAATTTAATAGATTTAAAACAGAAGAATAAATATAGGACAGTATCTTTACTTTTGTTGAAAAGTCAGGCAATTTCTTGAATTAGCTGTAAACTCAAAGGGTAAGTGTTGTTTTTCTAAATATTAGGGGGTAAAGCATTATTTCTTTCTAGAAAACCATATACCTGTATCCTTAAAAAATAATTTTGTCATTAATATAATGCATTAAAACCAGTAAATTTGAGTGCATCATAATAGAATTCCAAAGATCAATAAAAGTTGTATTATATTAAATTTCGTCACCTAATATCAACGAATAAATTTGTTTAAGAGTGAAAAAAAATCTCTTCTTTCATTTATTCCTTCTTTATATGCTCTTTGATTACTTTTATTACTTGAAATCTTATTTTTGGTAGAATTCTTATAAACTTTATAAACTTGCTTTCCCATTCAATGAATATATTTGAACTAAAGTGAAGTTATCTATTAGGCTTGGGTCTTAACTAAATAAATGTTAGCTCATTCAAAAATGTGTATGTTTCATTCCTTTATTACCTAAAAATGTGTAGGTTTTCTTTTAAAATATGGATATGATCTTTATAATGGGCTTACAGATGTTAGTTCTACGGGATACCAGATCCGTACTAGAATTAGATCTAATACGAAATCGAGAATTAGAGTCTAATAAGTTGTATTCTTTTATGTTTTACACAAACCAAGTTTCAAAATTCTTGCTCCAAGTATATATATATATATATATAATTAAATATAATTTTAACCGTTTAATGTGCGGTTTACAATTGATATAAGATTTTGTGTAAAAAAATGATCTGCTGATCCATCCTCATATATGCCCCATATATATATATATATATATATATATGTATGTATGTATGTATGTATGTATGCATATGTATATGTATACGTATACTATAGACATTTACATTTTTAAAATTTAAAATTGACATCTTATTCAACGGCTTTGCATCTTGTGTCTTGTGCTGGTATTTATCTTTCTTGTTAAAGTTTCTCGGCTTGTTTCTTTTTATTTGATTCAATGCATTTCCTAGCCTATTTATCTGAAAGTGAAAAGAAGCAAAAGGTCTTAGGATTAATAGTCATAGTCTTTTCATCAGTGTCTTTTAACTTAGGCCTAAAACTTATCAAGAAGATTATTCTTAACTCAGCCAATAAAAAGAAAAACAAATTTGCTTTCGAAAAAAGATATAGAGAAGGAAGAAGATAGTAAAAAAAAGAACAAGAAATAAGGAAGAAAAAAACAGAAGGAAAAGTTTTTAAATTAGTTTTCAAATTTTTATTTTAGAGAGATTTTGAAGTCATAGAATTAATTTCCAAAATTGTTAGTATAAAATACACATATTTCAGTCTTATTATTTGTAATTAAGTTAATTTCTTCTTCAGGTATTATTAATTTTACCTATAGTTTAAATTAATTTTATGATTTCTATTAATTTAATATCTTTTTTTTTTTTTTTTTTTTTACCATAGACAGAGAACACCATCAGAATATTCATCACATGCTAGCCATTAAAATCTGAGATTTGCCAACCATTGCTGCCCAGAAATTTTTACTTTTTCATCCAGATCCCAGAAATTTTTACTGCCCTAGATTTTACCTCTGTCGTAGGTAGTCTATTGGATTTTTCTCAAAACTACCTTGAGAGCCTCGTATTTTATTTTCAGCGACTGTAAGTTTCTTGGGCTTGGAAATTTAAATTTACTTCGCTCTCTTGAGTTTGGAGACGACATTAGAATAAAATACTCCTATCTAAATTTATTATATTTAGTCTTATTAAGATAATTTATTATTGAAGTACATATAGGTTTAATTAGTTTCCTTCGTTTATATCTGTTTATTATCTAGGTAATTTTCAATTGCACACCCTTATTTATTTATAATCATTACAAGAAGTCTTAATTTTTTGAAATACATCAACAGTGCCCCTAAAATCAATAAAATGAGACATTCATCCTTACTGTTGTTAACATTGTGTGTACAAAGACAAAATTAACCATATATAATAAAAATATAAAATTAATCCTATATGTGTAGTTAGTAATATATATTTTGTTAGAAAGAATAAACTAATTATATATTAAAATTAAGCTAAATTTTTCTCTTAAAAAATAGACTTGAATTAAACTATATATCAAAATAACTCATATATAAATTAATTAATTAACTACCTTATTAAAAATAATAAATAAATTCATATTTATAAAAATGCTAATTAATTATTTGATATTTTGTATATGAAAAAAAAAATAGTAAACAATTTAGATATACACAACATATGATATAATAGTAATATAAATTAATTAATAATTGATTTTATATATAATTTATTTTGATATATAATTTAATTCAAGTTTATTTTATTTACTTTTTCAATAGAAAATTTCAACTGAATTTTAATATGTAAGAAATTTTCTTATCTCAACAAAACATAAATTACTAATTATACATATAGAGTTAATTTTATCTTTTACTAATAGGGTCATTTTAGTCTATGCATATACAGTATTAACAACAGTAATAAGGATAAATGTGGCATTTCATTTTTTTAGGGACACTGCTGATACATTTCAAGAAGTTAAGATTATTTGATATGATTGTTAATAAATAAGAGCGTAAAATTGTAAATTACCCTTATTATTTTAACCTCTGCCAAGGTAAGACCATTTACTTAATTTAAAGATATACATTCAAAACAATCAAAACAATATTTATTTTCTTCAACAAAAATATTTTGGGTGATTGTTTTAAGGCTTAAGTCTCTCTTTAAGCTATAATATGACCTTTTATGCTGAAGTAATAGCCACTATCTTACTTTTATTGTTGGAAATTTAAGTGCCTATTTGTTTTTTTTTATCTAAAATTTAAACGAATGTGAAATTTTAATATATATGAATATATAAATCTAAATAATTTTAAACAATAAATTTATTTTTTATTTATCACATTTGAAAATATAAAAACTAGTATTTTTACTTATCTTATGTTATGTAGAAGGAAAACTAGTATTTTAATTTATTACAACTAGAAACTTATTTAGATTTCAAACTCCAGCCTTAAATTAAAATTTTATTTTATTTAGATATAATCACAAAATTTAAATTATTAAGTTAGAAAATATGCACTTTTAAAACATTTGAATGACTGAAATTGAATTATGTTCAAACTTCATGTTAAAAAATAAATAGGCACTAAGTCCCGCCTTAAATCTTCTAAAATAAAAATATACAATAATTAATAAACAAAAAATATAGATGGAGAAAAATACTAATAATACAAAATAAGTAGTTATGTGAAAAACTTCTACACTAGAGAAAAACCACGACCACGAGAATAATAGGAGAAAAATTCATTATCCGGAAAATTGTTACAACCACAATTTCAATAATTTTTCCTCGTACCCGATACCCTAATTGCAACCAATCTTAAATAGATTTTACCGTTTCTCTCACAAGAATTTATCTACTCTTAAGGATTAGTTTTTCATTTCACTAGACCTCATCTCTTCTATAAACAATATATTTCAGAGACTCTTGGAAAACAAAGAAACAAACGACTGTTTCAAGTTTTTTAACTAAGGTAGAATATAGATCCACGGCAACCACTTCTTGTGAGAATACGTGCGGTTGAAATATTTGTTGGAATACCTGAAAATAAATCATCCACAAACCGTTATGATATTTTGCGACAACCAAGAAGCTACCATTCACATTGCTTCAAATCCTATTTTTCTAAACGCACAAAACACGTTGAGATTGATTGTCAACATGTTTGTGAAAACTTTCAGTTGGAATTATTGAACACAAATTGAGATGGATCGATAAATAATAATTTTGGTTATTGCCATTTTTCTCTCACAAGGAATGCGCTACACGAGGAAGCTAAAGCCAAGCTTCTCTGCCCCAATCACAGTGGAGACGTGGAAGTTCATAATTGACTTGCGACAACTATAGGGACCCTCCACGAGCAATTTTCAGAAAATGCCGCAGGGCTTTCGTTGGAATAAGCGAATGATGCATATACCAATAATCGCTGATTGCAGAGGACGTAAACTTTAATGTTTTAAATTTTATATTAGAACTTTTAGTAACTTTTATATAAAATATTTCAAATTTTATAAAAGAAAATGTAATTATATATCAATTGATTGTAGCGAAGTGCATTGAGTAATGATAATTCGTATAGTTGGGGTTTGATTTTTAAAATTACTGCAGCCAGAGAAAATAGAGATAACAAATTCTGAATTGAAGATTAGAATTGTTTTGATTGAGAAGGAAAAAAAAAAGAAAAAAAAAAGAACGGATATAGGAATAATTAGTGAAAAGAGAGGAAGTAAACATTCCAAATATTAATCCATAATGAACATTATTCTTTAATCGGAAAGCAAGACTCGACTTGTCTAGAGTTATGTCCCAGTCTTGATAACTTAACTATAACATTACAAAATGTGGAAATAGTCATTCGACAGAAAAATTTTGTGAAGACTGGACTCTACTCGGATCCTTTTAAGAAAAACGTATTGTCCTTTCAAAATAAATTTCAAGGCAACGGCTGATCAATTTTATATCTACATATTGATCAACACTTATATTTAGTTTTTGTGGTCTTGCAATGATTGAGCAATTCATTATTTTCTCTCTTTTGTGAAGTACTCTTCTTTTTGTATGTTGATAAAAGTGAAGTATAAAAGAAATATATAATTTTGAATTAGGGAGTGTATTATCACTAACAATTAATAGGGATTACCATAGATTCCTTCTTAAGGTTTAGACAAATAAGCGGATTTCTCTATAATGTTTGCTAAAAAACAAATGCCCTCAAAAGTTTGAGAAAATAGATAGATATCCTTTTAGAATTAACTTCATATCCTCAAAATAACTATTTTGTCCTGAGACATTTAAAAAAAATATAAACTAATCATTTTAATAGTATAATAATATAAAAAAAACTTCTCATTATATTAATAGTATAGTTTGCAAATCTAATATTTTTATTTTGATAATTTTATCATTTTCTCATTATATTTTTTGTTTTGATAATTTTGTTCTATAAATCTAAGAAAATGATAGAATTAAACATAATCTTATAAGAAAATAATAAAATTGTCAAAATAAAAACATTAGATTTGTAAAATATACTATTAATG
The DNA here is from genome assembly GCA_022749755.1 of Azadirachta indica. Lineage (NCBI taxonomy): Eukaryota > Viridiplantae > Streptophyta > Magnoliopsida > Sapindales > Meliaceae > Azadirachta > Azadirachta indica. The sequence goes on along the minus strand of CM040449.1, from coordinate 16,724,653 downwards.
TAATGAGAAAAAGTATTTATGATAAAATTAAGATTATTTTAATTAAATAAAGATAATAGAATTACCAAATAAAAATATTTTAATTAAATAATAATTTATGATTATAAGATTGTATTTTAAAAAAATAAGTTGAGCATATAATTATTATTTTATTAATTTAAAATTATAAGTTATTTTGATAAATATATATTACCAGTAGCGTTAAAATGATATATTTTTTTAAATGTGTGAGGGTAAAAAATTATTTTGAAGATAAAATATTAACTTTAAAGAAGTATTCGCCTATTTCTTTAAACTTCATAAGTATCTATTTTTTGCTTAATATTAGAGATATTCACTTATTTGCTTAAATAATTCAACTTTTTATCACTAATGTTGTCGGGGCCGGGGCCCGGCCCGAGGTAAGGGGGTTGGGGGGTAGAATGTGTCAGAATCCATAATTAATATCACCAATGTTGTTAATATTTATATATTTAATTCAACTTTTCAAAATTCTTCAAATATTTAAGAGTAGATATTCTATTATTGAAAAGGATAATTCTGGACCATGTATACCATGAAAGTAGAATTAATACATGTAGATACAAGTAAACTATTTATCTTATGAATCTATCTATCTATTATCACTTAATATATACAGCTAACAGCCTTTTATTCCTTAATTTTTTTATCCATAATAACTAGCCACTATTTTACTTATATGTACATAAAAATTAAAATTTTTTTTAATAAGCCTCAACGAAGCAAATGCATGAAAGAAAAAACAAACGTAAAAATTAGATTATATATAGAATGACTTTTACGTAGAAATATAGTGTCAAAATCGACGCGCTGAAGAGGTCTTTCGGAATGATTATAGATGGAGAAAATAGCTACACAGTACTCGTTACGTCTATGGTTTTACGCGTAGAAGATAAAGCCAAGCCCCTCTGCCTCAATTAGATTATATAATAAAAATTTGATTGAAGACATTCATAACTCCGTAGGGACACGATAAGAAAATGGTGAAAACCGAAAAAAAAGATTCTCTTGCTGGGGTAGAGTGGGTAGAGTGGACGACTTGACTTTGCTTGAAAGAGGTGACCTAAGACAATACAGGGGCTATCCGTCATCAATTAATTAGCCTTTACGAGGGTTTTGCTCGCGTATAATTGTTGTAATAATTTCCATAATTTTTAAAATTTTTATTATTCGATTCTCAAATTTGAGAATGGTTGCGGATTTAGGCTGTGTTTATTTATTTTTTTTTATTTTCTAATGCTATTTTTTTTAATAATTAATCAATAACAAATTTATTTATTAGTCGGAGAGTAGACTTCAGGCGCGTTGAACTGATCTTTTTAGGTGATGGATGCATTAAAGGAAGAAAAAAGAATTAAATGTAAAAAAATATATCAATTAATTGTAGCCAAAGACATTGAGTAATGATAATTCGTGTAGTTGGGGTTTGATTTTTAAAATCACAAGAGATATGACCCACTCTTGACAACTTAACTATATATCATTATTAAATATCATAGTCATTCCAGTAGAAAAATTTTATGAAGACTTGGCTTGTTTACTTGGGTCTTTTAAGAAAAACGTGTTGTCCTCTCAGAGTGAACTCCAAGTTAACGGCAGATCAATTTTCTATCTACATTGATTAGAACTTTCATTTAGTTTTTGTAGTGTTGCAATATTTGAACAATTCACTATTTTTCTTTCTTTAGTGAAGTATTCTTCTTTTTCCATGTTCATAAAAATGGAGTATAAAAAAGTAACTTTAAATTAGAAAGGAAGTGTATCATGAATATATATTTTCTTTTTTAAGTATAAACATCTACCTAAACTCCACAAGTATGGGAAGAACCCTGCACTCACCAAAGTTCAAAAGCACACACCCACACTTTGGAGGGTGTGTGCCTTATTACCACCAGACTAGGTCTGGATGACTATCATGAATAATTAATATAGCCTTATATTTAATTTATCACATGTATCTTTCTATCTATATATCATAATATTAATTAATATACACGGCAACAGCTATTTACTTCTTAATTTTTTAATCCATAATAAGTACTAACCACTATTTTACTTATATCTAAGTAAAAGTTAGATTATATATCATATATGGAATGGCATTTGCGCAGAAAAATATGGTAAAAATCGACGTGCTTGGTATGTCTTTGTGAGCGATTATATATAGAGAAAATAAGCCCTAGTGAATTGTGGTAATTGAATTTTCATCATGTCGGTGGCATTACGTGTAGAAGCTAAAGCCAAGCCTCTGCGTCAATCAATGTGGAGACGTCGAAGTTAGTACTTGACAACTCTACCCACTCTCCACGAGCAATTTTCAGAAGATGCTTGGTTTTTATTGGAATAAAAAGAGTGAAATATAGCAATAATTGTTGAATAGAGAGGACGTAAACTTTCCAAACATTAATCTACAATAAACATTACTTTTTATTGATTTGGAAAAGAAATTAACACTTGACTTGTCTAGAGTTATGTCACACTCTCTCAACGTGGCGCTCTCAGCAATGAAGAGAGAACACTATTAGAAACCTTTTTTTTTTTTTTTTTTTTTTTTTGAAAATGAAAATTTATTTATTTTCTGATTGTATTTGTATAAACGGTGTAAAATTCTGATTGAAAAGACAACGTTGTTAAGGCTTGACCCGTCTCTCTCAAAGACAACATTGTGTTGTCCAAGTCTTTGTACTGAAATAGACTTATACTGATGAGTAAGTCTTCGTACAAAATTTCCAGTGAGGAGTTAATTAGTAGATCTGCTGGGACAAGGATAAGAAATGGCTGTGGTGAGAAAAGTCTGTTATTTTTTAAATAAAAATAACCGATCCTTAAATAATTCTAGATTTCTCAAAAATGATAATATTTATTATTTTATATATAATATTAGATACTAATAATATGATTCTTATGCTATTAATAAGATAACACCAAGATATTATTAATTAAAATATATTATAGAAAAATGCATATAATATCGAAATTAAAAGGAAAAACCAGTTCTTAAGAGGAGTATAATTTTTTCTTTCTATACATTGATTGCATTAATTAAAATAGTTAATGAGTTTATATGATTTATTCATTTTTTGTTTATATTTGTTATAATATTCTCTTAATCACAATTATTTTAAAAGTTAAAATATCAAATTATTTTTACTTTTGTCTAAATTTACCAATTAAAAAATTTACAAATGAAAATACCAATGTCTGCAATTTGAGCATATATTAAATGAAATTTTAGGAATATATATATATATATATATATATTTGTTGCAATGCTTTTATAAACTTTTCATGAGACTCTCATAGTAAGGACCACATTGTTAAGATAAGACTTGACTTGGATCACTCCCGTCGCAATTAAAGCATAGACAATAGACATTAAGAGTGAAGACTAGTCAATGAATAACTACAACGTGATTTCCAGGTCTGTGGGCACAGAGAAAGGAACAGAAGAGCCCCTTGCTGGGTTAGAGTGGAGGACTTGACTTTGCTTGAAAGAGATAACACCAAAACAATATGAATCAACGTCTAATTTGCCTTTCTAATGTGTTTGCTATAGTATAATTGCATTAGCAATTTTAATTATTTTTTTAATTTTTATTATACAATTCTCGAATCTTAGAATGGTCGTGGATTTAGCCTATGTTTATTTTTTATTTAAAATTTTCATGAATTTTAAATTTAAAAAAATTAGATATATTTATGTGAATTATTTTATTTGATTTTTTATAAGTTTTAATATAAACTTCCAAAAACTATTGTTTTGATATAAAGTGTACATTAGAAAATAAAAAATATATATAATGATATTGTTAATATATATCAAAAAAAAACAATTTAAATGATTGAAATTAAATTATATCAAAATTTCATATGAGAAATCAAATAAGCATAACGTTTTAAGAAAATATCGAAATTGCAAATATCAAAAATGATTCTAATGAAAATTTTAAGTTGACAAAATAAAAAAGATTTTTTGAAATAGCTAAACTCTGATTTTATCCCATATATTAATATTTCTTCTTAGACATTAGCAGAATTTTTCTCACTCAGAACTTTAAGGAGCAATTTCAGATAGATTGTGTGTATATAATTAAAAGGAACAAATTATCACTCCTTTTTTTAAATAAATTTTGCAAAATAATAAATTATAATTTGTGTATGACAGTGGATAAAAGAAAAGTATTATGAATATAACAAATTTCCTGACTGTTTTACTCAAGATTTCAAACATGTTAACAAAATGTGTCTAGTATTAGTAATAAAAGATCAGAATTTATTTATTTTCTAATTCTACTTTATTAACGATTAATTAATCACAAATTTATTTGTTAGACGTGCTGTAGACTTCGACGCGCTGAATTGGTCTTTGGAAGGTAATTTATTATGAAGGAATAATTCTATCAGTGTGTGAGAAATAAAGTTAGACGAACAAGAAGAAATATAACCGTTGTGAATTGTGATAATTGGAGTTGCAATTAATGGGGCTGCGGTACAAACTCATAACGCTGGTGGCGGTGCTACTGGCAGTAGTAGACGGCACTACAACAATAGCAGCAGCTAAACCAAAGCCCGACTGCCTCGAGTCCGATCATTGTGGGTATGTGGAAATCCCGTATCCATTCGGTACGAGGGATGGCTGTTTCTTAAATGAAGATTTCCGCATCACTTGTAACAAATCTACAATCCCTCCCAAAGCATATTTCAGAAAATCAAATATCCCTGTTGTCAAAATATCCATTGACGACGGTGGCATGCATGTCTTGGGCATTGCAGCACGAGACTGCTATGGTACGACCTCAGACGAGAGCATACTTTGGTCATGGTTATATTCATCAAATTTCACTGTCAATGAGACCCAAAACAAGTTCACAGTCATTGGCTGTGACTCTTATGCTTACATTGAAGGTTACGTAGGTAATAGAAACTACAGAACCGGGTGCACTGCATGGTGTGACAAACTTGACGACGTCACTAATGGATCCTGCAGAGGCAGTGGATGTTGCCAGATTGAAATTCCGAAGGGGTTGAACGAAATCAATGTCACAGCAGGTAGATTCAATAATCACATAGATGTATCGTCGTTCAATCCATGCACATATGCGTTTGTTGTTGAACAAAGCAAGTTCAATTTCTCGTCCGATTATCTTTCCAACTTCACAAACGACGTTCCCATTATGCTTAATTGGGCATTAAATGGAACCTGTACTGAAGAAACAGGAAATAGCTCGTCTAGCAACGTTTGTGGAAAAAATGCGTCGTGTTATAAAGCTGACAGCACCATAGATTATGGTCATGGGTATCGCTGCCGGTGTAATCAAGGTTACGAAGGGAATCCATACCTCCCTAATGGTTGCCAAGGTACAGTTCAATTCAATAGTACAATATCAAAAATCTCTAATATATTACTACTGTTTCCATTTCAATTATGTTCTTTTCATATATTTGCAGACATTGACGAATGTAAGCGAAAGCTTCACAACTGTGATACTTCTGTATCAACATGTAATAACCAAAATGGAAATTATACATGCAACTGCCACCACGGTTACCACAGTAAAGAAGGAAAATGTATTCCTGATCAAGTTACAGTTTTTCCAGTTCGTAAGGTTGCTATTGGTAAGGATATATTTACTGTATTGTTTTTCAAATTTTGCTGTGTTTGTGATCCCTGTTTTAAGGTTGGGAAGTTCTGTTTTATTATCATTTCCCTGTGCCTTGTGGAGAACACAGAGAGAAAGTAGGATGTCTTGATTAATACTATTTCTGTTTTAATTTTTTTCTTGAATCTCAACTTTGATTACTTCGCTTAATTATCAACTAATACAAGAATCTACTTTCAAGTATTTATTTTTTCTAATAAAAGCATTTGTTTTAATATATTTTGTAGATGCAGATTTTTTATTTTTTTTAATTTTTTTCAAAGCAAAATAGAGCTATTGCAGTCTCTATATTTTAACAAAATTATAGTTAATTGAGATTTGACCATAAATAGATATTGTATTTATATTTAGTCAACTTCTAAATGAATTTCGTTTGTTAATTGTGTGTACACAATAAGCCTTATATTTTCTTTTATTATTTCAAGGATACAAGATAATTATATTACCTGTAATTTAATTTGAAATATTGTTGTTGAATCAGTTGTTGGAATATTCATTATGGTTACAATCGTGAGTAGCTCTTGGCTCTTTTTGGTCTTGAAGAATAGAAGATTCATCAAAATTAAAGAAAAATTCTTTCAGCAAAATGGTGGTTTTCTTTTACAGCAACAACTCTCCAAACGAAATGGATCTTTTGATACAACAAAAATCTTCGTTACAGAAGAACTCAAGAAAGCAACTAACAACTATGCTGAGGACAGGATCATTGGCCGAGGAGGCTATGGCGTTGTGTTTAAAGGATTTTTAGCTGACAACACTGAAGTTGCCATAAAAAAATCCAAAATAGTTGATGAAAGCCGAATTGAACAATTCATCAATGAGGTAGTCGTGCTTTCCCAAATCAATCATAGGAATGTTGTAAGATTATTAGGTTGTTGTTTAGAGACAGAAGTTCCTTTGCTAATTTATGAATTTGTCAACAATGGTACACTCTTTGAACACATTCATAACAAAAAGAAATTTTCCACCATTTCCTGGGAAATTCGGCTAAAGATAGCTGCAGAAACTGCAGAAGCACTTTCTTATTTGCACTCTGCAACTTCTACTCCAATTATTCATAGAGATGTCAAGTCCGCTAATATTCTCTTGGACAACAATTACAATGTAAAAGTATCTGATTTTGGAGCTTCCAAGTTGGTTCCAATGGACGAAACTCAATTATCCACATTGGTACAAGGAACTTTAGGGTACTTAGACCCTGAATACTTGCATACTAGTCAATTAACTGAAAAAAGTGACGTATACAGCTTTGGAGTTGTTGTTGTTGAGTTGTTGACAGGAAGAAAAGTACTTCTATTTGACAGGCCAGAGCAAGAGAGAAGTCTAGTCAATTATTTTCTTTCTTCGTTGGAAGAGAATAGTTTTTTTGAAATTCTTGAGAATCATATTGTGAACGATGAGAATAAGGAGCAAGTGATAGAAGTGGTGAAGTTAGCAGCAAGGTGCTTAAGAATGGAAGGGAAGGAAAGACCAACAATGAGGGAAGTGGCAATGGAGTTACAAGGATTGAGAATGATGCAAAAGCACTATTGGGATAATGCAGAAATTGAGACGGTGCACTTGCTTTCTGAGACGTCAGATGCTCGCAAATTTGGTGATGGTAGTAGTATAATTGCTGGTGGGTATGACAGCATCAAAGATCAAGAGCTGGTGGCATTTGATGATGGAAGATGATCTTTAAATTGTAATTACGCTATGCCTGTTGCTTGCATTACATGATGATGCTTCATGTATTATCAAGAGTTTCAAAGATAGGAATAAATAGGAGGAATTGAAGTTTCAAAGAAACTTAGAACAGTTTGTCAAATAATTTTGCAAGATCTTCATTTATTAGTCACTGAATATTGTACTTTAGAATATTGATATAATCTATGAAAGCTTTTGCTTAATTAATTTGCTTTTCTTTCCTCTCCCTATCCCTTTTTGTTAAATGATTTGTAAATGAGTTTTCAAAATTTTATTGTAGAGAGATTATGAAGTTATTTAGGTAATTTCCGAAATTATTAGAATAAAATACACATATTCAGTCTTATTTTATATATATGTGTGTAATTAAGTTAATTTCTTCTTCAGGTATTATTAGTTTTACCTATAGTTGAAATTAATTTTCTAATTTCTATTACTTTATTCTTTTTATTTTAGTTTACCATCGACAGAGAACATCATCAAATTCCTCACATGCTAGCCATTAAAATCTTAGATTTGCCAACTTTCGTTGCCGTCACATGCTACCATCGCTCAATTCATCGTCTTGCACCACAAGTCACACCACACCATCATCACCACTAATCGTCAAAGCCTCAGTTGATCATTTAGATCCCGCCAAATCTAATCCTTTTTTGGCCCTTGTTCACCAGAAATAATGCTGATGGATAGTTACAGTTTTACCTAGGGGTGGGCAATTAAACCGAATTGAACCAAACATACTGTAGAATTGATCCAAACTGAACTAAATTTGGTTCGGCTCTAAAGTTGATTTCAAGTTTGGTTTCAAATTCGGTTCTAAACATTGTGTGAGATTTTAGTTTAATTCTCTAGTTTATAGAAAAATTACAAACGAAGGAAAAAAAATTTAATAATTATAATAATTATTTTTCCATTTTTTTTTGTAAATTCATATAAATAATTATAAATATTTTATTTTATTTATAATTTTAATAAAAAAAAAAATTTAAATGTAATTTTATATATATTCGGTTTCAACCAGACCCAAATCGAACTGATTTCTTGAAACCAAACTGAAACCAATCTTATTTTTTAACCGAACTTAACCGAACCAATCAGATTTTTTTGCCCAACCTCTAATATTTTTTCATCTAGATCTCAGAATTTTTTATTACCCTAGATTTTTTATTTTCAACTGTTTTATGTTTCTTCAGTTTGAAAACTTAAATTTGTTTCACAATCTTGAGTTTCAAAGGTAACCTTAAAAGAAAATACACTTGAGTTTATTATATTTAAGTAGTTTTAGGTTTAATTAGTTTGCTTTAGTTTCCTTATTTATATCCATTTATTGTTTTAACGTATATTATGTGAAGGTGTGAACATGTACATGATTTAACTATATATATAATCAAAATAATCAATAAAATATTTATTTTCTCTAAAAAAAAATAATTTGGGTGATTTTTTTATGGCTTCAGCCTCCGTTTAGGCTCTAAAATGACCTTTTATGCTGAAATTATGGCCACCATCTTGCTCTTTATTATTGGAAATTTAAGTGCCTGTTTATTGTTTTATCTAATATTTGAATGAATTTGAAATTTGGATAAATTTGAATGTTTTTAAATAACATATATGCTTTTTATTTATCACATTTGAATTAATATAAATATCTAAAATCTAATATATTACTTATCATATGCTTGTAAATAACTAAGTAAATAGTATATAGAAGGAAGGCTTTAGTGTTAAATTACAAATTATAATTTATTTTATTTATACAAAACTATTTATGTTAAAAACTTTTAATACCAAAAAAACAGCCGGATGCCAATGACGAACAGAGAAAACTTCACCATCCAAAAAATTATTACAACCTCACTTTTAGTAATTTTTTCTCGTACCCAAATCCTATTACATCCAATCTTAAATAAAATTTACTGTTTCATTCACAAGAATTTATCTACTCTAAAGATTAGTTTTTTTTCATTCCATAGACATCATTTCTTCTATAAAAAATATACCGTCAAAGACTCTACATTTTTTCGACTCGTTAAACAAGTGAAGCTAATCTCCTTAGATATAGTAAATAAATATTTATCTTTTTTAGAAATAGTATTTCTTTTTCTTCGTATAATTGAAATGTATTTAAACAAAGTTGAATCGTATAAGGATTTTGCCTTACCCTTATAATAGAAATTCTTCTAAAATAAAGAAAATACTTAAAAAGAAATAGATATTAGAAACTTCTTAATATTTGGAATATAAATTTTCGTTGAAAAAAGGACTTACATATCCAACGTATATAGAGGGTGTCAGAATCTTTAGCTAGAAATGTGATTCAATGCTGATAATATATCCATCTCTTCAACAATGGTTCTCTTGAACTTGTGTAATATTCATTCAATTAATTATAGACATCTCATTTTCATGATAAACTTTCATTACATTTATACAATTTGGAAAAAATATGTAATAGCATGGCCATTGCGATGGCTACTTTGGATCTTCGTTGTGCTGATTTCCATTGGTGGGAAATTAATAGACTTTTCTTGATCACATTTCCCATTTTGTCCCTAAAACTTTGCTTTTCTTATGGGGTTAAGTTCATTATATTTTCCTTGATTGATTACTTCTGGCATTTTTTATTTTTCATTAATAAATTTTGCCTCGCTTTGTTGAGTTATATTTTTTATTTTAGCAAAAAGGATGTAACTTGAGATTCTTTCTTAGAAATTAGTTAAGAGTGCTTAGACCGTAGCTTAAAGTTTGAAATTTAGGAATATTTGATTTTTCTTAATAAGCATTTGAAAGTAAAACGTGAGAAAAACTTTGAAGCATCTATCAACAATCAAGAAAGTCATTAATTCAAGAACAAAAACAAGGCTGAAATAACACAATTAAAAAAAATGAATATACTGATTTCAAGGTTTCGCTACAAAGATATTTTGGTCCTACTAATTTATAAAAAAGAAAAAAATCATATCGTTCATGTTAGTTAAATATTTTGTTTGTTTGGATGATTTATTTATTTTTTCTGTTACAATTATTATAATAGCTTTGTAACCATAATCATTTTAAAAATTAAAATAAAAGTACTCTTATTTTTGTCTAATTCATGAATTAAACTAGTGAAGGAATTATATTGACAATTTTAAAACGAAAAAGATTAAAGTACATTTAATCAAACTTTAAAACTATATACCATTTTTTTTTTTAATACTTACACTGATAATATTGTTCTCCCACTCAATGAAGAATTGAGAATAGATATTGACGAGTGAGTACTTAATCAATAACTAAAAAATAATTTTCCAAGTCTTTATAACGTAAATTTAGGGAAGACAACAGACCCTTCCCAAAATCCAAGTCCGTGGGTACAAGAAAAGTCTCTTGCTGGATAGATGTGATTTGAAAACAATATGTCAATATTAACTCACACGCGCGGGCGCGTGTGTGTATATATATATATATATTAATTTTATGGTTTTATATTACATATTTGGAGCTTTTAAAATTTCAAATTTATTCTTAATGTTTTCACTTCTCTATATTATAAGGTAAAGATTTTATAAGTTCTTAATATTTGACTTATTGAATTGATTAATTCCAATAATTTTAAAAAATAAAAATATCTTAATTTTTTAAAAAGTAACGATTATACTCATATAAATGATAGTTATTTAACAAAATAACTATTAAAATCTTTAAAATTTTAAAAAATACAATATATTTATCTAAAATACATTAATAAAATAAATAACAATATTATTCTTTATTAATATATTATAAATTTATGTATTTTATAAATAATATATCTTATTTTTAATTATGTTAGTTATATATAAATAATTTTGTTTAAATTATAATACAATCACAAATATTATATTATAACATATTTTACTTATAAGTTAATATTTATTCATGTTTTATTTATTTTTATTTTATAATACATAATTGATCTTGGATTGTTTACATATTGAAAATAAATAATTTTATATTTTAGTTATAATACATTGATAAATATTTGATTGTCATTTAATAGGAGTATAATATTTTAGTTAATTGGGACCTTAATGGGTATTTTGAAACTATTAGTCACCTATAAATCAAACCTCAGGGACTTGTAACTCAGTTTCTCTATAATATATTTCAAATATTAAGTTAAAAAAAAGGAGAAAAAGATATGATAATACATTAATGAATTATAATTAACTCTCAAGATAATGCAAAGGCTATCAATCATCGTTACCTTTTCTTAAGAGTCCTGCATATAACTGAAAATTAAATATTTATAGTCTATACTTTATTTTATACGTAATATTAGTAACAAATCCTATATTGTAATTAGTTTGTAAAATTTACTAATAATAATATAATATATAGTGAAGTAAAGCAATAGGGAAGGTAATTTTAGACCCTAAAGACAATTCGTTTGACACCTATTGATATAGGAAAAGTGTGAAGATGCTAGGGTAATGCCTAAGCTCGACTTCCAGGGCAAAAGATGACCAAAAAACAAGAATTACTAATGATTTACTGGTCGGATGCCAGAAGAGAGAGAAAGACTGCACTTGCTTGCTAATCTTATGATATACCCTTTTTTGTTAACTTCTCCCTCTCTAGATCATGATCCAAGGATTTTAAGATTCTAAAATGTCTTATATATGGAATAATGCCTCCTTCTTATACAGTGAATGATGTATAATTTTAGTAAAGGAAAATTAACACGGACCTCTCATATGGTTTGAGATTATAACACTTAAAAAGAGAAATTATAGAAAAAGAAACATTTACCTCCCCTAAAGTCATCCATCACCATTAGTCTTCTGTTTATTTTAAGGGTATTATGGTAAAAATATATACAACTCTTCACTTTTGTGTTTTATTTATACCTAAACATAAACTCTTGTTGAGAAAAATTATTTGAAAGCACTTTTACCAATCTAACACATAAATTAACAAGTCTATTTATACAAAATATTAGTAATTTTATCTCTTCAATGGAAAGCTTTATTTCTTAAATCCGATCAAGATCAGGCATTTCCACCAACAATACCATCTTGTGATTATTTTCCTTGCATTTCCAAGTAATTGTCGCTCAAATTTGTCTTCTTGTTCAATGCATCGGTAATGATGTTGAATATAAAGAAAAATTTTGTTTTTTGAATAATTTTGTGTCTTGTCTATATGATATTTGCTTGGTAAATTCAATTGTAGTTACGAGTTTGATAAATTATTTTATAAAGCAAATAGAGAGATCAAAAGATGAAGAAGAACGAAGGTGGTGAATTTTCGCAGAAGGAGAAGAGAGTGAGAAAGGGGTGCTGATTTTTTACAGAAGAAGTTGGGGGAGAAGCAAACAGATTCTGCAGAAGGGGGAGAGAGAGAGAGAAAGGAGTTGGTGGATTATTTTAGGAGGTTTGGGTGATTGGATTTTTGCAGAAATTGCGAAAAGGGAGAGAGGCTGGTGAATTTTTACAGAATAGGAAGATAGGGAGAAAGGCGGCGACAGAGTTGAGGGGGAAGTGGAGTTGCATTAGGTTTAGGTGTGTACACTGCAAAAGAAAAAAAATTAAATAATTTAAATTAATTTTTTCCATTAACTATCTTTGTAATTATTTTTTAAACATTAAATATACTTAAAACTAAAAAAAAAAAGTTAAATAGGTTCAACTTAAATTTCATTTTTCATTTTTATTAATAAAATTAAATTGTTATGGGTATTTTAGTAATTTCAATTAATAAAGTTTGTTAATTACCAGTGTAAGAGAGGTATGTGTGCCTTTCCTTATACTTTCTCCCTAAGTGTTAGAATCCAATAACTCAAGGGAGATATGTGTTAATTCCCCTTTTAGTGAAATATAACTAACTAATATAATCTTATTTTAATGTAAATTATCTTCCTAAAACAAGTTTTTGTCTAAAAATAAAATTGTGTAATTTTATTCCAATTAAAAGAGATATTCAAAGAGTTATATGTGTAATAAAGTACTTATTTTAATTAATCAAAGTTAATTAAAAAATATTTTAGTTTTTAAAAGTGGAATCTTAGGATTTTGAATTTTTGTATTCCTTAGATATCCCCCAAGTTGGTAAAAACAAAATTATTATATTGATTTGAACTAAATTTGAGTTTACTTTTACCTTTTATACTATAACCCACAATTTGAATTTTAAATAGTGATTTGGTTCACTTATACTTTTTATATATTACTTAATTAAAATGACGTAATTTTTATTTGAGCTTGAGCTCAAATCCAACATCAATATTTTGGTATCAATACTCATTTAAAAGAACTAATGGAACAAATAATAAAACTTCAATAAAAAAAGAGTTAACTAAAATTACGAGGTTCTGATTAAACAAAGTCAAATAAACTAGTTAATTATGTATGAAATATTAAAGCTTTTGAAACAGAGTCAAACAAAATCAATACAAATCTAATCTTCAGTGGGGGCTCCGTCAGTAGTGTGGATATATTATATATATATATATATATTTTATAAGAAGGATTGGTAACATTTGATTGTTACACAATTTCTTACCTTAATTTTTATTTATTAAATTTATAAATTGTTAGTAATTGAGATTAAATATATTATATGAATTAATATATAATTCACTTATTATAATCAATATACGTGTAAAATATAATCTTGACTATTAAAAATATATAAATTTAATTTTTAAGATTAATGTAATGAAATGCATAAATTTAAAGAGCTCTTGGCCTTTGTACATATAGATAAAAAATTTTAAAAAAAGAATATAAAAAAATTGAGTTCAGCAAATGAATTTTTAAATTTATATTTAGAGAGATTATAAAGTTATAAATGTAATTTGAGATTATTTCTGTAAAACTTAGTCAAGTTAGACTGGTTACATTATCATAGAGAGTTTAAAATTTAATATTTGATTTTTAATATCAATTAGAGAAAAGAAGACAATGAACTTGATCGTTAATCGACAATCAAGACATTCATTGTTCAAATAAGGAATTAAAGGTATAATAATACTTAGTAAAAGGACATATACACCTCTAATGTTTGGTACAAATAATACACATTCTAATCCTATTAGTTTTAAAGAAATTCAGTAGACTGTGTTCTCATAAATATTTAGTAATTGCCGATATTTTCTTTTTTTTTTTGGTTATAATTGCTATTATATATAGTCTCTTAGTTATAAGTATTTTAATTTAAAAGTTAAATATACAAAATTATCTTTATTTTTGTTCAAATTTTTTAAATTAAAATAACAGACAGAGTCAGCAAGTTAAGGGCATATATAATCAAATTATATATATATATATATATGTATGATATGTATATAATACTAGTAAAAACTTTTCTTAAAAACTTGACCTTTTCCGACTGATCGACAACATTGTATCCTCTCACGCGATGAAAGAATTGACAGTAGACATTGACGAGTGAAGACTTAATTCATAACCACAACATAATTTTCCAAGTCTTTGTAGGGAAATCTGATTCAAGCCATTCATAACTCTGTAGGGACAAGGATAAGAAGATGGTGAAAACTGAAAGGAAGAGTCTCCTACTGGGGTAGGGTGAACGACTTACTTTGCTTGAAAGGGGTGACCCAATACAAGACAATAAAAAGCTTATCAATCATCAATTAATTTCCCTTTGTGAGGGTTTCGCTACAGCATAATTGCTGTAATAATTTCAATAATTTTTAATTTTTTTATTATACCATTCTCAAATTTGAGAATGGTTGTGGATTTAGGCTGTGTTTTTTATTTATTTATTTATTTAGTGCTATTTTTTAATAATTAATCAATCACAAATTTATTTGTTATCCGTAGAGTAGACTTTGACGCGTTAAATTGGTCTTTTTAGGTGATGCATGCATTAAAGGAAAAGCGCTATCAGATAAATGTGTGAAGAATAAAGTTAGGAGACTTACTTTAGAGTTTGACGCGCTGATTTTGATCGTTTTCAGTGATTATATATGAAAGGATCAAGCCCATATCAGTAGAGGAACAAGGAGATCCAAAATTAACCCTTGTGAATTGTGATATTGGAGTTGTAATTAATGGGGCTGCGGGGAACGCGCTACGAATTCATCATGCTGGTGGCGGTGCTACTAGTAGTAGTAGACGCTACTACAGCAGTAGCAGCCGCGAAACCGGAGCCCGACTGCCCCGATTCCTGTGGAGACGTCAAAATCCCATATCCATTCGGCACGCGTCGTGAGTGTTTCCTAAACGAAGATTTTCTCATCACTTGCGACTACTCTACCGGTTGTCCCAAAGCATTATTAAGAGTGTCAAATATCCTTGTTATCAACATAAGCATTGCCAAAGGCGGCTTGCGAGTCACGAACGCTCCAGCATGCAGCTGCCACAACGAGGACGTGGAGGAGGACAAGGATGGGACATATTATCTTTGTCAAAATTATTGGGTTGGGTTTCCTCCTATTTGAAGACGGAAATGGTCCAAATTTTTTCTTCAATAATAATTAAGCCTAATTAATTCAAGAATATTTTAGTCTTTTCTCAAGTAGGGTTTAGTGTTTAATTTGCATATCTCTCTAGAGAGAGAGGCGAAACTGTTCACCGTTAGAGAGAGAGGTGGCACTGTTTATCATCTAGAGAGAGAAGACACTGTTTATCGTCTAGAGAGAGGCACACTGTTCATCGCCTAGAGAGAGAAGATACTGTTCACCATCTAGAGAGAAAAAGGTACTGTTTATCGTTTAGAGAGAGACGGATACTGTTTATTATTTAGAGAGTGGCGGTACTATTTACGAGAGAGAGGTAGAATAGTAAACTCGGGACAGTTTTGATCAAGTGGTTGATCGGAGGTCGATTCGTGGTCTGATTGAACTGAAATTTTACCAGCAGCTTTCTAACTGAGAGGACTAAATTCTGAACGGTGGAGATCAGATTTGGAGCTCCCTTTCTCCAAATTTCATGGTTGAAAATTAGGCCACCATTATGGTGATGTTTTTCTTGAACTATCTCTAATTTTTTTGTGAAACTTGATTGTTTGCCAAGATTGTGTGATCTTGAGAATATTATGGATGTGTACCTCTAGTTCTAACTAGAGAGAAATTGTGTATTCCCATTATTTGATTATAGTGGAGTTTTTAGGTGGATTACGGTCCCGTGATTTTTACTCTTCAAATTAGGGAGGTTTTCCACGTTAAAATTGATTGTGTTATGATTGTTTTGTTGATGATATGGTTGCTGTCCAAGTATTGATTTTGTGCCAAAAATTGTTGCTCTATTTATTTGTTTCCTATTAAATTCACGCAAGAGGGATAAGGTAATTATTATTTTTTCGCAAATTGTTTTGTATTAGTGTATACCAAGAAAAATTCACCATTTACCAGTACCCAAAACATGTTCACAGTCATTGGCTGTGATTCTTATGCTCACATTCGTGGTAACATAGGAAGCAAAAGGTACAGTGCCGGGTGCATGTCGTTTTGCGACAGCTCTGACTCTGTCACTAATGGATCCTGCGCCGGCAATGGCTGTTGCCAGATTAAGATTCCCGAAGGACTTAAAAATTTCAATGCCGCAGCATATAGGTTCAACGACACAGATATATCAGTATCTTTGTTCAATCCATGCACATATGCGTTTGTTGTTGAACAAAGCAAGTTCAGTTTCTCCTCCACTTATCTTTCTGATTTAAAAAGAAGACTTTCCCGTAATGCTTGAATGGGCAATAAGTGGAACATGTATTGAAGAAACAGCAAACACCTTGTCGATAAACGAATGTGGCAAAAATGCATCCTGTTATAAAACCAACGGTACCATAGATTCTGATTATGGGTATCGTTGTCGGTGTAAACAGGGTTACGATGGGAATCCATACCTCCCTGATGGTTTCAAAGGTGTATACACTTCAATTAAATCGCACAAAGTTCAAACATATCTAAAATATTACTTCTCTTTTCATTTCAATTTTATTCTTTCATTTCCAGATATTGATGAATGCGCGAAAAATCTTCATACATGTGATAATTCTACATCAATATGTCTTAACAATGAAGGAAATTATACATGCAAGTGCCACCGGGGTTACTACAGTAAAGAAGGTAAAGATGGACAATGTATTCCTGATCGACTTACAGTTATTGCTAATGGAGATCATTTTCCAGTTGTTAAAGTGGCTACTGGTAGGGATATATTTACCGTATTATGTTTTAAATTTTGCTGTGTCTTGGGAGAAAATAGAGAGAAAGTAGGACGTCTTGATTATTACTATTTTTGTTTTGATTGTTTTTCTTCTTGAATCTCAAATTTGATTACTTCAGTTGATTATCAACTAATATAAGATCGACTTTCAAGTATTCATTTTTCTGATAAAAGCTTTTTATTAGATACTACTTTAAAACTTCTAAAACTATATTTGTAGATAACAAAGATTTTATTATTTAAGTTTTTGCAAGTAAAATAGAGCTATTGGAGTCATTCTACTTCAACGACACTTTAACAATCAATTGAGATTTGACCATAAACAGAGAATCAATGTATATTTAGTCAATTCACAAATCAATATCTTTCGTTAATTATGTGTGTGTAATAATCCTTATATTCTCCTTTATTATTTCGAGGATATGAGATAATTACATTACCTTTAATTTGATGTAATTTAATTTGAAATGTTGTTCTTGAATCAGGTGTTGGGATATTCATTGTAGTTTTGGTCCCGAGTAGCTCTTGGCTCTGCTTGGTGTTAAAGAAAAGAAAGCTCATCAAAATTAAAGAAAAATTCTTCAAACAAAACGGTGGTTTTCTTTTACAACAGCAGCTCTCTGAACGAAGGGGGTCTCCTAATACAGCAAAAATGTTTACTGAAGAAGAACTTAAGAAGGCGACTAACAACTATGCCGAGGATAAAATCATTGGTCGACGTGGCTTTGGCACTGTATTTATTGGATTTTTAACAGATAACAGTGCAATAGCTATAAAAAGGTCAAAAATAGCTGATCAAAGTCAAGTTGAGCAATTCGTGAATGAGGTAGTTGTGCTTTCACAAATCAATCATAGGAATGTTGTCAGGTTATTAGGTTGTTGTTTAGAAACAGAAGTTCCTTTACTAGTTTATGAGTTTGTCAACAATGGCACACTCTTTGAACACATTCATAACAAAGAGAAGTTGCCCAGAATTTCTTGGGAAATTCGGTTGA
>CM040449.1:16619319-16706037 GCA_022749755.1 Azadirachta indica | reverse complement strand
TTTTTCCTAACTAATGCAGAAAAAGAAAAACACAGCGAAAAAAGGGAAAAGAAAACGCAAGTAGGAGACACGTAGGGATGAAGAAGAAAACATTCAAGAAACTGAAAGGAACATGATTATGCAAATTCATTCATATAATTCAATACTATAAACAAAATTATGGATACATAAAATTTAATTTATTGTTATAACAAAATAATTCTTCATGAATAATTTTCATTACTCATACCAATTGAAATAAAAATTAATACGAACTAAATTATTTACAAATTTACATATAAAAAATGATGCTTGTAACTATTATAACATAATTATTATTTTTTTTAAGAATATGGTGGAATTTAAGAAATAATAGTAAAGTATTTTTAATATTATACAAGTTTTAAAAAAGCTCAAAAAGTTTTACGGGAAGAACAAAATCAAATGTTCTTTTTCATGACAACCAAGTGATACACAAAAAATTAAAAAGGGTTTTTAACATTAAAAAAAAATTTTTGTCTAATTAAAAAGTCAAATCAAACAAACACTAAAATTAAAATAATAAACTAAAATCTTACATAATAATAAAATCAAATAAGAATCTTAATTAACATAAGAAATAATAATAATATTAAAACTAAACTTTTTAATTTATTTTACCCCTATTTTTTATTCTACATAATCGATCTGTTATTGTTATTTGATATCTTTCCAAATTTTAGCAGTGTGAAGGTACAAAGAGGAACGGCAAGAAGGATTTATGAGAATGAGAATCCAAGCTCCGTGTCAATTGAATGAAGTTTATAATCCGGATAAAAAGTCTTTCATATCATTACTTTTTTTTTTTTTTAAAAAATCAAACCTTGACTAGCAAGGTTACTTTATTAAAAAGAGGAAACGAAAGGAAATAAAAATTAAGGGGGACAAAATGAGCGAATAATGTTTATATTCTAATATAATACAGTATAATTTAACTCTGAAGCATTACATTGCGTTTACCGAAAGGATTCAGAGCTTGATAGGACTAGGCAGAAGAGGTTCAGCCTTGTGTAATGTAAGCTCAAAATTCTCACTCATATCCACTTCGCTTGGTTTCAAGCCATCAACAAGTTTCAAGTCGAAGGTATAGACCAGTGATGCCAACAGCAAGTGCAGCATTCTGTTAACCATTGATAAACCAGGACAAATTCTTCTTCCAGCTCCAAATGGAATGAGCTCGAAGTCTTGACCTTTCACATCAATTTCGCGCTCTGAAAATCTTTGAGGCACGAATGAATTTGCATTTGCCTATATGTTTTTCAGGGTTGAGTAGTAATTCAGCCATAGCCCACTCTACTGTACTTCTTGTTGTATTAATACCTGCAAACAGTAAGTCTTCATATAGAATTGCGTTGGAGGAAAAGATAACACTTTAAGAATTGAAGTTTCTATTTTTCAAATCCCATGAAATTAAATAGGAAATGACACAATAACTTGAGATTAGTACTTACCAGAAGCATATGTTTTATATCATTGGAACTGAATTCAGAACTACTTTCTTCAACAAGACTTAGGAGTGAATCTAATACATCGTGGATTTCTTTATACTCGGTAGATAAAGCCCTTACTTGTAATCTTTGATTGATGATACCATCAAAATTCCAAAACACCGGGCAATATAACTTGTCATTCCTTTGCGTGATCCTTGCGGATCAACAAATTAGAGGATCGGGAAATAGCCTGCAACATTAGGATTCCCAGCTTCTTCGGCGATGCAGCATGCAAGCTCACGAAAACTTTGAGACAGATCTAATTCATGGTGAGCTAAATCAATGGAGAAAAAGTGTTTGATATAGAATTAAGAACCGTAGTGAATGCCGCTTGACCAATATCAACAGCATAACCACTATTGAAATTTTCTTGCACATAATCAAGCAGTTCTTGCACCTTTTTGCACCTTCTGGCTTGGCTGGCATCAACCATTTTGTAGAGAGAATTTTAGTAGCACAAACTTTCCTAAGATTCCTCTAAGGAGGCGAGACGGGCAGATTCACAATGGAAAATTTGTGGTGATCGAGAGGTCGAAGGCTGTCCATGACTGTTCTGCTAGACAAGGCTTGATCATGCTTGTGAAATGCTTCTTTGGCTATCACTGGAGAGGAAATGACTATGGTGGTTAAGCTACCTAGCTTGAGCGTTATTATTGGTACATAAGCTTTTGAGAGTTTAGTAAGTGCTTGATGAGGTTTCCTTCCAAGCGCCAGAATGTTTCCGAGGAGCAGAAACGGCCGAGGCCCTGGTGGCAGAGGAGCAGAAACGGCCGGGCAGCTGGATTTCTTGTTAGAAAATGAATGCAAATCCACAAAAAGGATAGTGCAGGAAGTAGAAATAGGCAGCCCATTTTCAAGAGTGCTTTCCCAATTAATCTGGCAAGTGAGATTAAATAAAGAGGTAAGCTTTCGGAAAAGTTAGGCGCCATACGTTACGTTACCTGATTTCGAGGTCATCACAATATGCCGCTGACACTTGTTGCATTTTATCTTCATTTTTCAGTCTGCATTTTATTTTCTCCATAATATCCATAATATCTTCTCTTTCAACTTGCAAGCAAAGCCAAGTCCGCAGACATGTGAATGGCTTCGGTAAGATTTCATACAAAGACTATTTAATTTCACACAGACTTATTCGTAAAATTTTATTCTCAGAAAACAATTACCAAAACAACCTTACACGTTATAAAACATACGAAGCCCATTAAATAGACAGTGGACCCAAAAATAGATATATAGGTTCCAGAATCTGCATTTCTAAAAAATAATCTTTTTTTATTAATTAATTATTTATTTATTTCCTTTTTTTCCTTGCTCTTTCTTTACACCCACTTTACGTTCTCTCTTCTTTTCTTTAGCCGATCATTACGCCTGCACCAAACTCTACTCCATTACTAAACTCCCCGCCACTACTCTTCACTTTTCTCTCCTACCTTCTCAAAGCCAAGAATGAAGCAACACTTAAATTCGCCGAACACATAACAATGCAGCAAATTTTCTATCCATAACCACCAAGCACAACAACAATACGAGGGCGCTGGATAATTAGAACAAACTAGAGGAGGGTATCAATCATTCTCCCCTTATAAATTAATATTATGTTTAGAAGGATGTTGCGTAGTTAGACCAAATTAGAAGGTATCAATCATTCTCCTGTTATAAGTATTATGTCTTTAAACAAGAGATCAGCTAAAGACATATTAATATTGTCTTCAAAATTAAAATTTTATGCAAATATTAGGGAAAAAAAAGATGTATACAACTCTAAAGTTTAATTAAATATTAAATTTAATCTTTCTAATTTTAAAAACACTTATGCGCTTGTTATTTTAATCCGTGAATTAATAAAAATAAAAATAATTTGCTATATTTAACTTTTTTAAAAAGCATCATAGTTAAAATCTAAAGTTCTGTTATATAAATAAGTCATACAAACCAGCAGAAACTTTAACAAAAGCTATTGACAATGAGTTTTTGGAAACCAATACTACAATATTTTTTTTGGCCATATATTTCGCCAAGTATAGTATAATCTTAATTTCCTATTTCAAACTCGAGAAAACGATTGATATATTCTCTTAAATTTTGGTCTAATAATCCAACACTCTTTATATTTTTAAAATAAAAAATATTTATTACTCCCTTAAAATTTAGGCTAACTACCCAATTCTGTTCTAAGGTTTGAGAAATGTCTGTTATCCTCTACCTCCATTTTTCTTTCGGCTTTGCCCTTATATAAACCTATTTGAACCACCAAACCGAACTGAATCTAAACCATCAAATCGAACCAAACATGAATCGCCAAACCGAAACACAATTTTAAAAGTCAAATAATACATATATATATATGATAATTTATAATTTTTTTCAATTATTTGATTTAATAATTAAAATTAAGTATATGTAATTTATATTATTAACTAATTGTTAAATAATAACAATTATATGTAGAAGTTAAATATATTTTTTTAAAAATTTAAAAATCTTTTAAAAAATAAGTATATTTATAATCAAATTGATATTATAGGAATTTAAAAATTAAATAATAATATGTAAAAATTATATCCATTTTTTGAAATTTTTAAAATTAATTTTTTTAAAAAATAAATTTTTTGGAAATAAATTTATTTATTTAGAAATAATTCAAATTTAATAATTATAATTATCCTATATAATTTTAATTATTAATTTATTTAAACACGTATTGTCCGTTAATTTAGGAATAATTTTAATTTAAAAATAATTTTTCAATTATAACTTTAATTTAGAAATAATTTTACTAATTTTTATAATTGTTTTTAAATATAATTTTAGAAATTATAAAAAATCATCTCTAAATTAAAATTATAATTAAAAATTATAATTATTAGAAAATTATTAAAAATTATAATTAAAAAATTAATTTTAAAAGTTTCAAAAATTGTATTTAATTTTTACGTATAACTATTATTATTTATTTTTTAAATTCTTATAATATAAATTTGATTATAAATATAGTTGTTTTTAAAAAAACTTTTTAAAAATTCAAAAAATATATTTAATTTCTATATATAGTTGCTATTATTTAACAATTAGTTAATAATATAAATTATATATACATAATTTTAATATTAAATCTAAATTATTTTAAGGTAAAAATTATAAATTTATATATATATATTTTGAATTTTAAAATGATGGTTCAGTTTGACAATTGAAATGTTTGGTTTGCTAGTTTTAATACAGTTCGATTTGGTGGTTCAAGTTAATTTATGTAAGGATAAAGTCAAAAAAAAAATAGAGGTAAGGGAGTAACAGTTATTTCTCAAACCTTAAGAGAAAATTGGATAGTTGGCTCAAACTTTAGTAGATATAGAGAATTTTTCTTTTTTAAAAGTTACCGGTTAACTACTAGAAAATTTGTAAGAATTAGTAAAATACGCATATATATCTAACTTTATAAAATATGTAGGTTTCAATGACAAGTAGTGGGCCCAAACAAAGGAATATGAGTACTGTAAAGAGTGAGACACGTATTGTTAACATGTTAGGAATGTAAGTACAATAATAAGAAAAATTTTGATATTACTAATATTTTAGTAATATTTATGGATAGATAAAATATATAAAATATAGAAAAGTAGAATATACTATTTACAAAAAATATATAGATATATAAATATTAAAAAAATATTATATTATTAATGCAGTATTTATTTATGGATTTTATAAAGTATATTATATTTTGTCAAATTTTAAAAATTTAAATATAATTATTTTTGCAAAATGACTATTATTAGTTGGGGCATGATAGTTATTTGAGACTTTTATAAGGACTCGTCAATCCATTAATGAAGCCAAACTTTAAGGACTTGTACGTCCTTTTCTTGGGAACAATTCCAAATAAAATTATTCAAACAAAGATACAACAATCAAAACATGCAAGAAACATGTTAAAACAAGAGTAGTTAAATTTTTTTTTTGAATGTTATAATTCTATATTATTTACAAGTCTACAAATCTACTGACATACAATCAATCACGAGGCTATTAGGAAGTTTAAGACAATTTTTATAGCTCACCCAACAAATAAATAATCTATCCTTATTGGGGAAGGAAATCTGGTCAGAAATTTCTGGGAAATACATAGTCAAAACAAGAAGAAAAGGAAGAAGAAACGTTTAATGTTGAGGGAGAGAGAGGAAAGTGACAGTGCTGAGAAAAATAAATGCTTAAATAGTTTGTTTCAAAAGAAAGACCCAATCTAGTCAGTAAAGACCTAAGCATCCATCACTTTCCTTTAGCAAAATATTCATTACCTGCCAAGGTTAGTTCAG
Source organism: Azadirachta indica (assembly GCA_022749755.1). Lineage (NCBI taxonomy): Eukaryota > Viridiplantae > Streptophyta > Magnoliopsida > Sapindales > Meliaceae > Azadirachta > Azadirachta indica. The sequence continues at coordinate 16,700,213 of CM040449.1, read as the reverse complement.
TTATGGTTGTTGCTGATGGTGGATGTGTGCTCTCGGTGTCTATTTTCTGCTTTTTCTGCTACTGCATTCCTGCTGCTGCTTGTCTTCCTGCTGCTAATTTCTGTTGCAGTTCCTACCTGCTGTAGTTTGACTGCTGTTCTGTTGCTGCTACTCTGTTTCCTGCTGAATGTTGCATATTGCTGCATTTTGCCGCTGAAAGTTGCTGGCTGCTGCCGCAAAGTTCTGCAGTTTGCTGACTGCTTTCCTCCCTTTGGTTGAGATTACTTAGTTTCAAATTAGTTCGTCTTCTTTGAGCAGATCTTAATGTCTGCTTTTATTGACTTTCGGCCCTTTTGGTTTATCTTGTATTACACTCTCCTTTTTACTAATATTATTTCTCTCTAAGAGTTACTCTTAGAGATAATCTTATTCCAAAAAATAGAAAAAAAAAAAGCTCACTTTCTCCATATAGATGGTTTTTAATGTCTTCATCACTTTGTTGCTTCTTTGCTGTTAAAGATATTGATGAGATTTTGTGAGTTTCTTAACCAGATGTTGCTTCTTTGCTATTAAAGTTGTTGTTACTTGCTGCTGTTTCTGCTTTTTGTAGCAAAGATAACAACAGCTTGCTCCCAGCTGTTTGCTATTGTTGCTACTGATGTTTGCTGACGTTGTATGTTTCTGCTGGATGTTTGCTATTGTTATATGCTATTATTTTTGCCAATGGGAGCCAACTGTTGTGGCTACTGGGAACCTAAAAGAGATCGATAAAACATGTCGAGAAATGCAAATATTTTAGGTATCTTTTTCAGAAAAGTAATCAATAACAAGAGCATATATCGAAATTCATTACACAAAGCCAACACCTGAATCCAGAACTAAGTCTAAACAACTTGATATCTCTATGGATAATTGAAGTGGAAGCTGCAGAGTGTAGATAAGAAAGCACTTCTGCAGTTTCTGCTATTCCTTAGCCGAATTCCCCAAGAAATGGTGGGAAACTTCTCTTTGTTATGAATGTGTTCAAAGAGTGTACCATTGCTAACAAATTCGTAAACTAGTAAAGGAACTTCCGTCTCTAAATAACAACCTAATAATTTGAAAATATTCTTATGATTGATTTGTGGAAAATATATACAAAATATTTGAAACAGAAAAGACAACTAATGCATAAAAAGCTAATTAATATTTTTAAAAAATTACAGTTTTGGACAATTAATATTAACACTCATGATGGGTTCACAGCAAAAACCCCAACATTTCATTTTCCCTCAAGTTTCAAAATTGAAAACAATCAAAGTTTCAATTTTCGAAGCCTTAAACAGAGAAACTAACGCAAACCAACCACACTAATTGAGACAAATATCATCTAAAATGTAAACAATATGTAAATAAATAGTTACACAAACAAACAAATTCACATAACAAAACGAAAATGAATATATAAATAATGAAACCTCTCACCTTTTTTTTTAATTCTTTCGATCATGATTCAAAAAACCGAACAAATTATTCCTCTCTTATAAAACAATAAACCCCAAATCAGTCGCAAAATAAAGGATTCGATTGAAACGAAAAAAGTGAAATTAATTCCCTTTACTCGACAGTGGATAAGAGGACTTGAAAAATAAAAAATGAGCAAGTGCTTGTATTAATTGAAGCATTAATCCCCAAATACACAAAATATATAAATCAATGAGTACTGGTAGCAATTGACAATATGAACCAATTAGAAGAGGTAAAAGTAAAAATATACCAAACTTTTTTAGAGAAAATATAACCAAACCAATTAGAAGAATGTATGTCATAGCCCATTCGAACTAATGCAGCGGTAGGGATATGAACTTATAGAGATTAAGGAGACATCCATAACTAATAAGTAAAGGTGTAAATCGACATTCCCGCAGCAAATTATAACGAAAATTAGTACACTTAAGTTATTCGTAAAACTAATATAATTAGACAAACAATTTAACTAGTGCCAAAGTAATTTATTTAAGACAGAATCTGTGTACAAGTTAGTGCAATGAACCTATTCATAAGTACTACTGCAGTACCATCGACAAACTACATCGTCCATTGAAACCTCAAAAGTCCTTCGAGGAAGAAACAGTTTCAGTTCCAAAAAAACATAAATTACCTCGTACAGAAATATAGTTAAGCATGAACTTTTAACTTAAGTCTTTCAAATACAATCAAGCATTTTTCGTCGTTGACAATTAGACTTGATTTGGAGCTTGGAAGACTCTTTCTTTCATGACTGCACTTGACGGGGCCAATTGGCTTAATAAAATAAATTTCTCAATGCATCGAGTAGTACCAAGATTCTTTATAACCAAAAAATAAATAAACTACATAAACTTACAAAATATTTTAATTAATGAGATCAGTGTTAGTTTCTTATAAACCAAAATAATAAAAATATATATTTCTAACCAAACTTTACGGGGTGCATATATAATATATATATATATATATATGTCTTAAATTTAAACTCTTGTTTCATCACTAAAGCTCGATTAAATTCAGAGAAAAAAACTCAAATTACATATACAATTTTATAATGTCTCTAAAATGTAAATTCAAAGTATTCATTTACTAACTTAGGCTGTTTCTCCTTTTATTCCATTTTTTTGTCCACTTTTCCTATTTCTTCTTCTTTCTTATATGGTAAAGGATCAAGAGTTCTTAAATTTTTCAAAATTGCTTATATTAATATTGAATGGAAATATTAATCATATCACGTAGAGCTAGCCATTATCGGCTACGGAGAATGGTTGGTATGATCTCTGGCTCGAGGCTGATTCTATGCTTGTCATTCAGTAGTTGGCGAATTCCTCTTTAGCTCCTCCTTGGACTCTTCAAAATCGTTGGTTGAATTGTAGACATCTTCTTAGCACACTGAATTTTCGTTTTAGCCACACATACAGAGAAAATAATAGTGTTGCAGACTCTATGGCGAACCTGGGGCTTAGTTGCCCCTCTCTCCGTTGGTGGGACTCTCCTCTAGCTGCGGTTCAAAGCTTTATCACGGATGCATGTGAGTTTCCGTGCTATAGGTTCTCTTGACTATGAAGGAGTTGCTGGGCCATCCGTTTTTTCTTTGGGTTGCTTGGTTATTCGTTCGCGGTACGTAAATACGTAGTTTTTGCATGGCTTTGTGCCTTCATTTCCAGATTTGTTTTAGCTTGGCTTGTTCATTTCTTTTGTGGGTAAACCTGTATGTGCTACCCTCTTTTAATTATTTAACAACTTGCTCTGAGCTTTGGCTTGGGCTTATAAAAAAAAAAAAAGCCATCTACAACCAAAGACCAACGTCGGAGTAGTGAGGACATATTTTAATGATGCAATAATAGTTGGCCTTGTCCATGCAAGGTTCAATGCTACAGCGGGAGTTCTATAACTTGTGTAGAGCCACATGCTGACAATTCCCACCCATTAGGATTCATCTGCCCAAAAGTACCCTAAAGTGTTCCATGAACTTGTGTACAGAAAGCTCCAAGAGGAAGTCTCCGATTCCTATAAAGAAGTAATATAAGTTGAAAACATTCCACCCATTAGAGGGATTGCTAGGCGTCTCATTCTCAAAGATAGGTAATATACGTACGGGGATCGATCAACAAGTTTATATTTTCATATATATTTTTATATTATTTTGTGTATCACCGAATTTAGACACTTTGATGTTTAAAATGAAAACTATAAGAGTTCTTACTTAAAAGTTAAAACTTTAAAGTTTGAGATATTTAATACAAAATTTGAAACAACTAATATAAAAGTTAGAGCTCAAAATATATATTTTTATTCACTGAAACATTTGAACAAAAGATACCACGGGGCAAACGAAAGGATGGAAAAGGTTGTGTAGCCAATTAATTTCTAGCAGTTAAGGATGCCCTTCGTAAGTATATATATTTAGCATGTATACTTGGGACTGTGATATTGTGGCTTTAAATTTTCAGCACTGGTACAAACTAATAATTGATACTGTTAAATAAAAACAGTTGTTGATCAAATAAAGACTAATTTTAAATCAGAGTTCTACTCACAATTGGATGTGTTATTAATAACTTTGTTCTATTTATTTATATTAATTGTCTATAACAATAAATAAATTATTTGCAATTTTGTAATAAAATGTTTTGTTAAAATATGAGTTTTCAATGGTGTTAAAAAAGGCTCAAGCTGAATTGAATTTCTGGAAGTTTGGGACTGGGCTTGGAATTATTCAGAGTCGAGGTAGTCTTAGCCTGGGCATAACTAACAGGTCAAATCGATTGTAGATTTATATTTGGAAAAGTTGCATCATTTTCTTCCCCCAATCAAAACCATTGTAATCTTCAATTCAAAATTTCCAAAGAACCAAAAGATAATAAAAAGTCATATCTTCAGAGTGAGATAATTTAATAATTATTTTTCAAAAAAGTTTTTCAAACATAACGTGTGCCAAATTCTTAAATAAGTTATTATTTTGCAAAATGTATTTCTAAACATGTACTTACTTGGTACAAAGTCACGAGTGTCTCAAAAAAATGAACAATTTTACAAAATTCCTATCATTTTGTAGTATGTATTTTTGGTTTTAAAAAATAATTTTTGCTTAAATTTATTTTGTAAAATTTTTTTTTATTAAAAATTATTTATTTTTATTTTGTTTTATCTAACAATGTAATAATTAAATTAGTTTCAAAATAAAGGGGTTAAATGTTGTGAATAAAATATAAAATTATATATAAGCAGGCGTTGAGTGAGGATTGTACTATAAAGGGAAAGTGTCTATTTTTTTTCAATTTTTGAGTTAATATTTTATTACCTCCTATATTTTTTTTAATACCCTATCATTCCCTTAACTTTTTTTTCTTTTTGACTTTTACCCTTCAATTTAATTAGTTCACGTTTCAATTATAAAATAATAAAATCGAAAATATTTTAATTACTAAAGGCAAAATAGGAACTCAGGAGAGGGATGAGGCATTAAAGAAAATATATAAAATAATGGAATACTGACTCAAAAATAAGGAGAATCAAGCATTCTCCTTATTACAAAGGTTAAATATTATTTAAATTCTAATAGTTTTCTTAATTGTGTACTTTTCTGATAATCTTTGAGATTTTTTTTCCTAAGTTTACTATTTGTTAATAAACAAAATTCAGTTATAGCAAATAAAAGTCCCTTGAATAAATCTTTTCCTTAAAAATATATATGGTAAAAGGAAAATAAAGCAAATTAAAACAGAACTTTCAAACACTTTATCAATAGTCATTCAGGATTATTAAATCCTTAGCAAGAGATAAGACAAAATAATACAAACAACAAAATACAACGTAATTAGAAAACATGCACCTGAACATCACAAAAAAAACAAAAAGCATCTGCCATCATCAATTGCTACGAGTATTTAGTCTTTGAGGCTGTCATACACAGCAACATTATTTGCATTTCTACTGTGATGACCAAAGTTGTAAGCATCATTTGTCTCAGCAAGAAAGTGCACAGTCAGTGCTTCTGCATTCAATTCCGAATTATCCCAACAGCACTTCTGCATCCTTCTCAATCCTTCCAATTCCATTGCTACTTCCTAATCTTATCCAATAAATGTAATTCCTTTCCTTGTGACAATAAAATGTAAAAACAATAAAATCCACGCAGAATATAGTATTAATTTTTGTCTTTATATCACCCCCATTTTTTTTTTTGATATATTAAAGAAGTTTATCTTTTCAACAAATTATGCTAAAAAAGATTAACAATATTTTATTGCTGGATTTCTATAATTTTTTTGTTACATTTTCTACTCTAGTCAATAATTTTTTTAAAATTAAATATACAATCAGTAAAATTGAACCAACATTAAATTTAATTGAAATTGATTAGAAAAAATGATTTGATTTTTTTTATCAATATTGATTATCTTCTCTTCTCAGATTTTCTTTTCGTATCTAGGAGATATTGAAATTACAATTAGAGTTTGTTCACAAAGAGAAGATTTTTGGAATTGAGTTATTTTTTGTTAAGTGTCAATTAATTGATTCAATTGCTAAGATTATGAAATCAATTTGGTTTGAATAAATTAATTTCATTGTGTAATTTTTTTTGTTTAAATTGAGAACATCAAATGATTAATTTTAATTTGTTTTAATTTCATCGCAATTTCTTTTTAATAGAAAAAAATGAGGAGAGAAAGAGATGGGGAAGGGGAAGAAGAAAAAATGAAAGAAATAGAAGAAAACAATGAGAAAGAAAAATAATATAATTAATTAATTAATTTTATAAAACTATTATGTTATTTTTTTAATTATTAAAAATAAAGATAAAAATTAACGCGTAGATAGTATAATGAACTTTATAAATTTTAAAGTTGAATTAATGATTATTAATATTATGTTAATTAAATTAAAATTTACCCTAAAAACTGATAGAAGTTTGGTCAAGAAATCTATCTAATATTGATCGAAATAATTTGTACCAAAGTGATGATTTTCAATAAAGTTAGAAATCTTTTTATCTAAAATGTGAAGTATGCTAACTAAACTGATATTTCTTGAAACATTAAATGCGAAAATGAAATTACGCCATATATAATCACTCACAAAGATCTATCAAGCGCGTCGATTTTGACTATATTTTTCTACGCAGAAGTCATTACATATATAATCTAACTTCAAGGTAGATATAAGTAAAATAGTGGCTAGTCATTATGGATTAAAAAGTTAAGAAGTAAATAGTTGTTGATGTGTTACTAGTTAACAATAGATAGATAGAAAGATACATGAGATAAATTAAATATAAGGTGATATTAATTATTCATGATACACTAAAGTTATTTGTTTTACTCCACTTTCATCAATGTAGAAAAGAAGAGTACTTCACTAAAAAGAAAAAAATAGTGAAGTGCTCAATTATTGCAATACTACGAAAATTAAATGAAAGTTTTAATCAATGTACGTAGATAGAAAATTAATCAGTCATTGCCTCAAAGTCTACTCTGAGAGTACAACACATTTTTTTAAAAGACCTAAGTAAAAAACTCAAATCTTCACAAAATTTTTCTCTCTGGAATGACTATGATATTTAATGATGATATATAGTTAAATTGCAAGAGTGGGACATAACTTTAGTGATTTTAAAGTTCAAACCCCACTTATACGAATTATCATTGCTCAATATCCTGGGCTATAGAAAATTGATATATATTTACGTTTAAATCTTTTTAACATTTGAAATATTTATATAAAAAATTACTAAAAGTTCTAACATAAAATTAAAAACTTTAAAGTTTGAGATATTTCATACGAAATTTGAAACAACTGATCTAAAAGTTAAAAACTCAAAATAAATATTTATTAACTAAAAAATTTGAATAAAGGATACAACCAAATTCTGAACCCGGATGAAAATTTTAAAATTTTAAGTGGAATACATATTTTGCACAGGTTTAGCATCTTAGTCCCATATATCAAGGGTTAAAATGTTAATATCAAATAAAGAATATCTCAATATGTTACTATAGTAAAATACAGGGGTATAAAATTTTATGCTATAGTGTTACCGGTGCTTGCAGGCTGAACACATTCCTTGTATGGGAAACCGGGGACAGACCGATATTTCCATTATTACTAGGTATGCTTAGTGTCACAGGCGCCGAAATGCAAGTGGAATCACCGAAGACGTAGCGGCACCTCAGCGTGCAACCTCTAGCACACGGGCACGTAAGCGACACCTTCCGACACACGAGCGTGCAAGCAAAACGGTTGGCGGATGAACAGTGCCTCGGATGAACAGTGTGCCGTGAGCCAGCAAGCTTGTGAGGGTGAACTTAGAGTGTTGGAGGCTTGATGGTTGATTTGGGGCAGACCATGAGGATATTGGGTAGCTTGGATCAGCACACATGCAGGCTACTTATGTTTGGATTTGTCCCAAATGGTTTATGTTTGTTTTAGGCCCAATGTGGTCATGCTTGTATATACACCCCATTTTTGTATTTGATCCAATTGGCCCATTTTATATTTAGTGGTGGTAGGTGAGATTTTTAAGTGTAATGTAATCTCCACCATCCATTTGTATAGTGAGGGCCAAATCTCATCCATTCATTCCATGTATATAAATGCAAGTGTAGTGAAATGTAAAAATCCAACCATTTTCATTTCCAAACAAAGGCAGAACGTGTGTTTCCTTTCTCCCTATTGTTTTCACTGCAATTTCTCTTCTTTGCTACTACTTTGCTTCTCCACTCACGCTACACACACACACAAAGTGATCTTGGGTGTTCAAGGGCTTACTTGAGCAGTGAATTGAAATTTGTTCAAGTGCCGCATGTGCTGAAATTTCCGCCTCAGTTTTCCAGTGCGTGACATTAGTCTGACCTGCTTTGACCGAGCTCAAGTGAGACCAGATTATTTTACTGAACTTAGCGTCTGTGTAATTTAATTTTTTTATTGGTTAAAAAAAATTTTTTAATAATAAAATTTTTAAAATATTTTAATCTTGTTAAGTTAATATTAGAAAAAAATTTTTGAGAATTAAAAAGTTGTTTTCTTTCTATTGAAAAAATTGAAAATTTGAGTTTTTTATAGTATAATTTTCCTAAATTTTTTAAAAAATAAAAATGTTTAAAATATTTTTATTTTATTTTAAAAATTTTATGTTATTTTTTTAAAATAAAAAATTAAAAATTATCTATTAAAATAATTATTCAAATTTTTCAAAAATTATTTATGACAAGTAAACGATTAATAAATTTCTATTAAAAGTTCTACTCATAAAAGCTCTGTAAGAAAAATCTTTAATATAAAAAATTTTATTTAAAAAATTATACCAAGCTGACCTTTAATGTTTTAAATAAGTTATTATTTTTTAAAATAAATTTCTAAACATATACTTGGTAGAAGTTACTAGTGTTCAAAAATAAAACTATTTTATACAATTCCCATCATTTCGTGGTAAGTAATTTTGGCTTTTACAAACCATTTTTGATTAAAGCTACTTTAATTTATTTTAGAAATTTCTTTTTCTTCATAAAATTTATTCATGGTGACGTATTTTACCTATCCTAATTGTCTTTTAATTTTGTTTCATATAGCAATGTAATAATTAAATTTCAAATTAAAAGGGTTAAATGTTGTGAATAAAAAATAAAATTTTATATAACCCGTGAAATTAGGATTAATATTATAAAGTTCTAAACGTAATTATTTAAAATTTATTGAAGTCAACGTAATCAAAATATATTTTAAAAAATTAAATTGATTATTTTGCACACGGGTATTTGAAATTCTTTTAGGGCCTAACTATTAAGGTCATCTACCTTTGACCAAAAGAAATTTTAAATTTTAGAAGTTCAGCTGGTATATTGCTAATGGCTTTTTTAACGTGTACTTTTTTGTTAATATGAGAGAGTTTAAATCCTCAATGAAAGAAAATAAAAGTCCCTTTAAAAAATCTTTTCCTTAAAAAAATGTGGTAAAAGGAAAACAAAGCAAATTAAAATACAACTTTTAAACACTTTATTAATAGTCTTTCAGGATTAATAAATCTTTAGCAAGAGATAAGACACAATAATACGAACAACAAAATACAATCTAATTAGAAAACATGCGTCTGAACGTCATAAAAATGGAAAAATCATCCATCATCAATTGCTACCATTATTTGGTTTTTGAGGCTGTCATACCCAGCAACACTAGTTGCACTTGTACTATCATGACCAAAGTTGTAAGCATCATTTGTCTCAGCAAGCAAGTACACAGTCTCAGCTTCTACATTCAATTCCGAATTATCCCAACAGTGCTTCTGCATCCTTCTCAATCCTTCCAATTCCATTGCTACTTCCTTCATCGTAGGTCTTTCATCTCCCTTAACCCTCAAGCACCTCGCTGCTAGATTCCCCACTTCCTTCAATTGCTCCTTATTGTCATCATTTACAACATGCTTCTCAAGAATTTCGAAGAAACAATTCTCTTTCAATGAAGAAAGAAAATAGTTAACCAAACTTCTATCACTCTCAGGCCTATTAAACAGAAGTGCTTTCTTTCCTGTTAACAACTCAAGAAGAACAACTCCAAAACTATACACATCACTCTTTTCAGTTAATTGACTAGTATGGAAGTATTCAGGGTCTAAATACCCTAAAGTTCCTTGTACCAATGTGCACACTTGAGTCTTATCCAATGGGACTAATTTGGAAGCTCCAAAGTCAGAAACTTTTGCAGTGTAATTATCGTCCAAGAGAATATTGTTAGACTTGACATCTCTATGGATAATTGGAGTAGAAGCTGCAGAGTGCAAATAAGAAAGCACTTCTGCAGTTTCTGCAGCTATCTTTAGCCGAATTTCCCAAGAAAGTCTGGGCAACTTCTCTTTGTTATGAATGTGTTCAAAGAGTGTGCCATTGTTGACAAATTCATAAACTAGCAAAGGAACTTCTGTCTCTAAACAACAACCTAATAATCTGACAACATTTCTATGATTGATTTGGGAAAGCACGACCACCTCATTGACGAATTGCTCAACTTGACTTTGGTCAACTAGTTTTGACTTTTTTATGGCTATTGTACTGTTGTCAGTTAAAAACCCAATAAATACAGTTCCAAAACCACCTCGACCAATGATTCTATCCTCAGCATAGTTGTTAGTCGCTTTCTTGAGTTCTTCTACAGTAAAGATTTTTGTTGTATCAGAAGATCCCCTTCGTTGAGAGAGCTGTTGCTGTAAAAGAAAACCGCCGTTTTGCTTAAAAAATTTTTCTCTAATTTTGACGAGCTTTCTTTTCTTCAACATCAAGCAGAGCCAAGAGCTATTGATGACCACAACCACAATGAATATTCCAACACCTAATTCAACAACAATATTTTAAATTAAATTAAAGGTAATATAATTATCTCATATCCCCGAAATAATAAAGTAGAATATAAGGCGTACTACCTACATATAATTAACAACAGAAATTGATTTGTAAAGCTGACCTAACATTTATTCTCTATATATTTATGATCAAATCTTGATTAGCAGTTGCAGTTTTGTTAAAGTAGAATGACTTCAATTGCTCTATTTTACTTGAAAAAATATCAAAAATAAAAAATCGGCTGCGGACAAATATAGTTTAAAAGTTTTTAAAGTAGTATTTAATAAAAAGCTTCCATTGGAAAAATAAATACTTGAAAGTAGATCTTATATTAGTTGATAACTAACTGAAGTAATCAAATTTGAGATTCAAGCCAAAAACAATAAAAATACAAATAGTAATAATCAAGACATCCTATTTTCTCTCTGTTTTCTCCACAAGACAGATAATGAAACAATAACTTCCAAACCTTAAAACGGGGATAACAATCACACCAAAATTTTAAAAACAATACAGTATATATATATATATATATATATATATAGCCTTACCAATAGCAACCTTGACCGCTGGAAATTGATCTCGATTACCAAAAACCGTAACTTGATCAGGAATACATTGCCCATCCTTTCCTTCATTGTGGTAACGCTGGCGGCAGTCGCATCTATAATTACCTTCTTGGTTAACACATACTGATGAAGAAGGATCACATTTATGAAGATTACTATTCGCGCATTCATCAATGTCTGCAAATAAAAGAATAAAATTAAAATAAAAATAGAGGTAACCACTTAGAGATGTTTGAAATTTGTGCTATTTAATTGACGTTGGATATACCTTGGCAACCATCTGGGAGGTATGGATTCCCATCGTAACCCTGTTTACACCGACAACGATACCCAGACTCAGAATCTATGGCATCGTTGGTTTTATAACAGGATGCATTTTTGCCACATACGTTTCTCGACGAGGTATTTGCTTTTTCGTCAGTACACGTTCCACTTATTGCCCAGTCAAGCATCACGGGAAAGCCCATGCTTAAATCAGAAAGATAAGTGGAGGAGAAACTGAAGTTGCTTTGTTCAACAACAAACGCATATGTGCATGGATTGAAGTCTGATACACGCGTGTGATCGTTGAAGCTGTATGCTGTGACATTGATTCTTTTAAGCCCTTTAGGAATCTCAATCTGGCAACATCCAGTGCCAATGCAAGAATCATTCCTCACATATTTCAAGTCGTCACACAAGGACATGCAGCCGGCACTGTATCTTGCATCGCCTAACCAACCACGAATGTAAGCATACGAATCGCAGCCAATGACCGTGAATTTGTTTTGTGTGTTATTGATGTAGAATTTGGACAAATGTAACCAACTGTCATAATTGTGCAATGTCCTGCCGTTTGTGTCGTAGCAGTCTCCTGCGGGAAAGGACCTGACGCGCAAGCCGCCGTCGCTAATGCTTATGTTGATAACATGGATATTTGATTTTCTTAAAAATGCTTGTGGAGGGTTGGTCGAGTAGTTGCAAGTGATGCGGAAATCTTCGTTTAGGTAACAACCAACCGTCGTACCGAAAGGATATGAGATTTTGACATCTCCACAGTGCTCGGGGCAGCCGGGCTTGGCTATAGCTCCTTCAACTGTTGTAGTAACGTCGACTACTGCCAGTAGCATCGCTACCAGCACGACGAGTTTGTATCGTATTCCTCGCAGCCCCATTAATTGTAACTCCAATTTATCACAATTCATAAGGGTTAATTTTAAATCTTCTTCGTCTACTGATGTGTGCTACACCTTATTATATATAATCACTCGAAATGATCAAATTCAGCGCGTGAAACTCTACAGGAAGTCTTCCAACTTCATTTCTCACACATTCATCTGATGGCGCTTTTCCTTTAATACATGCATCACGTAAAAAGACCAATTCAACACGTCGAAGTCTACAATACGGATAACAAATAAATTTTTGATTGATTAACTATTAAAAAATATAATTAGAGAATAAATAAAAAAAAAAACACAGCCTAAATCCGCAACCGTTATCAAATTTCAGAATTCAATAATAAAAAAATTTTAAAAATAATTGAAATTATCACAGCAATTATACTCGAGCAAAACCCTCAGAAAGGCTAATTTATTTGTCGCCTCTTTCAAGCAAAGCCAAGTCTTCTACTCCAGCAGAGCAAGAGACTCTTCAGCCTTCACCAACGTCTTATCCTTGTCCCTACAGAGTTATGAATGGCTTGAATCAGATTTCTGTACAAAGACTTGGAAAATTATACTGTGGTTATTAACTAAGTCTTCACTCGTCACCGTCAATTCTTTCCTCGCGTGAGAGGATACATTGTGGTCCATCAGTCCGACCAGGTCAAGTCTTAACAATGTACCTGGCGTGACTGTCCATTAGTTTAATCTATAAATTCGAACAAAAGTAAGGATAATTTTGTACATTTAACTTTTGAAATACTTATAACTAAGAGTCTCCAATAGCAATTATAACAAAAAATAATAAACAAATCATCCATAATTACTTAATATTTTTATGAACACAGTCTACTTGAGTTTTTTTTTTAATTGTGAGGATTAAAATATATGTTATTCAAACCAATCTTTAGAGTTGTATGTGTCTTTTTTCTAGCTATTATTATAGCTTTCATTCCCTGCTTGAATTGATGAATATCTGTTAATTAACACTCAGTTTATTGTCTTTTCTTTTCCCTAATTGTTATTAAAAGAAAATCAATTAAATATATATATAAATATATATATATATTAAAAAATATAAAAAAGTCATCGAAAATTAATTAATTTAATAATTTTATTAAAATTTATTTATATATAACCCTTTATTAAAAAATTTCTTTGACTATGCTATTTTATATATATATATATATATAGATGATAGATAGATAGACAGGATGAATGATCATTTTTTTATATAATTTTTTTTATATCAATTATGAAACGTTAGATTTATGTATATGCAACAGTTAAAATTACATTTAAGTTTTAATTATAAATATATTAATTATAAATATATTAATTATGAATTTATTAATCTCAATTGTAGAATATGCTTAAATTTTAATAATCTATAATTGATATAAAAAATATATATATATAGCAAGAGACCATTCATCTTTTATATATATATATATATATATAATTTTTTTAATTTACAAGGGTTGACTATCTACACGAGTTTTTTTTTTTCATGTCCGTCTTATTTATGTACGTATACGATACCTATTCTTGTTTAATTAATGAATTTCTCAATTATTATAAGAACACAATAAATTACAATAAATTCTCGTCGATGTAGACAAAGGAAAAATTCAGCAACCCCTGTCTTGGGGTTTACTCCAATTCCACAACACGTTCTTCTTACAAGACGTAACTAACCATAGTCAAGTCTATCATCGTCGCTAGCTACTTTTCCTTATACCTTTCAATCTTGACCTATAAATTTATATTCATAGCTAGCTATATGTATTCATAAAAGTTTATATTAAAACAACGTGTTTTATAATTATAATTATCGTTATAATTTGTAGTATAAGATGCTAAAAATTTTATCTTAAATAATTATGATTTTAAATATATTGCAGTTAAGTCATCAATATCCACTATTATTAATTGCCTGAGAGAGTCGTGGTAAGAGTGGGACATAACAAGATAAGTCAAATCTTACTACTGTTTTATAATAAGAAGAATGTTGATGAGTTTTGCTATTGCCACTTCTTTAATATTCTCTTAAGCTTGGTACTATTGTTTTCAGTTTTATCCTTATTAAAAGTTATGTTAAAAGACACATGCAATTTTTTTCCAAGCTCTTATACCCGCATTAATCTACTGATATAAGTTTGTTTCCAATGAATGCAATTTTTTTGGCTGTTAGCTGGATAATTCTTGTTGTTGCTTTGGTTGTTAATTTATCATTAATTTATTTTATTTTACTGTTGTAGACTTTAAAATTTTAAAATATTAAAAAAATAATAATAAAACAGAAAAATGGTTAAATAAAGTAATAAAATAACAGGAGTCTCATAACTTTTTTAAAACGACTTCGTCTATGTGAAAGTCATTTCTATTTTTTTGTCAAGAACAATCTTAATATGAATTTTTGATTTATTTTTTCTTAAGAGTTATTATAAAAATGCTATTAACAGAATAATGTGGATGATTGTTGATTAACTGTTTTTCGAATATCATGTTAATTAAATTATATCAAACTTTTTCGACAGATAATGTTTTTATAAACAAGTTTTCCGTCAAGAAAAACCTTTTATAGTAGTGGAAAATGAATAAAAAGGAGAGAATCGCTACAACACTCTCCTTACCTCACTTTTCTTCCAATCTTGCTTTCATGCCAATTGTAGAAAATTTAATGGGAATAATAACAGATAAAATTGCTAAGGAAAAACACAATTGACTTGACATGATTCAATTGCATCGATTCTTACATAAGCAAATAAAGTTACCCACATGATCTTAATTGTACGTAGGCTTGCAGCTGCACATTACCACTCATGATTACCATGACGAAACATGCACCACTAACGCTAAAAGGAAATGAAACACCGAATATGCCACTACCCATGTTTCCTTAAGCTGGAACTTTCAAAAACATGCCTCATTATTTCTTAAAAATAGGAAATAAAGTAGCACACTAATTAATGCAATTTTCATAACATAATTTCCTTCTTGATTAACACATGTTGACGAAGAAACATCACATTTGTGACGATCATTTTTCGCGCATTCATCAACGCCTGCAATTAAAGAATAAAATTAAAATAAACAGAGAGTTAACAACTTAGAGATGTCTGATTTTTTTTCTATTTTAATTGAAGTGTATATATACCTTGGCAACCATCAGGGAGGTATGGATTCCCAGCGTAACCTATTGGGTTGGGTTTTCTCTTATTTGGAGATAACTTAAATTTTTTTTTCAATAGTAACTAAGTCCAATTAGTTTAAGAATATTTTAATCTTTTTTCAAGCAGAATTAATGTTTTAATTTTTTGTTACAATATATATATGTGTGTTAAGAAGAGAATCGGATACTGTTCATCATTTTTTAGAGAGAGGATACTGTTTACGAGAGAGAGGCAGAATAGTAAACTCGTGACAGTTTTGATTAAGTGACTGATCAGAGGTCGATTTGTCGTCCGATTGAACTGAAATTTTATCAGCAGCTTCCTAATTCAGAGGACTAAAATTTGAACGGTGGAAATCAGATTTAGAGCTTTCTTTCTCTAAATTTCGTGATTGGAAATTAGGCCACTTTTTTGGTGATGTTTTTCTTGAACTCTCTCTAATTTCTTTATAAGACTTGATTGTTTGTTAAGATTGTATGATCTTGAGAATGTTTTGAATGTGTATCTCTAGTTCTAATTAGAGAGAAATTATATATTCTCATTATTTAATTATAGTAGAATTTTTTAAGTGGACTACAGTCTCGTAATTTTTACTCCTCGTATTAAAGAAATTTTCTACGTTAAAATTAATTAATTGATGATTGATAGGCTATGTATTGTCTTGGGGTCATCTCTTGCAAGCAAAGTCAAGTCGTCCACCCTACCCCAGCAAGAGACTCTTCTTTTCAGTTGTCACCTTCTTCTGTCGTTGTCCCTACAGAGTTATGAATGCCTTCAATAAGATTACCCTACAAAGACTAGGAAAATTATGTTGTAGTTATTAATTAAATCTTCACTCCTCAATGTCTGTTGTCAATTCTCTCATCTCGCGAGAGAATACAATGTTGTTGATCAGACAGACCACGTCAACTCTTAAAAGTATTTTCCTTACTATCAGAGTTTTAGGAAAAGTTTATGCAAGTATTGGCTCAAAAATTATACATATACATATCTAAAAGATTATTAGATATTCCCTTAACTTGTAGACCTTGTTTGCTAGTTTAATTTATAAATTTTGACAAAAATAAGTATAATTTTGTATATTTAATTTTTGAAATACTTAAAACTAAGAGATCATAATAGTAATTATAATAAAAGTATAGATAAATCATCCATAATTACTAAATATTTTTATGAAGACAGTCAACATGAGTTTCTTTAAATTGAGAGGATTAAAATATATATTATTTAAACTAAACATTGGAGGTGTATATGTCTTTTTACTAAGTATTATTATAGCTTTAATTCCTTGCTTGAATTGACGATTATCTTGTCTGTTAATTAACACTCAAGCTTATTGTCTTTTCTTTTCTCTAATTGTTAACTAAAAGAATCAAAAATTAAATTTTAAACACTCTGCTATAAATTAATCAGTCTAACCCGACTAACTTCTAGAGAAATAATCTCAAATGACATTTATAACTTTAAATCCCTCTAAGTATAAAAATTCATTTAATAACTGAAGCTGTTTTTTCTTGTATTCTTATAGATATATATATATATATATATATACACAAAAGCTTAAGAGCCCCTTAAACTTATATATATTTCATTACAATGATTTCAACAATTAGATTTATACATTTTTAATAGTTGAAATTATATCCTATAGTTGCATTAATTATATTGAATTAATTATATATTTATTACACATAATATATTTTATCTTGATGATTAACATTACATAAATTTAATAAGTAGAAATTAACATAAAAAATTGTGTAAAAATCAAAAGTTATTAATCCTTCTTTACAAACACACACAAACGCACGCATACTCACATATACGCATACGCATATTGGTAGAGGCCCCTTGAAATTAGGTTTCTATTGATTTAGAGTCTATTTAACAGTGCTTATTAGCACTTCCAAAATAATTATTGATATTTTTGATAATTTTAGTAAAGAATATTTATCCAAATGAAATTAGCACTTATAATGATTTTTAAATAAGTACCTAGTTAGTTGCTTTTATGAAATTAGTAGTCAAAGTGCTTAGCACATAGCACGCCAATTTTAATAAAGATGTTGTGATTCACAAAATATCATCAATAAACTTGAAATTTTTCATTCAAGTTTAATCAAAATTTTGTTATTCCCAACATGCTCCTAACTAACTTTAAAAATTCCAATTCTTTTTTAATTTTGTTATATTTCTTTTTAATTGATTATTTTGTTGTTTTTTCTTAAATTATAAAATTGCAATTCTTTTTATTTACTTGAATAATAATTATTTTTAGAAATATTTATAAAATAAAAACATTATTATTACTAAATAATTAAAAATATGAAATATACAAATATGACTAATATATGAATATTTATTATGTTTCTATTAAATTTATATAATAATTAATATAAAAAAATATAGAACGCCAATTTATTTTTATAATTTTTTATTTTTAAAAATATTTATTTTTATTAAAAAATACCGATGCATAGATATTACTTTTATATATTATTTAATTTGAAAAATGTATTAATTTTATATATTACTTAATTTGAATAAATGTTATAATATCTATTTTAGTAATTTTTTAATACCAAAGTGCTTTTTTGATTTCAAATCCAATTATCTAATTTAGTACTAAAAATATAGTATAAGTACTTTTGATAATTGTTTTATATATTTGCTGATTCTTTCATCTAAAATATTAATTTTAATAGAATTCTTATTAAAGATGACTTAATAACTTGGCTTTATCTTTAATTCTAATGGGTTGGTTTTTGAGTTAAACTGAAATTATTTATTTAATTTAGACCTTGGTGAAAAGAATATTAACTCATCCTGAAGCATTAATGTTTTATTTCTCTGTTGTTAGATTTCCTTTAGAATATGAACTTACCTTTTATAATATGGGCCTTATGATGTCTGCTCCCTAAAACCTCAGGACAAGGAGTTTGACATGTAGTTAGAATCCAAGTCTGGTATGAAGTCAGAAATTAGAGTCCAACGCTGCATGAGGGAGGGATTTCTCATTGGGCCAGGCCCATGTATAAGAATTTCATGGCCTTCATTGGTGTAAATTTAATCTCATATGATTATTTGCGGATCTCGTCCCAACATTCTGAACAAGTGATTGTTTTTCAAAACACATTTCTGAATATGCAGTTACTCTCTAAAATGTTATTAAATGTGTCGAAAAAATGAATTATTTTATACAATTCCCATCATTTTGTGGAAAGTATTTTTGGCTTTAACAATTAATTTTTGCTGAAAACTCATATTTTTTAAAAAAAAAGTATTGTTTTCCCATTAAAAATTATTTACGGTGATGTACTTTACCTATAATATATATATATATATTTTTATTTTGTTTCATCCAGTACATTGTACTTAAATTTCAAATAAAATCTATAGAAACTAAAGTAATAAAAATGTATTTTAAAGATTAAATTGATAATTTTCTACGTGTATTTGAAATTCTTAATTATGTACTTTTCTGAAGTTCATCAGGTATTGATAACGGTTTCTTAATTGTGTACTTTTTTCTTTTTTTTTTTTAACAAACAAAATTCAGTTAAAGAAAATAAAAGGCCCTTAAATAAAGCTTTTTCCTTAAAATTATGGTAAAAGGAACACGAAGCAAATTAAAACACTACTTTCAAACACTTAATCAATAGTCTCTAAGGATTATTGAATACTTAATTAGCCAGAGATAAAGCACAATAATATATACAAACAACAAAACACAAAGTAATTAAAAAACATCTGAACATCACCAAAAAAAAAAAAAAAAAAAAAAAATGGTTCTGCCGTCAGCAATTGCTACCAGTATTTATTGGTCTTTGAGGCTGTCATACCCAGCAACATTTATTGTATTTCTATCATCATCACCAAAGTTGTAAGCATAATTTGTCTCAGCAAGCAATTAGTCTCAGTTTCTGCATTCAATTCCGAATTATCCTAAGAGTGCTTTTGCATCATTCTCAATCCTTCTAATTCCTCTGCTACTTCCTTCATTGAAGGTCTTTCATCTCCTTTGAACCTTAAGCACCTCACTGCTAGATTCCCCACTTCCTTCAATTGCTCCTTATTCTCATCGTTTACAACATGTTTGTCAAGAATTTCGAAGAAATAATTCTCTTTCAATGAAGAAAGAAAAGAATTAACCAAACTTCTATCTTCCTCTGGCCTGTCAAATAGAAAAGCTTTCTTTCCTGTTAGCAACTCGAGAAGAATAACTCCAAAACTGTATACATCACTTTTCTCAGTTAGTTGGCTAGTAAGGAAGTATTCAGGGTCTAAGTACCCTAGAGTTCTTTGTACCAATGTAGATAACTGAGTTTCATCCATTGGAACCAACTTGCAAGCTCCACAAGTAGATACCTTTGCGTTATAATTACTGTCTAAGAGAATATTGGTAGACTTGATACATCTACGGGTAATTGGAGTAGAAGCTTCAGAGTTCAAAAAATACAGCACGTTTGCGATTTCTGTTGCCATCCTTAGCCGAATTTCCCAAGAAATAGTGGGAAACTTCCCTTTGTTATGAATGTGTTCAAAAAGTGTGCCATTACTAACAAATTCGTAAACTAGCAAAGGATCTTCAGTCTCTAAACAGCAGCCTAATAATCTCACAACATTCCTATGATGGATTTGTGAGAGCGCAACCACCTCATTGATGAATTGTTCAATTCGACTTTGATCAACTATTTTGGACGTCTTTATGGCAACTTTAATGTTGTTAGCTAAAAATCCTTTGTACACAGTTCCATGGCCTCCTTGGCCAATAACTCTGTCCTCAGCATAGTTATTAGTTGCTTTCTTAAGTTCCTCTGCAGTGAAGATTTTTACTGTACCAGAAGATCCATTTCTTTTAGAGAGTTCTTGCTGTAAAAGAAAACCACCATTTTGCTGAAAGAATTTTTCTTTAATTTGGACAGAAAACCGCCAAGAGCTAGTTTCTTTAATTCTGAAAGAGAACCACCAAGAGCTAGTAACGATCAGAACCACAATGAATATCCCAGTACCTGATTCAATAACAATATTTCAAATTAAATTAAAGATAATCTAATTATCTCTTCTTGGAATAATAAAGGAGAATATAAGGCTTAACATAATTAACAAATCAAATTTATTTCTAAACTCGACTAAATATAAATAAAATCTGGTCAAATCTCAATTAACAGTTACAATTTTCATCAAAGTAAAGAGACTCCAATATCTCTATCTTACTTTGACAAAAGATCAAAAATGAAGAATTTGTTATCTACAAATACATTTTTAGAAGTAGTATTTAATAAAAAGTTTTTAGCAAAAAATAGCTTTTATTAGAAAAAATAAATACTTGAAAGTCGATTCTTATATTAGTTGATAATTAACTGATGTAATCAAATTTGTGATTCCCAAGGAAAAAAATTAAAACAAAAATAGTAATAATCAAGACAGCCTACTTTCTCTCTGTTTTCTCCCACAAGACATATAATAAAACAGAGCTTCCCAACATTAAAACAGGGATCGCAAACACAGCAAAAATTTAAAAAACAATACAGTAAATATATCCGTACCAATAGCAACCTTAACAACTGGAAATTGATCTCGATTAGGAATAACTGTAAGTTGATCAGGAAAACATTGTCCATCTTTTCCTTCTTTACTGTGGTAACCACGGTGGCAGATGCATGTATAATTTCCTTCTCGGTTAATACATGTTGATGAAGAAATATCGCAATTGTGAAGATCATTGTTGGCGCATTCATCAATATCTGCTGATAAAAGAATAAAATTAATATAAAAAAAGAGATGTAACAACTAGGAGATATCTGAACCTTTTGCTATTTAATTGAAGTGTATATACCTTTGCAACCATCAGGGAGGTATGGATTCCCATCGTAACCCTGATTACAGCGACAACGATACCCATACTCAGAATCTATGGTGCTTTCGGCTTTATAACAGAATGCATTTTTGCCACAGACGTTACTCCACGAGTTGTTTGCTATTTCTTCAGTACATGTTCCATTTATTGCCCAGTCCAAGCACTATGGGAAATTCTTCTTTCAAATCAGAAAGATAAGTGGAGGAGAAATTGAAATTGCTGCGCTCAACAACAAACGCATATGTGCACGGATTGAAGTCTGATACACGCGTGTGATTGTTGAAGCTGTATACTGTGACATTGATTCTTTTAAGCCCTTTAGGAATCTCGATCTGGCAACATCCAGTGCCACTGCAGGATCCATCAGTGACGTATTCAAATCTCTCACACAAGGACATGCAGCCGGCGCTGTATGTTTTGTTACTTATGTAACCTCGAATGTAAGCATGAGAGTCACAGCCAATTACTGAGAATTTGTTCTGGATGTGATTGATGGTGAAACTGGACAGAGAAAGCGAACTCCAAAGTTCGGTTTCCTCCCAGGCCGTACCGTAGCATTCTCGTTCTGGAGGGTTCCTGACATGCAAGTCACCGTCTTCAACGCCAATTTTGATGACAGGAATATTTGACCCAGTTAAAAATGCTTTGGGAGGGACGGCAGAGTTGTCGCATTTGATAAAGAACTCGTCGTTTAGGGAACACTCAGAACTCATACCGAATGGATATGGGATTTCGAGGTCTCCACAGTGATCTGGGCAGCCGGGCTTGGCTATGGCTCCTGCTACTGCTGTAGTACCTTCTACTACTGCTAGTAGCACGGCCACCAGAGCGATGATTCTGTAGCGCATCCCTCGCAGCCCCATGACTTGCAACTCCAATTATCACAATTCACAGGGTTAATTTTAGAACTCCTTTTCGTCAACTGATGTGCGCTTGATTTTATTATATATAATCAGTCGAAAAGATCAAAA
The DNA here is from genome assembly GCA_022749755.1 of Azadirachta indica. Taxonomy (NCBI): domain Eukaryota; kingdom Viridiplantae; phylum Streptophyta; class Magnoliopsida; order Sapindales; family Meliaceae; genus Azadirachta; species Azadirachta indica. Next base: position 16,677,675 of record CM040449.1, on the reverse strand, counting down.
TCAGCGCGTCAAATTCTACCGTAAGTCTTCCAGTTAACTTTATTTCTCACAGACTGATCTGATAGTGCTCTTCCTTTAATACATGCATCACCTAAAACGACCAATTCAACGCGTAAAAGTCTACCTACTCTACGGCTAACAAATAAATTTGTAATTGATTAATTATTAAAAAAAAAAACATTAGAAAATAAATAAAAAATAAACACAACCTAAATCCGCATCCATTCTCAAATTTTAGAATTGAACAATAAAAAAATTTAAAAATTATTGAAATTATTACAGCAATTATTAATTAATGACGGATAGCGATAGCCCCCGTGTTGTTTGGGGTCAGCTCTTTCAAGCAAAGTCAAGTTGTCCACTCCACCTCAACGAGAGACTCTTCTTCTCAGTTTTCACCATTTTCTTATGGGTAATCTTTAATTTACCGGCCTTTATTATATATTGATAATCTTCATTTCATTTTCATTTTCAGATTTATTGTGAATCATTAGTCTGTCCCTCGTCTGTTAAATTTAACTGTTAACTGTTGACTAACAAAAAAATTATGTTATCATTCATAATATTTAATAGGTGTAAAAAGATACTATTATCCCTAAAAAACCCAAATTAATTTTTTTTTATTTTTTCTTCTTTCTTCTCTTTGCTTTTTTACCTTTTTCCTTCTCTCTTCTTTTCTTCTTCTTCCTTCTCTCTTCCATAATCTCTTTATCTCTCTTCCATGGCTGCAAGCAACCTTTCATGATTGTGCAGGCTACTGCAGCCTTCTATAGCTGCTGAAGGCAGTGTCCGACGGCTGCTTCAAGTAGCATCCAATGGTTAATTTAATCAGCTTTCTACGAATGAACAAAGAGAAGAAAAAAAAAAAAAGGAAGAGAGAAGGAGGAAAAATAGAAAAGAGAGAAGAAAAAATAAAAAAAATAATTATAATTGTAATTTATTAATTTACCCTTTGAATAATTAATTTTAATGGTCAAAGTTAACGGATTAAGAGCGTTTAGATGACTTACAATAAATTTAGAAGTAGAATAAAAATTATCAATGTACGAAGGAGATAAATTAAAAATTACTCTTTTCTTATCATTCTCATTCCGGAGTTATATCATTCTCATTCCGGAGTTACGAATGCCTTCAATAAAATTTCCGCACAAAGATTAGAAAATTCATCTTGCAGTTAATAATTAAATCTGAATTTCGCTGTCAACGTCTATAGTCAATGGTTGCTTTAATCAACTTTCTACAAATGAACAAAGAGAAGGAAAAAAAAAAAAATAGAAGAGAGAGAAGAAAAAAAGAAAAAAATTATAATAACTATAATTTAATGATATACCCTTTGAACAATTAATTTTAATGGTCAGATTTAAGGGATGTTTAAATAAATTACAATAAATTTAGGAGTAGAGTAAAAATTATTAATATTTGAAAGAGGTAAATTAAAAATTATTCTTTTTCTTATTATTGTCCATATAGAGTCATGAATGTCTTCAATAAAATTTTTGCACAAGGACCTGAAATTCATGCTGCAGTTATTAATTAAGTCTAGATTTTCACTGTCAATGTCTATAATCAATCCTTTCATCGCGAGAGAATCCAATGTTGTCGATCAAAATCAGCACGTCAATCTCTACAGCAAGTATTCAAACATTATTTCTCACACACTGATCTGATTACGCTCTTCATTTAATACATGAATTCCCTAAAAACACCAATTCAACGCGTCGGAGTCTACTCTACGGCTAACAAATAAATTTATGATTTGATTAATTATTAAAAAAATAGCATTAGAAAATAAAGAAAACATAAACACAGCCTAAATCCACAACCATTCTCAAATTTGAGAATCGAATAATAAAAAATTTATTATTAAAATTATAACAGCAATTATACAATAGCAAAACCCTCAGAAAATCAAATTAATTATGAATTTTATGCTTCCATTGTCTTGGGGTCCTCTCCAAGCAAAGTCATGGAGTCTACCCTACCCAGCAATTATCCTTGTCCCTACAGAGTTATGAATGGCTTTAATTAGATTTCTGTACGAAGACTTGGAAATTACGTCATATTTCATTAATTAAGTCTTCACTAGTAATGTCTATTGTCAATCCTTTCATCGCGTGAGAGAATACAATGTTGTCGATCGGACGGACCAGGTCAAGTCTTAACAGTCGTGTATACAGGTCAAGAGCCTTTTAATCTATACATCACGTTACATTGATTTCTAACTATTAGCTTTATAAATTTTTAATAGTGAAGATTATACCTCACACAGCTATTATAATTAATTATATATTAATTGCATATAATTTATTTAATTTTAATTATTAAAATGTATAAATTTAATAACCAAATATTAACCTATGAAACTTGTGTGAAAATCAAAAGTCATTGATCTTTACTTCAAGCTCCTAATAAAAGTATCTTCTAAATTCCTTTAATAAAATAAAATTTTACTTGATTAATAAAAATTTAAAGGAGTTGACGAATTGATTCTAGCATTTACACCTCTATATTTAAACAAAAAAAAAACGTATTTAAAATTAAATCATTGCTACTGAATAATTTAAAATTAAAAACATGGCTATTTTTTGGCATGTTTCTTCAAATAATTGATTTGTTTTTCTATTTTTTACACCAAATATTTTGTCATATTTCTTTCAAAGATCTGTAAATAAAATTTTATTTCATATAATGTAATTACATATATTTTAACATAATTAATATAAAAATTTAAAGCAACATAAAAAATTCTTCTTATAGATTTAGTTTGATTTAAAAAAAATTAAATATTTATAAAATAGTTAACATATTTGTTCTACAATGAAAATGTCACTAAGCATGTTTTCTTGAACATGGAGCCTTCAAGAACGTGCCCCATTATTTCTAAAAAAATAGGAAATAAACTAGCGCACTAATTAATGCTATTTTTTTAACATAATTTCCTTCTTGGTTAACACATGTTGATAAGGAAACATCACATTTGTGAATATGATTTTTCTCGCATTCATCAATGCCTGCAAATAGAAGAATAAAATTAAAATAAGAAGAGAAGTAACAACTTAGAGATGTCTGGACTTCGCGCTATTTAATTGAGATGTATATACCTTGGCAACCATCAGGGAGGTATGGATTCCCATCGTAACCCTGATTACACCGACAACGATACCCATACCCAGAATCTATGGTACTTTCGGCGTTATAACAGAATGCATTTTTGCCACAGACGTTGCTCGACGAGGTGTTTGCTGTTTCTTCGGTACACGTCCCATTTACTGCCCAGTCAAGCATTATGGGAAAGTCTTCATTCAAATCAGAAAGATAAGCGGAGGAGAAATTGAACTTGCTTTGATCAGTAACAAACGCAAATGTGCAAGGATTGAAGTCTAATACATTTATGTGCCTGTTGAAGCTATATGCTGTAACATTGATTTCTTGGAGCTCTTCAGGAATCTCAATCTGGCAACATCCAATGCCGCTGCAGGATCCACTAGTGACATCTTCAAGTCTGTCACAAAAGGACATGCACCGGGCGCAGTATGTTTGTTTACCCTTGTAACCTCGAATTTAAGCATGAGAGTCACAGCCAACTACTGTGAATTTGTTTTGGGTGTCATTGATGGTGAAACGGTAGAGAGATAGCGATCTCCAAAGGTCGGTCTTCTCCGAAGCAGTACCGTAGCAGTCTCGTGCTGGAGGGTCGTGATGTGCAAGCCACCATCGTTGATGCTTATGTTGACAACAGGGATGTTTGATTCCCGTAAAAATGCTTTGGGAGGGACGGTAGAGTGGTCGCATTTTATAAAGAACTCGTCGCTTAGGAAACACTCAGGACTCGTACCGAATGGATATGGGATTTCGACGTCTCCACAGCGATCGGGGCAGCCGGGCATGGCTGTAGCTGCTGTTGCTGTTGCAGTATCGTCTACTACTGCTAGTAGCATCGCGACCAGCATGATGAGTTTGTTTCGCATTCCTCGCATTCCCATTAATTGAAACTACAAATATGACAATTCACAAGGGTTAATTATAGATCTCCTTGTTCGTCAACTGACGTGCGCTTGATCCTTTTGTATATAATCACTCGAAATGATATAATCACCGCGTCAAACTCTGCAGTTAATCTTGTACATTTATTTCTCACACACTGATCTGATAGCGCTCTTCCTTTATTACATTCATCACTTAAAAAGACCAATTCAACGCGTCGAAGTCTACTCTACGGCTAACCAATAAATTTTGTGATCGATTAATTTTTACAAGATAGCATTAGCCAATAAATAAGAATTAAACACAGCCTAAAACCGCAACCATTCAAAACTTAATGGAATTATTTCAGCAATTATACTATAGCAAAACCCTCAGAAAGGCAAATTAATTAATTGATGATTGATAGGCTTTGAATTGTCTTGGGCTCATCTCTTTCGAGCAAAGTCAAGTCGTCCACCCTACCCCAGCAAGAGACTCTTCTTTTCAGTTTTCACCATCTTCTTATCGTTGTCCCTACAGAGTTATGAATGGCTTCAACAAGATTTGCGTACAAGAACTTGGAAAATTATGTTGTAGTTATTAATTAAGTCTTCACTCGTCGATGTCTGTTGTCAATCATTTCATCGCGTGAGAGAATTCAATGTTGTCGATCGGACGGACCAGGTCAAATCTTAAAAATATTGTTATTACAATCATAGTTTAAGAAGTTTATACATATCCAAAATCGAAAATACACTTAAATTGTAAGACTCTGTCGGTTAATTTAATTTGTAAATTTAGACAAAAATAAGCGTAATTCGGAAATTTGGTATATTTTGTAGATGTTAGTTTCTTTTAAAATGATATAAATGGAAAATACATCATTTTAACCAAACTTTAAATGTTATATGTCTTTTTCAAATATTATTATAGCTTTAGACAAAAATAATTAATAACTTTAGAAGCGTAATTTGGTAATTTAGTATATTTTTTAAATATAATTTCTTTTAAAATGATAAAAATGGAATATATATTATTTTAACCAAACTTCATTATTATAGCTTTAATTCCCTAGTTGAATAAATAAATATCTTGATTGTTAATTTCGCCTCAAGTTTATTGTCTTTTCTTTTCTCTAGCTATCTGTTATTAAAAAGAAAATCAAATCTTAATTTTAAACTCTCAATTACAGTTTAATCGTCTCAGTCGAGTAATTTATATTAAAACAACTTAATTGTTTAGAATTATAATCAACGTTGTAATTTTTTGTAAACTCTAGATACAGTTATATTTTATAAGGTGCTAAAGATTTTATCTTAAATTAATAATTGTGATCTTAAATATCTTGTACTTAAGTTGTCAATATCCTCCGTTATTCATTGCGTGCGAGAGCCGTAGTGAGAGACAAGTCTAACAAAACAAAGACAAGTCTTAACAATATTTTCGGAATAAAGAAAAATAATTTATAATTTTCATGAGTGTTGCTATTACTACCTCATTTATATTCTCTTTAAACTTGTAGTTTTATTCTTCGCAAAGTTTTATTAAAGACGAATGCAATTTTTTTTTTCAAGCTCTTTATACCGCATTAATTTACTGACACAAGTATTCATATTTTTACTTTTGTTTGCGAGGGCAGTTTGGTAACTGACGTCAAACCAATAAATTACAAATACATCTTTCGATAGAATTTCTATTTTTTTTTTTTTTTTAAATTTCACACACCCTAAACCCACCCCATCCCTGCACACTAAATGCAAATTAATTGAGGAAATTTCCTTGCCAAGGTTTGTGTGAGAGAAAGCCATCTCTTAACTTCTTATTTACTTCGGCAGGAGACCAAATCAAAGAAAGTTATTCTCTTGAAGATTTGTGCTTCAATAAATTAATTAAGTTTATTTTGCAATACACTTTACATATATAGAAAAATTTATGAGTCCCGTTAGAACTATATCGTTTACCTTCTTTCTTTTCTTTTAATTGTTCAATGATTCAAGACGAAAATAATTATATTTATTAGTATTCTAGATGAGAATATATAAATCATAGAAAGGATATAAGATGTTAGTAAAAACGATGGAGATGGATGTTAGAATAGAGTTTTAGAGAAAAGGGTATTAATGGAATTGCAATGTGTCATCTTTTCATTAAAACTAGTGCTAATCTTCATATCAATTGTACATTTTGTTAATCTTAGAGTCTTCCCGTAAGATTATTTTTTCTTTGATAAAATTATATAAATAAACAAAATTCTATTAAACAGAAAATAAAAAATTCCTAAAATAGCGAGATGTTAGAATAGAGTTTTAGAGAACAGCGTTACAAGCTTACTCTGCTTACTGCTTCGGTTAACCTTCTACTGCTTCTGATAATGACATAGCTACTGCTGGGAGAGTTTTTTTTTTTTTTTTCCTGCTGCTTCATGGGTTAATTGCTACTGTGGCTTTTCTTGGCAACAAATTTTCTGCAGTTAATGCTGTTCTTGAACTGCAATCTTTTTGCATTCAAATAAAAATCCATGCTCTTGTAATCTCCCCTTTCTCCTTATTTTATTAATAATATAATGTTCTGATATATATATATATATATATATATGCTAAAAGAAAAGGAATAAAAAAAAAAAAGCAAATTAAAACACAACTTTCAACGCTGTATATTCTAAACAGTACCTTAAAAGTACAAGTCCTCCTGCTGTCCTTCAGGATTATTAGAACTCCAATAAGCGAGGGATAAACAAACAGAACAGATTATAATACAAACAAGAGAAAAAAGGTAATTAAAATTCATCTGCCATCATGCAACACCACCAGTACTTGGCGTTTGAGACTATCCTACCCAAGAGCATTTGAGTTACTACCATTGTGACCAAAGTTGTAATCATCAGACGTCTCAGAAAGCAAGTTCACAGTCTCGTCCTCTGCATTATCCCAAAAGTGCTTTTGCACCATTCTTAATCCTTCTAATTCTATTGCTACTTCCCTCATTGATGAACTAGAGAGGGACAAGTTAACAACAAAGAGCATATCATAAGATTAGCTAAAAAGTGCAGCCTTTCTCTCTATCTTTTGACATTTGACTAGTAAATCATTCGTGGTCCTTGTTTTCTAGCCATCTTTTGCCATGGAAGTCGACCGTAGGCATTACCTTAACATCTTCACACTTTTTTTGCATCAATAGGCGTCAACCTGATTATCTTTAGGGTCTAAAATACCTTTCCCGTAGCTTTAATTTACTTTACTATATATTATACTATAATTAGTAAATTTTACAAGCTAATTACAGTATAAGATTTATTACTAATATTACATAGAAAATAAATTATAGACTATATAAATATTCAATTTTCAGTTATATGCAGAACTTTTAAGAAAAGCTAAGGATGATTGATAGCTTTTTGTCTTTATCTTGAAATTTAATTATAATTCATTAATGTATTATCATATCTTTTTCTCCTTTTTCTTAACTTAATATATGAAATATATTTTACAGAAAATGAGTTACAAGTCCCTGAGATTTGATCTATAAGACGGATTAGTTATAGTAGTTTCAAAATATCCATTAAAGTCCCAATTTACTAAAAAAAAAAGATAATTATACTCATATTTAATGATAATTAATATTTATTAATGTATTATAACTAAAATACAAAATTATTTATTTTCAATATATAAACAATTCAACACCAATTACGTGTTATAAAATAAAAAATAAATAAAACATAAATAAATATTAACTTATAAATAAAATATGTTATAATATAATATTTATCATTATATTATAATTTAAATAAAATATATTTATATATGGTTAATATAATTAAAAATAAAATATATTATTCACTAATATATAAATTTATAATATATTTAATAAAGAATAATATTGTTATTTATTTTAATAATATATTTTAGATAAATATATTGCATTTTTTAAAATTTTAAAGATTCAATAGTTATTTTATTAAATAACTATTATTTTTATGGGTATAATTATTACGTTTTAAAAATTTGCGATATTAATGCATATTTTTTAATATTATTAGGATTAATCAGTTCAAAAAGTCAAATTTTAAGAATTTGTAAAATTTTTACTTTATATTATATAAAAGTGAAAACTGTTGAGTAATTTACCAACAAAAGTGTACGTTGTCACAGAACAGGTAATATAGGGTGAGTAAAATATCGTTTCCACAAAGAGTATTAATCAATTAAGTACCGAAGGTGGTTTCTTAAATTTATTTGAAGAGCTGAAAATGATGTGATACTAAATTAAAAAAAATTCAAATAACTACAGTCTAACACACACAATCAAAAAGGAAAATTCCAATGAGACTAATATCTAAAACTAATATTTTAACTCAATTTGCTCACACTTAGTTCTTTAAATTGTGTTATTGTGATTAATGCCTATGTTGTTAGTATGACTATTCTAGCGTATTCGACTGTTTCTCTTAAGATCAATTAAATCTATTTCTCGTTTATGGGTTCATTATATCTCTATGTAAACACGAATTAAATGGAAATGCATTACGCGCGGTAATAATCACTAAATCTACTATATAAACTATATTAATATATCTCTATTTAATATGCTATTTGTAGTGTTTATCACACGATCTAAACACAATTAATATTTCTCAATATTCATTGATTTATGGATCAATTAATTAATGGCTAGTTAATTAATCACATGATGCTCATAATAAACATGCAACATAGAAATATTAATCAAGAATAATACAAAAATCAGAACATCACTATTTTCAAAAGATTAAACCATTGCGCTAAATATTAAATTTAGCCAATCATGCAAAAAAGTTCACAATCAACATTCATGAGTTCAATTATCAACAACATACTCAAATATTCATAAGTAACTGAATTTAATACAATGAAATAAGATAAGAGTAGAGAGAAAAAAAACTATGATGGAGGGCTTTTCTACAAGATTTATTCTTTTGCTTGGTTTACAATCCACATTCTCCCTCTAGCTTCTCTCTATCTCCCCTGTTTTCTTTTTTTCTAAGCTAATCTCTTTTCAAAAGTGGCTATTATCTTCCCAAAACCTCTAAAATAAATAATATTAGGTTTTCCCAAATTAAGCCATCCAAAAATCATCCAAAGCCTCAGATTTATCTCTAGAAAACGTCTAAAACTAAACCAGCGACTGCAGGGGCGCCAAAACTATGCGGGAGCACAAGAGGGCCATTATGGATGGCACGGCCTCACTGGCCAAGTCGCGTGGCTGCTCAATCTATTTTGTCGTAGGGTAGAGGGCTTGGCACGGCAGCGCCATCAATTATGCCTTGGGGCAGAATTTATGGTTGGTGCAAAATTTATGGCTCCTTTAGCTTTCCAATATTGGTATTTAGGTCCCTAATACTTTGCACTTTGGCCGTCGATTATCTTATCTTTTAACCCACGAATATCTCGCAATTTAGTTCTCGAATATCTTTCATTTCGAGCTGAATTTACCTTGAATGGCCAATTCTCTCATTTTCCGTATAAACTTTAAAATACATCAAATGCCAACAAAGCTTTAGGATTAAACAAATAATTCAAGTATAAAAGTAAATGATAAAAACGTATTTTGTGCACTTATTAAAAACTTTAAGAATAATTTTGAAATTTTAAAAGCTTTAAATATCTAATACGAAAAGCATAAAATATATATACACACACGTGTGTGTGTGTGTGTGTGTGATTTAATATTGATAGATTGTTTTCAAATCACATCTACCCAACAAGAGACTTTTCTTGTACCCACGGACTTGGAAAGTGTCCGTTGTCTTCTCTTCATTTACGTTACAAAGACTTGGAAAATTATTTTTCAGTTATTGATTAAGTCCCCACTCATCAATATCTATTCTCAATTCTTCATTGCGTGGGAGAACAATATTATCCATGTGAGAGTAGATCATTTACAATTAGTTTTGTAAGTATTAAAAAAGAAAATTGATATATAGTTTTAAAGTTTGATTAAATGTACTTTAATCTTTTTTGTTTTAAAAATATCGATATCATTCCTACACTAGTTTAATTCATGAATTAGACATTATATTATTATTATAACAGGAAAAATAAATAAATCATTCAAACAAACAAAATATTTAACTAACATGAACAACATGATTTTTTTTCTTTTTTATAAATTAGTAGGACTAGAATATCTTTTTAGTGAAAGCTTTGAAAGAAGTATATGTCATTTTTTTAATTAAGTGTTATTACAGTCTTGTTTTTGTTCTTGAATTAATGACTTTCTCGACTGTTGATAGATGCTTCAAATTTTTTTTGACGTTTTACTTTTCAAATGCTTATTAAGAAAAATCAAATATTCCACTTTAAGCTACGGTCTAAGCACTCTAACTAATTTCTAAGAGAGAATCTCAAGTTACATCGTTTTGCTAAAATAAAAAATATAACTCACCGAAGCAAGGCAAAATTTATTAATCAAAACTAAAAAATGCTAGAAGTAATCAATCAAGGAAAATGTAATGAACTGTACCCCGTAAGAAAAGCAAAGTGATAGAGACAAGAAAAGAAAAATGATAAAAAAGATCTATAATTAAGAAAGTTCAAAATGCATCCTGTCGAAATCTAGCGAAGAATTGTAAAAGGATGAATATCCCACCATTGGAAATTAGCATGCCATCGCATCAGCTGTGCCATTGTATATTTTTTCCAAATGTATAAATGTAACAACAGTTCATCATGAAAATGAGATGTCTACAATTAGTTGAATGACTATTACACAAAGACCAAGGAGGTTCAAGAGAACTATTAGAGAAGAGAAGGATAATTATCAGCATTTGAGTCACATTCTAACTAAGTTCTAAGTTAGAATATGGAACTCCGTTTTCATCGAGAATTTATATTCCAAATATTAAGAGATTTTTTATAGTCTATTTCTTTTTAACTATTTTCTTTGTTTTAGGAGAATTTCTATTATAGGGGGTAAAGCAAAATTCTTGTACGATTTAACTTTGTTTAAATGGAATTTAAATTGTACAAAGAAAAAGAAATACTATTTCTAAAGAAATAAATAAGTATTTACTATTATAGGGAGGTTAGCTTCACTTGTTTCATGAGTTGAAAAAATCTGGAGTCTCTAAAAATATATTGTCTATAAAAGAAATTTAGAGTAGATAAATTCTTATGAAAGAAACAGTGAAATCTATTATACAAGGAAAAATTATTAAAAGTGTGGTCGTATGTGGACTCTGTGCGTGCGCGCGTGTGTGTATATATATATATGTAATCACAACAAAGGGTTATGACGCGTTTCTTATGATTAATCTTGAAAATTTTCATCAAATAAATCACATAAGAATACTACTGACTACTGACCACTGAACGCAAGCTTTCAGAAAAATATTAGTAATATCACAAATTTCCTTGTAGTTTTACTTGGCATTTCAAACATGTTAACAACATGTGTCTAGTATTAATAATAAAAAAAATCGACATTCATTTATTTATTTGTTTTATTTCTAGGTATTAGAATATTAACCAATCACAAATTTATTTGTTAGCCGTAAATGCCGTAGACTTTGACGCATTAAATTGGCCATCCTGGATGATTATAAAGGAACGGCGCCATCAATGTTTGAGAAATAACACCATAGAAAATTAATTGGTAACTATAATTTGAGTTTGAAATCAATGGCAGCGTTCCGTCGAATGACTTTCCGTTTCATCGTGGTCGAAATGGTGGTAATAGCTTTAGCTAGTGCAGAACGAGCAGCAACTCAAGTCAAGCGCGGCTGCAGCCAGAGTGAATGTGGAGGAGTCCATATCCCGTATCCATTCAGTACAAGCCCCAACTGTGCTCTGAGTGAAGATTTCTTCATCAATTGCAGCTCCTCCATAGCATTTCTAAGTCAAACAAATATTCGGGTTACCAACATAACCCTTAAAGGTCACTTGCATGTCATGAAACTCGTAGCCCGCGACTGCTACAGTAAAAATGGAACTCAGACGAGCTTTTTCTTGACCCATTTCTCTTTGGCTTCATTCAATATCTCTAGCACACGAAACAAGTTCACGGTAATCGGCTGCGACAGTCTAGCGTACATTCGTGGATACATAGGTGACCAATATTACAAAGCCGGGTGCATGTCATTTTGTAACAGCTCTCAGTATATCCAAAATGGATCTTGCATCGGCGCCGGATGTTGCCAGCTAGAGATTCCTAAAGGGCTGAGTGAAATCAAGATCCGAGCAGATAGCTTTAAAAATCACACAGAAGTATCAGCGTTCAATCCATGCACGTTTGCGTCTGTTGTTGAACAAAGCCAGTTCAATTTCTCCTCCACCTATCTTTTAAACGTAACAGAGAGGCTTCCTATGGTAATTGACTGGGCAATAACTACAAACGGAACATGTGAAGAAGGAAACAATTTGTCCAGATCCGTATGCGGAGAAAATGCATTGTGTTATAAACCTGACGAGAACAATACTTTGGGTTATCTTTGCAAATGTAAAGGTGGTTATGAAGGGAATCCATACCTCCCTGATGGTTGCCAAGGTATGTAGAAATTAACAACTAAATGGCTCGGAGTTTTATTAAACTCCAGAGATAATGCTTTTATGTTCCATTTTGCTTGACTTATACGAAACTACTATTCTTTGATTTACAGACATTGATGAATGCCACCTGAATAGACATAACTGTACACACGAATGTGTTAACGAAGGTGGAAGTTTCACATGCCGTTGCCGCAATGGATACCACGGGGACGGAATAAAAGGCGGAGAAGGTTGTACACCCAATCTATTTCCAGTGATGAAGGTTGCCCTTGGTAAGTATATATATATATAGGTATACTGTATTTTTTGGACTTGGAGTGTCTGTGAAATGATCTCTGATTTCACATCCGTCCTGTGGTGAAAGTCAGAAAACGGAGACCGACAAGTATATTTTGTTTTGTTGTTTTTGTAATAGGTTTTCTCCATATTCATTTTCTTCTTCTGCTTCTTTAATCCACTGATAATATAAGATTTGTATGATTTATGCACTTTCAAGTAAAATCTTCTATTTGGGTAATTACTCGAAAATGAAACAGTAATTTCGGTTTGTCATTTGAAAATATTTTCAATCTCATATATTAAGTGTGAATTTATATTTAGATAATATTACTTTTTCATTTTTATATATTTTTTTATTATGCATTTTTATAGTTGTAAATAGATTAACTTGTTTAGATATTTGTATTCCACACATTAAAAAAAAAATTGAACTTTAATTTTAGCAAGAATTAACCACCAAATTTTTAGTGTAATTAAGTTAAAACTTAGAAGATAAATATTTTTAATTAGAATATTTAAATAACTAAAACGGAGAGAAATTTAATAACCAAATAAATTCATATGATATATTTCATTCTTAACTATAGTACATATTACTTTTCATGAGTCATTTCATTAGTCAATTTTCTCTGGACAATAATGTGTTTTACAGCTAATAAGCTACAAAATTGGGCCCAAAGTTTTAATTACTTGCCCTTGTTAATAGCTTTTATTTGAAATTGTTGTACTAGAAAACTTTGTCAATTTAACTGTAGTAAATACAATTTAATTGTTTCTTGTTCAATATTTTAAGGACTCCATTAAGATACATTGTAGCCCCATTACTGTGACCACCTATGAATAATATCGTAAACAAGTTAAAATTTTCTTTCTTTCCTTTTTTTTTTTTTTTTTTTTTGAAGTTTGATAAATTTATTTGAGGAATTCAAATTTGACTAGGTATTGGGATATTCACGGTGGCTTTGATTGTGAGCACCTCGTGGCTTTATTTGATTTTGAAGAGAAGAAAACTCATCAAAACCAAAGAAAAATTCTTTCAGCAAAATGGTGGTTTTCTTCTACAACAACAACTCTCTAAACGAAATGGATCTTTGGATACAACAAAAATATTTACAGCAGAAGAACTCAAGAAGGCAACAAACAACTATGCTGACGATAAAATCATCGGTCGAGGAGGCTATGGCACGATCTATAAAGGAGTTTTAGTTGACAATAGTGAAGTTACCATAAAGAAGTCTAAAATAGTTGATCAAAGTCGAGTTGAACAATTCATTAATGAGGTACTTGTGCTCTCACAAATCAATCATAAGAATGTTGTCAAGCTATTAGGTTGTTGTTTAGAAACGGAAGTTCCTCTACTAGTTTATGAATTTGTTAGCAATGGCACACTCTTTGAACACATTCACAACAAAGAGAAGTTGCCTACTATTTCTTGGGAAATTCGGCTAAAGATAGCAACAGAAACAGCAGAAGTGCTTTCTTATTTGCACTCCGCAGCTTCTACTCCAATTATCCATAGAGATGTCAAGTCTACCAATATTCTCTTAGACAATAATTATAACGTAAAGGTATCTGATTTTGGAGCTTCCAAGTTGGTTCCAATGGATGAAACTCAATTATCCACATTGGTACAAGGAACTCTAGGTTACTTAGACCCTGAATAATTTCAACTAGCCAATTAACTGAGAAAAGCGATGTATACAGTTTTGGAGTTGTTCTTGTTGAGTTGTTGACGGGAAGAAAAGTACTTCTATTTGATAGACCAGAAAAAGAGAGAAGCTTGGTTAATTATTTTCTTTCCTCATTGGAAGAGAATAGTTTTTCTGAAATTCTTGAGAATCATATTGTGAACGATGAGAATAAGGAGCAAGTGACAGAGGTGGTGAAGCTAGCAGCACGGTGCTTAAGAATGGAAGGGAAGGATAGACCAACAATGAGGGAAGTTGCAATGGAGTTACAAGGATTGAGAATGATGCAAAAGCACTTTTGGGATAATGCAGAATCAAATGCAGAAATTGAAATGGTGCACTTGCTTTCTGAGAAGTCTGATGCTCGCGAATTTGTTGATGGTAGTATTACAATTACTTGTGGGTATGACAGCATCAAAGATCAAGTACTGGCGGCTTTTGATGATGGGCGATGATCTTTAAATTGTAATTATGCTGTGCTTGTTGCATGCATTACATGATGATGCTTCATGTATTAGCAAGAGTTTTGAAGTTGCAAATAAAATATGAGAACTTGAAGTTTCAAAGTAAGTAACTTAGAATAGTTTGTCAAATAATTCAGCAAGAGTTTCATTCATTAGTCACTGGATGTTGTACTTTAGAATATTGATATAATTTATATAAGGTTTTGTTTAATTAATTTTCTTTTCTTTTCTCTCTATGTTCCCTTTTGTTAACTGATTTATTTAATGATTTTGTTTTTTCAAAGGATTTCGTTTATTTACACAAGTTTATTAACAAAAAGTAATGTTTTCTATAATTTAATTTGACTAAATAATACAAAACTTTTATTCTTTGATTGGCAGACAATGACAAATGTATCCTGACAACCGCTATTTAAGAGTGGGCAAAATCGGGTTCATAAAAAAATCAAAATGAACCTAAAATATACAAATTATGAAATTGAATTCAAATCGAACTAGTTTACTTTGGTTTAGGTTCAAGTTCGGTTCCTCAATTATACTTTAATTCCACTTCTATTCTAATTTTGTTTAATTTTTGAAATATTTTATATGAGTCCCCATGTTACATAATAATTATAAAAAATAAATAAACTTTTTAAAAATTCTAATATTTTTTTTTACTTGTATAATATTTATAAAAAATTATAAAATTATTATTTATTCATAATTTATCCAAATAGATGGGTTTATACAAAATTTTACAATATATATAAAATTTTACAATCGTTTTCGTTTAGTTTGGTTAGAAATTGAATCCAAACTAAGCCGATTGTTTGGAAACCGACTAAAATTGAATTTATTTTTAAAATCGAATCAAATCGAGTTGAACTATCGGTTTGATTCAGTTCGGTTCGATTTGGCATTTTTGCCCAACTCTATCGCTACTATATAGTAAAATTGCGTTAAGAAAATAGGAAGTTTTCGGCTTTTATTTTTTATTTTTTAATATTTTTGGTTTATTTAGTTTTTCTTTTCATTTTTTCTTTAATCTATTGATATAAGATATAGGTTGAGTGATTTTATAGAAGATAAGAAAAATCTATTTAAGAGAAAAGTATTTGCAAAAAAATAAATATTGGATAATATAAAGTAAAAAAATTCCACTTTTGATGATGCCAAAAAGCCCTTCAAACATATCATAACAATTTTGTTTTCATATAAATAAATTAATGGAGTCAGTAGAGTCATTATACTAATATGTTTTAATAACAGCTTATTTTATAATTTTAATTGAAAAAATACCTATTTTCTCCTAATATATAACGAAGTATGGGAGTTTAGAGTTTGAATCATGGATTTTCGTCTCAAAAATTAGAATATTCTTAAACTATTAAACTAATGAATATTTACTTATTATATATACACCATGTTATATACTATAAATATATATTAAATGGATAATTAAATAAATAATAATTTCAAAATTTTAAAATAATAATGAGAATAGAATTATCTAATAAAAATAAATTTAAATGAAAAAGATAAAAAGAAAAGGTTTACTTAAATGTTTTTAAAAATTAATGCAAAAAAATATATAAAAATAAAAAACTTCTTTTTATACTAATTGCAATTGTGTTTAATTTTTTAGAATAATTATTGAATAATATATTTTTAAATTATAAAAAATCTACAAAACATTGCGTTCATAATCAAATTTTACAAAAAATTGTGCAATTAATTTTTACAAGTTTAGATTTTATTCTTTTTATTTTCTTCATTTTGATTTTATTAATTTTGTTAAAAAAATCTGAAAAGAAATGAATTTATTATATTATGACTTTAAATTTTTTATTTCTAGCAATTTTTTAATTTGAAAAATTTTGTTGCTTCAAGTTTTTTTTTTTAATGTAATAAACTAATTTTAGGGTTTCTTATTTTTGAAAAAAGTAAAAAAAATAAAGCGATATTTTACTTTTTTATGTTTTTACCTTTAAATCCAACAGTCAATTAACAATCAAAATTAACTTTAAGAAAGATAAGTGAGCCTTTCTTTAGAAGTTGTGATAAAATTATAGTTTTTCAAATCTCAAATAGATATCTAAAAATATCTTATTACGAGAATAACGAGCAGGTGAAGGAAAGAGCGAATCTAGTAGCATGGTACTTAAGAGTTAAAGATGAGGAAAGACCTACAAGAAAGGAAGTAGCAATGTAATTAGAAGGATTAAGAATGATGTAAAAGCACCTTGGGAATACTGCAAAATGGAATGCAGAAGCTGAGACTTAAATGAATAAAAAATCTGAATGACTTTGAAAAATATACTTGTTTTGTATTTATTATAGTTGAATTAATATAAATATTTAAAAACTAGTATTTTTATTTATCATATCATTGTAAATAATTAAGTAAATGTTATATGAAAGGAAATAAATAAACTTTATAATGATATTTTAGTTTATTATAACACAAAAACCTATTTAGATATCAAACTTCATTGTCAAATTAAAAGTTTTAATTTATTTTATTTGGACATAATTACAAAATTTTTAGTGTTAAGTTAAAAAATAAACACTTTTAACAGATTTGGATTACTGAAATTGAACTATATTCATATTTTAGATCAAAGAATAAATAGGCATTAAGTAGTCAATCATGGAAAAGTAATGAACTTTACCCCGTAAGAAAAGCAAAGTGACGGAGACAAGAAAAGAAAAATGATAAAAAAAGATATATAATTAAGAAAATAGAAAAAGCATCCTGTTGAAATCTAGCGAAGAATTGTAAAAGGAGGAATGTCCCACCATTGGAAATTAGCATGCCATCGCATCAGCTATGCTGTTGTATATTTTTTTCAAAATGTATGAATGTAACAAGAGAGAAGCTTATTAGTTAATTATTTTCTTTCCTCGTTGGAAGAGAATAGTTTTTTTGAAATTCTTGAGAACCATACTGTGAACGATGAGAATAAGGAGCAACTGATAGAATTGGTGAAGCTAGCTGCAAGGTGCTTAAGAATGGAAGGGAAGGAAAGACCAACAATGAGGGAAGTGGCAATGGAGTTACAAGGATTGAGAATGATGCAAAAGCACTATTGGGATAATGCAGAAATTGAGACGGTGCACTTGCTTTCTGAGACGTCAGATGCTCGCAAATTTGGTGATGGTAGTAGTATAATTGCTGGTGGGTATGACAGCATTAAAGATCAAGAGCTGGTGGCATTTGATGATGGGAGATGATCTTTAAATTGTAATTACGCTATGCCTGTTGCTTGCATTACATGATGATGCTTCATGTATTATCAAGAGTTTCAAAGATAGGAATAAATAGGAGGAATTGAAGTTTCAAAGAAACTTAGAACAGTTTGTCAAATAATTTTGCAAGATTTTCATTTATTAGTCACTGAATATTGTACTTTAGAATATTGATATAATATATGAAAGCTTTTGCTTAATTAATTTGCTTTTCTTTCCTCTCCCTATCCCTTTTTGTTAAATGATTTGTAAATGAGTTTTCAAAATTTTATTGTAGAGAGATTATGAAGTTATATAGGTAATTTCCGAAATTATTAGAATAAAATACACATATTCAGTCTTATTATATATATATGTGCGTGTAATTAAGTTAATTTCTTCTTCAGGTATTATTAGTTTTACCTATAGTTGAAATTAATTTTCTAATTTCTATTACTTTATTATTTTTATTTTAGTTTACCATCGACAGAGAACAACATCAAATTCCTCACATGCTAGCCATTAAAATCTGAGATTTGCCAACTTTCATTGCCGTCACATGCTACCATCGCTCAATTCATCGTCTTCCACCTCAAGTCACACCACACCACCATCACCACTAATCGTCAAAGCCTCACTTGATCATATAGATCCAACCAAATCTAATCCCTTTTTGGCCCTGTTCACCAGAAAAAAATGCTGATGGATAGTTATAGTTTACCTAGGAGTGGGCAATTAAAACGAATTGAACCAGACATACCATAGAATTGATCCAAACTGAACTAATTCGGTTCGGTTCTAAAGTTGATTTCAAGTTTGGTTTCAAATTCGGTTCTAAACATTTTGTGATATTTTAGTTTAATTCTTTAGTTTATAGAAAATTACAATCGAAGGAAAAAAATTTAATAATTATAATAATTATTTTTTTTTTTTGTGAAGTTATGTAAATTATTATAAATATTTTTTTATTTATTTATAATTTTAATAAAAATAAAGATTTAAATGTAATTTTATATTCGATTTAGATTTGAGTTCGTTTTCAACCTAACTCAAACCGAACCGATTTCTCAAAATCAAACTGAAATCTATCTTATTTTTTAACCGAATTGAACCGAACCAATCGAATTTTTTCGCCCAACCCTAGTTTTACCTCTAATATTTTTTCATCTACATCCTAGAATTTTTTATTACCCTAGATTTTTTATTTTCAACTGTTTTATGTTTCTTCAATTTGAAAACTTAAATTTATTTCACAATCTTGAGTTTCAAGGGTAGCCTTAAAATAAAATACACCTGAGTTTATTATATCTAAGTAGTTTTAGGTTTAATTACTTTGCTTTAGTTTCCTTATTTATATTCATTTATTTTTTTAACCTGTATTATGTGAAGGTGTGAACATGTACCTGATTTAACTATATATAATCAAAATAATCAATAAAATATTTATTTTCTCTAAAAAAAATAATTTGAGTGATTATTTTATGGCTTCAGCCTCCGTTTAGGCTATAAAATGACCTTTTATGCTGAAATTATGGCCACCATCTTGCTCTTTATTATTGGAAATTTAAGTGCCTGTTTATTGTTTTATCTGATATTTGAATGATTTTGAAATTTGAATAAATTTGAATGTTTTTAAATAATATATTTACTTTTTATTTATCACATTTGAATTAATATACATATCTGAAAACTAATATTTTACTTATCATATCCTTGTAAATAACTAAGTAAATATTATATAGAAGGAAGACTTTAGCGTTAAATTACAAATTATAATTTATTTTATTTATACAAAATAATTTATGTTAAAAACTTTAATACCCAAAAAAACACCCGGATGCCAAGGACAAACAGAGAAAACTTCACCATCCAAAAAATCATTACAACATCACTTTTAGTAATTTTTCCTCATACCCAAATCCTAATTACATTCAATCATACATAAAATTTACTATTTCATTCACAAGAATTTATCTACTCTAAAGATTAGTTTTTCATTCCATAGACATCATTTCTTCTATAAAAAATATACTGTCAGAGACTGTACGTTTTTCCGACTCATTAAACAAGTGAAGCTAATCTCCCTAGATATAGTAAATAAATATTTATTTTTTTTAGAAATAGTATTTCTTTTTCTTTGTATAATTTAAATCTATTCAAACAAAGTTGAATTGTATGAGGATTTTGCCTTACCCTTATAATAGAATTTCTCCTAAAATAAAGAAAATACTTAAAAACAAATAGATATTAGAAATTTCTTAATATTTGGAATATAAATTTTCGATGAAAAAAGGACTTATATATCCAGCGTATATAGAGGGTGTCACAATCTTTAGCTAGAAATGTGATTCAATGCTGATTATATATCCATCTCTTCAACAATGGTTCTCATTCAATTAATTATAGACATCTCATTTTCATGATAAACTTTCATTACATTATACAATTTGGAAAAAATAGGTAATAGCATGGCCATTGCGACGGCTACTTTGGATCTTCGTTGTGCTGATCCCATTAATCATATATATATATATATATATATATTATGTTTTTATATTACATAATTGGAGCTTTTAAATTTTCAAATTTATTCTTAAAGTTTTCACTTCTCTATATTATAAGGTAAAGATTTTATAAGTTCTTAATATTTGACTTATTGAATTGATTAATCCCATTAATTTTAAAAAATGCCAATTAATATCTTAATTTTTTAAAAAGTAACGATTATACTCATATAAATAATAGTCATTTAACAAGATAACTATTAAAATCTTTAAAATTTTAAAAAATACAATATATTTATCTAAAATACATTAATAAAATAAATAGCAATTTTTTAATTTGAAAATTTTTTTTGCTTCAAGGTTTTTTTTTTTATGTAATAAACTAATTTTAGGGTTTCTTATTTTTGAATAAAATAAAAAAAATAAGGGAACATTTTACTTTTTTATATTTTTACCTTTAAATCCAACAAGTAATTAATAGTAAAATTAACTTTAGAAAAAATAAGTGACCCTTTCTTTAAAAGTTGCTATAAAGTTTTAGTTTTTCATATTTCAAATAAATATTTAAAAATATCTTATTACGAGAATAACGAGCAAGTGAAGGAAGTAGCGAATCTAGTAGTGTGGTGCTTAAGAGTTAAAGGTTAGGAAAGACCTACAAGAAAGGAAGTAGCAATGTATTTAGAAGGATTAAGAATGATGTAAAAGCACCTTTGGAATACTGCAAAATGGAATGCAGAAGCTGAGACTGTGCACTTGCTTTCTAAGATGCCTGAAGCTCGTAAATTTCGTGATGGTAGTAGTGAGATTAATGCTGGGTACGACAGCGTCAAAGAAGACCAAGTACTAGCAGCGTTTTTTGTGGGAAATGATTTTTAATTAGGCTCTACTTGTTACTTGTACTTAATGATTTAGTATCTCTTGCTAGGGATTTAATTATCTAAAGGAAACAATAGGAGGAATTAATTGTTGCAATTTAGCAAGAGATTCATTATCCTCCGTATGTTAAAAAACATTAGATATATTTGCAAAATAATGCACCAATTGTGCTTGGTGGGATAGTCCTTCAAGAGAACAAGAAGTTTGCAAACTTGGGTTTGCTTTGTTGTTTCCTTTGGTGGGATAGTGCTCCTAATGATCTCTGTCCTCTTCTTTTCAGGGATGCTCATGGGTTACATAATTACCGCTTTCACTTAGGCCTGCTTCTCATCAGTTTATATATCTTTACATTTTTAAAATTTAAATTTGACATCTAATTCAAAGGTTTCTGCAATCTTGAGTCTTTGCTGAGTTTTATCTTTCTTATCAGAGCTTCCGGCTTGTTTTGATTCAATGCATTTCCTAGTGCAGACGAGGCTGCGTGAAGTAAAAATAGACCAAGGTCTGTGGATTAATACCCATGGACTGTTTATCATTGTCTTTTAAACTAGGCCCAATGGTTATCAAAAAGATTATTCTTAATTCAGCCCATAAAGAAAAAACAAATTTCCTTTCGAAAAATGATATAAGAAAGGAAAAAGGAAGAAGAAAAGTAAAAAGAGCAAGAAATAAGGAAAAAAAAAAAACAGAGGAAAAAGCTTGTAAATGAGTTTTCAAATTTGTATTTTAGAGAGATTACGAAGTTATAGAGGTGATTTCTAAAATTTTTAGAATAAAATTACATCTTCAGATTTATTATATGTAATTAAGTTAATTTCTTCTTCAGGTATTGCTAATTTTACCTATAGTTTAAATTAATTTTCAGGTTTCTATTAATTAAATTTTTTTTTTTAAGTTTTACCATAGATAGAGAACACCATCAGAACATTCCTCACATGCTAGCCATTAAAATCTGAGATTTGCCAACCATCGGTGCCATCACATGCTACCACCGCTCAATTCGTCGTCTTCCACCGCGAGTCACACCGCACCACCAATCATCAGAGCCTCACTTGATCATACAGATGCCACCAAATCTAATCCCCTTTTGGCCCTTGTTCACTAGAAATAACGTTGATGGATAGTTACAGTTTAACCTCTGGTATTTTTTCATCCAGATCCCAAAACTTTTTACGGCCATACATTTTTACCTCAAATCCTAGATAGATAGCCTATTAGATTTTTCTCAAAACTATCTCGAGAATCTCGTATCTTATTTTCAGCTGCGTTAAGTTTCTTCAGCTTGCAAACAGTTTATTATATTTAGTCTTATTAAGTTGATTTATTATTTAACTAGTTTGCTTTGGTTTCTATCGAGGTATGACCATGTACTTAATTTAGCCATATATAATTAAAATAGTAGTTAGTACTTATTATGCGCAAATGTCATTTCATATATGATATATAATCTACCTTTTACTTAGATTTAAGTAAAACAGTGGTTAGTACTTATTATGGATTAAAAAATTAAGAAGTAAATAACTGTTGCCGTGTATATTAATTAATATAATGATATATAGATACAAAGATACATGTGATAAATTAAATATAAGGCTATATTAATTATTCATGATAGTCATCAAGACCTAGTCTGGTGGGTGTGTGTTTTTGAACTTTGGTGAGTGCAGGGCCCTTCCCATACTTGTGGAGTTTAGATAGATGTTTATACTTAAAAAAGAAAATATGTATTCATAATACACTTCCTTTCTAATTTAAAGTTACTTTTTTACACTCCATTTTTATGAACACAGAAAAAGAAGGATACTTCACTAAAGAGAGAAAAATAGCGAATTGCTCAAATATTGCAGCACTACAAAAATTAAATGAAAGTTCCAATCAATGTAGATAGAAAATTGATCTGCCATTGTCTTGACGTTCACTCTAAGAGAACAACATGTTTTTCTTAAAAGACCCAAGCAAACAAGTCAATTCCTCACAAAATTTTTCTCTGTGAAATGACTATGATATTTAGTAATGATATATAGTTAAGTTGTCAAGAGAGGGTCATATCTCTTGTGATTTTAAAAATCAAACCCCAACTACACGAATTATCATTACTCAATGTCCTTGGCTACAATAAATTGATACATTTTTACTTTTAATTCTTTTTTAACATTTGAAATATTTTACATAAAAATTACTAAATTTTCTAACATAAAATTTAAAACTTTAAAGTTTGAAACATTTAATACAAAATTTGAAACAACTGGTATAAAACTCAAAATAAATATTTATTAACTAAAACATTGAACAAAGGATACTACCGATTTCTGAACCCGGATAAAAATTTTAAAATTTTAAACGCAATACATAGTTTGCTCAACTTTAGCATCTAAGTCCCATAAATTGAGGGTTAAAATGTTAATATCAAACAAATAAGATCTCAACATGTTGCTATATTAAAATACAGGGGCAAATAATTTTATGCTATAGTATTACTAGTGCTTGCAGGCGGAACGCGTTCCTTGTATGGGAAACCGGGGACCGATATTTATACTACTACAAGACACGGTTAGTTCCGACCCGCTTTGATCGAGCTCAAGTTAGGCCAGATTATTTTACTAAACTTAGTATTTTAATTAAGTTATTATTTTTCAAAATGAATTTCTAAACATGTACTTGATAGAAAGTTACCAGTGTTTCCAAAAAGTAAACTATTTTATACAATCGCCATCATTTTGTGGTAAGTAATATTAAATTTATTTTGGAAAATTCTTTTTCTAAATAAAAATTATTCATGGTAATATATTTTACCTGTCCTAATTTTCTTTAAATTTTGTCTCATATAGCAATGTAATAATTAAATTTCAAATTAAAAGGGTTAAATTTTGTGAATAAAAATAAAATTATATACAACATGTAAAATTAGGATTAATATTATAAAGGTCTAAACATAATTAGTTAAAATTTATAGAAGTCAACGTAATAAAAATATATTTTAAAAAATTAAATTGATTATTTTGCACACATGTATTAGAAATTCTTATGGGGCCTAACTATCACAGTCATCTATCTTTGACCTAAAAAAATTTTAAATTTTAGAAGTTCATCTGGTATATTGCTAATGACTTTCTTAAATGTGTACTTTTATGTTAATCTGAGTGAGTTTAAATCCTCAATGAAAGAAAATAAAAGTCCCTTTAGTAAATCTTTTCCTTAAAAGAATATGGTAAAAGGAAACAAAGCAAATTAAAGTACAACTTTCAAACACTTTATTAATAGTCTTTCAGGATTATTAAAACCTTAGGAAGAGATAAAACACAACGTAGTTATAAAAACATCTGAACATCACCAAAAAAAAAAAAAAAAAGAAAAATCATCTGCCATCATCGATTGCTTCCAGTATTTGGTCTTTGAGGCTGTCATACCCAGCAACATTAGTTGCACTTGTACTATCATGACCAAAGTTGTAAGCATCATTTGTCTCAGCAAGCAAGTACATAGTCTCAGCTTCCAAGTACATAGTCTCAGCTTCTGCTTTTAATTCGGAATTATGCCAACAGTGCTTCTGCATCCTTCTCAATCCTTCTAATTCCATTGCTACTTCCTTCATTGTAGGTCTTTCATCTCCTTTAACCCTCAAGCACCTCGCTACTAGATTCCCCACTTCGTTCAATTGCTCCATATTCTCATTGTTTACAATATAACTCTCAAGAATTTCAAAGAAACAATTCTCTTTCAACGAAGAAAAAAAATATTTGACTAAACTTCTTTCTTTCTCCGGCTTGTCAAACAGAAGTGCTTCCTTTCCTGTCAACAACTCAACAAGAACAACTCCAAAACTGTACACATCACTTTTCTCAGTTAATTGGCTACTATGGAAGTATTCAGGGTCTAAATACCCTAGAGTTCCTTGCAATATTGTGCACACTTGAGTTTTATCCAATGGGACTAATTTGGAAGCCCCAAAATCAGAAACTTTTGTAGTGTAATTGTCGTCCAAGAGAATATTAGTAGACTTGACATCTCTATGGATAATTGGAGTAGAAGCTACAGAGTGTAAATATGAAAGCACTTCTGCAATTTCTGCAGCTATTTTCAACCGAATTTCCCAAGAAATTCTGGGCAACTTCTCTTTGTTATGAATGTGTTCAAAGAGTGTGCCATTGTTGACAAACTCATAAACTAGTAAAGGAACTTCTGTTTCTAAACAACACCTAATAACCTGACAACATTCCTATGATTGATTTGTGAAAGCACAACTACCTCATTCACGAATTGCTCAACTTGACTTTGATCAGCTATTTTTGACCTTTTTATAGCTATTGCACTGTTATCTGTTAAAAATCCAATAAATACAGTGCCAAAGCCACGTCGACCAATGATTTTATCCTCGGCATAGTTGTTAGTCGCCTTCTTAAGTTCTTCTTCAGTAAACATTTTTGCTGTATTAGGAGACCCCCTTCGTTCAGAGAGCTGCTGTTGTAAAAGAAAACCACCGTTTTGTTTGAAGAATTTTTCTTTAATTTTGATGAGCTTTCTTTTCTTTAACACCAAGCAGAGCCAAGAGCTACTCGGGACCAAAACTACAATGAATATCCCAACACCTGATTCAAGAACAACATTTCAAATTAAATTACATCAAATTAAAGGTAATGTAATTATCTCATATCCTCGAAATAATAAAGGAGAATATAAGGATTATTACACACACATAATTAACGAAAGATATTGATTTGTGAATTGACTAAATATACATTGATTCTCTGTTTATGGTCAAATCTCAATTGATTGTTAAAGTGTCGTTGAAGTAGAATGACTCCAATAGCTCTATTTTACTTGCAAAAACTTAAATAATAAAATCTTTGTTATCTACAAATATAGTTTTAGAAGTTTTAAAGTAGTATCTAATAAAAAGCTTTTATCAGAAAAATGAATACTTGAAAGTCGATCTTATATTAGTTGATAATCAACTGAAGTAATCAAATTTGAGATTCAAGAAGAAAAACAATCAAAACAAAAATAGTAATAATCAAGACGTCCTACTTTCTCTCTATTTTCTCCCAAGACACAGCAAAATTTAAAACATAATACGGTAAATATATCCCTACCAGTAGCCACCTTAACAACTGGAAAATGATCTCCATTAGCAATAACTGTAAGTCGATCAGGAATACATTGTCCATCTTTACCTTCTTTACTGTAGTAACCCCGGTGGCACTTGCATGTATAATTTCCTTCATTGTTAAGACATATTGATGTAGAATTATCACATGTATGAAGATTTTTCGCGCATTCATCAATATCTGGAAATGAAAGAATAAAATTGAAATGAAAAGAGAAGTAATATTTTAGATATGTTTGAACTTTGTGCGATTTAATTGAAGTGTATACACCTTTGAAACCATCAGGGAGGTATGGATTCCCATCGTAACCCTGTTTACACCGACAACGATACCCATAATCAGAATCTATGGTACCGTTGGTTTTATAACAGGATGCATTTTTGCCACATTCGTTTATCGACAAGGTGTTTGCTGTTTCTTCAATACATGTTCCACTTATTGCCCATTCAAGCATTACGGGAAAGTCTTCTTTTAAATCAGAAAGATAAGTGGAGGAGAAACTGAACTTGCTTTGTTCAACAACAAACGCATATGTGCATGGATTGAACAAAGATACTGATATATCTGTGTCGTTGAACCTATATGCTGCGGCATTGAAATTTTTAAGTCCTTCGGGAATCTTAATCTGGCAACAGCCATTGCCGGCGCAGGATCCATTAGTGACAGAGTCAGAGCTGTCGCAAAACGACATGCACCCGGCACTGTACCTTTTGCTTCCTATGTTACCACGAATGTAAGCATAAGAATCACAGCCAATGACTGTGAACATGTTTTGGGTACTGGTAAATGGTGAATTTTTCTTGGGATAAACTAATACAAAACAATTTGCGGAAAAAATAATAATTACCTTATCCCTCTTGCGTGAATTTAATAGGAAACAAACAAATAGAGCAACAATTTTTGGTACAAAATCAATACTTGGACAGCAACCATATCATCAACAAAACAATCATAACACAATCAATTTTAACGTGGAAAACCTCCCCAATTTGAAGAGTAAAAAACCACGGGACCGTAATCCACCTAAAAAACTCCACTATAATTAAATAATGAGAATACACAATTTCTCTCTAATTAGAACTAGAGGTACACATCCACAATATTCTCAAGATCACACAATCTTGGCAAACAATCAAGTTTCACAAAAAAATTAGAGAGAGTTCAAGAAAAACATCACCATAATGGTGGCTTAATTTTCAACCATGAAATTTGGAGAAAGGGAGCTCCAAATCTGATCTCCACCGTTCAGAATTTAGTCCTCTCAGTTAGAAAGTTGCTGGTAAAATTTCAGTTTAATCGACCACGAATCGACCTCCGATCAACCACTTGATCAAAACTGTCCCGAGTTTACTATTCTACCTCTCTCTCGTAAATACAGCCACTTTTAATCAGTATCTCTCTCTCTAAACGATAAACAGTACCTTTTTCTCTCTAGATGGTGAACAGTATCTCTCTCTAGGCGATGAACAGTGCACCTCTCTCTAGACGATAAACAGTGCCACCTCTCTCTCTAACGGTGAACAGTTTCGCCTCTCTCTCTAGAGAGATATGCAAATTAAACACTAAACCCTACTTGAGAAAAGACTAAAATATTCTTGAATTAATTAGGCTTAATTATTATTGAAGAAAAAATTTGGACCATCTCCGTCTTCAAATAGGAGGAAACCCAACCCAATAATTTTGACAAAGATAATATGTCCCATCCTTGTCCTCCTCCACATCCTCGTTGTGGCAGCTGCGTGCTGGAGCGTTCGTGACTCGCAAGCCGCCTTTGGCAATGCTTATGTTGATAACAGGGATATTTGACACTCTTAATAATGCTTTGGGACAACCGGTAGGGTAGTCGCAAGTGATGAGAAAATCTTCGTTTAGGAAACACTCACGACGCGTGCCGAATGGATATGGGATTTTGACGTTTTGGGCTCCGGTTTCGCGGCTGCTACGTCTCCACTACTAGTAGCACCGCCAATGAATTCGGGCAGTCGGGCTCCCTCTACTGGTTTTCGCGGCTGCTACTGCTGTGCATCACCTAAAAAGTTTAACGCGTCTCTACTAACTATTAACAAATAAATTTGTGATTGATTAATATTAAAAAATAGCCTAAATCCACAAATCCATTCTCAAATTTGAGAATGGTATAATAAAAAAATTAAAAATTATTGAAATTATTACAGCAATTATGCTGTAGCGAAACCCTCACAAAGGGAAATTAATTGATGATTGATAAGCTTTTTATTGTCTTGTATTGGGTCACCCCTTTCAAGCAAAGTAAGTCGTTCACCCTACCCAGTAGGAGACTCTTCCTTTCAGTTTTCACCATCTTCTTATCCTTGTCCCTACAGAGTTATGAATGGCTTGAATCAGATTTCCCTACAAAGACTTGGAAAATTATGTTGTGGTTATGAATTAAGTCTTCACTCGTCAATGTCTACTGTCAATTCTTTCATCGCGTGAGAGGATACAATGTTGTCGATCAGTCGGAAAAGGTCAAGTTTTTAAGAAAAGTTTTTACTAGTATTATATACATATCATACATATATATATATATATATAATTTGATTATATATGCCCTTAACTTGCTGACTCTGTCTGTTATTTTAATTTAAAAAATTTGAACAAAAATAAAGATAATTTTGTATATTTAACTTTTAAATTAAAATACTTATAACTAAGAGACTATATATAATAGCAATTATAACCAAAAAAAAAAAAAAGAAAATATCGGCAATTACTAAATATTTATATGAACACAGTCTACTGAATTTCTTTAAAACTAATAGGATTAGAATGTGTATTATTTGTACCAAACATTAGAGGTGTATATGTCCTTTTACTAAGTATTATTATACCTTTAATTCCTTATTTGAACGATGAATGTCTTGATTGTCGATTAACGATCAAGTTCATTGTCTTCTTTTCTCTAATTGATATTAAAAATCAAATATTAAATTTTAAACTCTCTATGATAATGTAATCAGTCTGACTTGACTAAGTTTTACAGAAATAATCTCAAATTACATTTATAACTTTATAATCTCTCTAAATATAAATTTAAAAATTCATTTGCTGAACTCAATTTTTTTTTATATTCTTTTTTTAAAATTTTTTATCTATATGTACAAAGGCCAAGAGCTCTTTAAATTTATGCATTTCATTACATTAATCTTAAAAATTAAATTTATATATTTTTAATAGTCAAGATTATATTTTACACGTATATTGATTATAATAAGTGAATTATATATTAATTCATATAATATATTTAATCTCAATTACTAACAATTTATAAATTTAATAAATAAAAATTAAGGTAAGAAATTGTGTAACAATCAAATGTTACAAATGCTTCTTATAAAAAATATATATATATATATATATATCCACACTACTGACGGAGCCCCCACTGAAGATTAGATTTGTATTGATTTTGTTTGACTCTGTTTCAAAAGCTTTAATATTTCATACATAATTAACTAGTTTATTTGACTTTGTTTAATCAGAACCTCGTAATTTTAGTTAACTCTTTTTTTATTGAAGTTTTATTATTTGTTCCATTAGTTCTTTTAAATGAGTATTGATACCAAAATATTGATGTTGGATTTGAGCTCAAGCTCAAATAAAAATTACGTCATTTTAATTAAGTAATATATAAAAAGTATAAGTGAACCAAATCACTATTTAAAATTCAAATTGTGGGTTATAGTATAAAAGGTAAAAGTAAACTCAAATTTAGTTCAAATCAATATAATAATTTTGTTTTTACCAACTTGGGGCATATCTAAGGAATACAAAAATCCAAAATCCTAAGATTCCACTTTTAAAAACTAAAATATTTTTTAATTAACTTCAATTAATTAAAATAAGTACTTTATTACACATATAACTCTTTGAATATCTCTTTTAATTGGAATAAAATTACACAATTTTATTTTTAGACCAAAAACTTGTTTCAGGAAGATAATTTACATTAAAATAAGGTTATATAAGTTAATTATATTTCACTAAAAGGGGAATTTAACACATACATCCCCTGAGTTATTGGATTCTAACACTTAAGAAGAAAGTATAAAGAAAGGCACACACACCTCCCTTACACTGTTAATTAACAAACTTTATTAATTGAAATTACTAAAATATCCAAAATAATTTAATTTTATTAATAAAAAAACGAAAAATGAAATTTAAGTTGAATCTATTTAACCTTTTTTTTTTTTTAGTTTTAAATATATTTAATGTTTAAAAAATAATTACAAAGATAGTTAATGAAAAAAATTAATTTAAATTATTTAATTTTTTTTTTTTTGCAATGTACACACCTAACCCTAATGCACTCCCCTTCCCCCTCGACTCTGTCGCCGCCTTTCTCCTATCTTCCTATTCTGTAAAAATTCACCAGCCTCTCTCCCTTTTCGCAATTTCTGCAAAAATCCAATCACCCAAACCTCCTAAAATAATCCACCAACTCCTTTCTCTCTCTCTCTCCCCCTTCTGCAGAATCTGTTTGCTTCTCCCCCAACTTCTTCTGTAAAAAATCAGCACCCCTTTCTCACTCTCTTCTCCTTCTGCGAAAATTCACCACCTTCGTTCTTCTTCATCTTTTGATCTCTCTATTTGCTTTATAAAATAATTTATCAAACTCGTAACTACAATTGAATTTACCAAGCAAATATCATATAGACAAGACACAAAATTATTCAAAAAACAAAATTTTTCTTTATATTCAACACCATTACCGATGCATTGAACCAGAAGACGAATTTGAGCAACAACTACTTGCAAATGCAAGGAAAAGAATCACAAGATGGTATTGTTGGTGGAAATGCCTGATCTTGATCGGATGTAAGAGATAAAGCTTTCCATTGAAGAAATAAAATTACTAATATTTTGTTGTGTAAATTGACTTGTTAATTTATGTGTTAGATAGGTAAAAGTGCTTTCAAATAATTTTTCTCAACAAGGGTTTATATTTAGGTATAAATAAAACACAAAAGTGAAGAGTTATATATATTTTTACTATAATACCCTTAAAATAAACAGAAGACTAACGGTGATGAATGACTTTAAGGGAGGTAAGTGTTTCTTTTCCTATAATTTCTTTTTTAAATATTACAATTTCAAACCTCATGGGAGTTTGTGTTAATTTCCTTCACTAAAATTATACTTCATTCACTGTATGTATAAAAAGGAGGCATTATTCCATATATAAGACATTTTAGAATCTTAAAATCCTTGAATCATGATCTAGAGAGGGAGAAGTTAACAAAAAAGGGTATATCATAAGATTAGCAAGCAAGTGCAGTCTTTCTCTCTCTTCTGGCATCCGACCAGTAAATCATTAGTAATTCTTGTTTTTTGGTCATCTTTTGCCCTGGAAGTCGAGCTTAGGCATTACCCTAGCATCTTCACACTTTTCCTATATCAATAGGTGTCAACCTAATTGTCTTTAGGGTCTAAAATTACCTTCCCTATTGCTTTACTTCACTATATATTATATTATTATTAGTAAATTTTACAAACTAATTACAATATAGGATTTGTTACTAATATTACGTATAAAATAAAGTATAGACTAGACTATAAATATTTAATTTTGAGTTATATGCAGGACTCTTAAGAAAAGGTAACGATGATTGATAGCCTCTATATTATCTTGAGAGTTAATTATAATTCATTAATGTATTAACATATCTTTTCTCCTTTTTTTTAAACTTAATATTTGAAACATATTATAGAGAAATTGAGTTACAAGTCCCTGAGGTTTGATCTATAGGTGACTAATAGTTTCAAAATACCCATTAAGGTCCCAATTAACTAAAATATTATACTCCTATTAAATGACGATCAAATATTTACTAATGTATTATAACTAAAATATAAAATTATTTATTTTCAATATATAAACAATCCAAGATCAATTATGTATTATAAAATAAAAATAAATAAAACATGAATAAATATTAACTTATAAGTAAAATATGTTATAATATAATATTTGTGATTGTATTATAATTTAAACAAAATATATTTTATATAACTAACATAATTAAAAATAAGATATATTATTTATAAAATACATAAATTTATAATATATTAATAAAGAATAATATTGTTATTTATTTTATTAATGTATTTTAGATAAATATATATTGTATTTTTTAAAATTTTAAAGATTTTAATAGTTATTTTGTTAAATAACTATCATTTATATGAGTATAATCGTTACTTTTTAAAAAATTAAGATTATTGGAATTAATCAATTCAATAAGTCAAATATTAAGAACTTATAAAATCTTTACCTTATAATATAGAGAAGTGAAAACTTTAAGAATAAATTTGAAATTTTAAAAGCTCCAAATATGTAATATAAAACCATAAAATTAATATATATATATATATACACACGCGCGCGCGCGCGTGTGAGTTAATATTGATATATTGTTTTCAAATCACATCTACCCAGCAAGAGACTTTTCTTGTACCCACACGGACTTGGATTTTGGGAAGGGTTTGTTGTCTTCCCTAAATTTACGTTATAAAGACTTGGAAAATTATTTTTTAGTTATTGATTAAGTACTCACTCGTCAATATCTATTCTCAATTCTTCATTGAGTGAGAGAACAATATTATCAATGTAAGTGTTAAAAAAGAAAAATGGTATATAGTTTTAAAGTTTGATTAAATGTACTTTAATCTTTTTCGTTTTAAAATTGTCAATATAATTCCATCACTAGTTTAATTCATGAATTAGACAAAAATAAGAGTACTTTTATTTTAATTTTTAAAATGATTATGGTTACAAAGCTATTATAATAATTGTAACAGAAAAAATAAATAAATCATCCAAACAAACAAAATATTTAACTAACATGAACGATATGATTTTTTTCTTTTTTATAAATTAGTAGGACCAAAATATCTTTGTAGCGAAACCTTGAAATCAGTATATTCTTTTTTTTAATTGTGTTATTTCAGCCTTGTTTTTGTTCTTGAATTAATGACTTTCTTGATTGTTGATAGATGCTTCAAAGTTTTTCTCACGTTTTACTTTCAAATGCTTATTAAGAAAAATCAAATATTCCTAAATTTCAAACTTTAAGCTACGGTCTAAGCACTCTAACTAATTTCTAAGAAAGAATCTCAAGTTACATCCTTTTTGCTAAAATAAAAAATATAACTCAACAAAGCGAGGCAAAATTTATTAATGAAAAATAAAAAATGCCAGAAGTAATCAATCAAGGAAAATATAATGAACTTAACCCCATAAGAAAAGCAAAGTTTTAGGGACAAAATGGGAAATGTGATCAAGAAAAGTCTATTAATTTCCCACCAATGGAAATCAGCACAACGAAGATCCAAAGTAGCCATCGCAATGGCCATGCTATTACATATTTTTTCCAAATTGTATAAATGTAATGAAAGTTTATCATGAAAATGAGATGTCTATAATTAATTGAATGAATATTACACAAGTTCAAGAGAACCATTGTTGAAGAGATGGATATATTATCAGCATTGAATCACATTTCTAGCTAAAGATTCTGACACCCTCTATATACGTTGGATATGTAAGTCCTTTTTTCAACGAAAATTTATATTCCAAATATTAAGAAGTTTCTAATATCTATTTCTTTTTAAGTATTTTCTTTATTTTAGAAGAATTTCTATTATAAGGGTAAGGCAAAATCCTTATACGATTCAACTTTGTTTAAATACATTTCAATTATACGAAGAAAAAGAAATACTATTTCTAAAAAAGATAAATATTTATTTACTATATCTAAGGAGATTAGCTTCACTTGTTTAACGAGTCGAAAAAATGTAGAGTCTTTGACGGTATATTTTTTATAGAAGAAATGATGTCTATGGAATGAAAAACTAATCTTTAGAGTAGATAAATTCTTGTGAATGAAACAGTAAATTTTATTTAAGATTGGATGTAATAGGATTTGGGTACGAGGAAAAATTACTAAAAGTGAGGTTGTAATAATTTTTTGGATGGTGAAGTTTTCTCTGTTCGTCCTTGGCATCCGGCTGTTTTTTTGGTATTAAAAGTTTTTAACATAAATAGTTTTGTATAAATAAAATAAATTATAATTTGTAATTTAACGCTAAAGCCTTCCTTCTATATACTATTTACTTAGTTATTTACAAGCATATGATAAGTAATATATTAGATTTTAGATATTTATATTAATTCAAATGTGATAAATAAAAAGCATATATGTTATTTAAAAACATTCAAATTTATCCAAATTTCAAATTCATTCAAATATTAGATAAAACAATAAACAGGCACTTAAATTTCCAATAATAAAGAGCAAGATGGTGGCCATAATTTCAGCATAAAAGGTCATTTTAGAGCCTAAACGGAGGCTGAAGCCATAAAAAAATCACCCAAATTATTTTTTTTTAGAGAAAATAAATATTTTATTGATTATTTTGATTATATATATAGTTAAATCATGTACATGTTCACACCTTCACATAATATACGTTAAAACAATAAATGGATATAAATAAGGAAACTAAAGCAAACTAATTAAACCTAAAACTACTTAAATATAATAAACTCAAGTGTATTTTCTTTTAAGGTTACCTTTGAAACTCAAGATTGTGAAACAAATTTAAGTTTTCAAACTGAAGAAACATAAAACAGTTGAAAATAAAAAAAAATAGGGTAATAAAAAAATTCTGAGATCTAGATGAAAAAATATTAGAGGTTGGGCAAAAAAATCTGATTGGTTCGGTTAAGTTCGGTTAAAAAATAAGATTGGTTTCAGTTTGGTTTCAAGAAATCAGTTCGATTTGGGTCTGGTTGAAACCGAATATAAAATTACATTTAAATTTTTATTTTTATTAAAATTATAAATAAAATAAAATATTTATAATTATTTATATGAATTTACAAAAAAATGGAAATAATTATTATAATTATTAAATTTTTTTCCTTCGTTTGTAATTTTCTATAAACTAGAGAATTAAACTAAAATCTCACACAATGTTTAGAACCGAATTTGAAACCAAACTTGAAATCAACTTTAGAGCCGAACCAAATTTAGTTCAGTTTGGATCAATTCTACAGTATGTTTGGTTCAATTCGGTTTAATTGCCCACCCCTAGGTAAAACTGTAACTATCCATCAGCATTATTTCTGGTGAACAAGGGCCAAAAAAGGATTAGATTTGGCGGGATCTAAATGATCAACTGAGGCTTTGACGATTAGTGGTGATGATGGTGTGGTGTGACTTGTGGTGCAAGACGATGAATTGAGCGATGGTAGCATGTGACGGCAACGAAAGTTGGCAAATCTAAGATTTTAATGGCTAGCATGTGAGGAATTTGATGATGTTCTCTGTCGATGGTAAACTAAAATAAAAAGAATAAAGTAATAGAAATTAGAAAATTAATTTCAACTATAGGTAAAACTAATAATACCTGAAGAAGAAATTAACTTAATTACACACATATATATAAAATAAGACTGAATATGTGTATTTTATTCTAATAATTTCGGAAATTACCTAAATAACTTCATAATCTCTCTACAATAAAATTTTGAAAACTCATTTACAAATCATTTAACAAAAAGGGATAGGGAGAGGAAAGAAAAGCAAATTAATTAAGCAAAAGCTTTCATAGATTATATCAATATTCTAAAGTACAATATTCAGTGACTAATAAATGAAGATCTTGCAAAATTATTTGACAAACTGTTCTAAGTTTCTTTGAAACTTCAATTCCTCCTATTTATTCCTATCTTTGAAACTCTTGATAATACATGAAGCATCATCATGTAATGCAAGCAACAGGCATAGCGTAATTACAATTTAAAGATCATCTTCCATCATCAAATGCCACCAGCTCTTGATCTTTGATGCTGTCATACCCACCAGCAATTATACTACTACCATCACCAAATTTGCGAGCATCTGACGTCTCAGAAAGCAAGTGCACCGTCTCAATTTCTGCATTATCCCAATAGTGCTTTTGCATCATTCTCAATCCTTGTAACTCCATTGCCACTTCCCTCATTGTTGGTCTTTCCTTCCCTTCCATTCTTAAGCACCTTGCTGCTAACTTCACCACTTCTATCACTTGCTCCTTATTCTCATCGTTCACAATATGATTCTCAAGAATTTCAAAAAAACTATTCTCTTCCAACGAAGAAAGAAAATAATTGACTAGACTTCTCTCTTGCTCTGGCCTGTCAAATAGAAGTACTTTTCTTCCTGTCAACAACTCAACAACAACAACTCCAAAGCTGTATACGTCACTTTTTTCAGTTAATTGACTAGTATGCAAGTATTCAGGGTCTAAGTACCCTAAAGTTCCTTGTACCAATGTGGATAATTGAGTTTCGTCCATTGGAACCAACTTGGAAGCTCCAAAATCAGATACTTTTACATTGTAATTGTTGTCCAAGAGAATATTAGCGGACTTGACATCTCTATGAATAATTGGAGTAGAAGTTGCAGAGTGCAAATAAGAAAGTGCTTCTGCAGTTTCTGCAGCTATCTTTAGCCGAATTTCCCAGGAAATGGTGGAAAATTTCTTTTTGTTATGAATGTGTTCAAAGAGTGTACCATTGTTGACAAATTCATAAATTAGCAAAGGAACTTCTGTCTCTAAACAACAACCTAATAATCTTACAACATTCCTATGATTGATTTGGGAAAGCACGACTACCTCATTGATGAATTGTTCAATTCGGCTTTCATCAACTATTTTGGATTTTTTTATGGCAACTTCAGTGTTGTCAGCTAAAAATCCTTTAAACACAACGCCATAGCCTCCTCGGCCAATGATCCTGTCCTCAGCATAGTTGTTAGTTGCTTTCTTGAGTTCTTCTGTAACGAAGATTTTTGTTGTATCAAAAGATCCATTTCGTTTGGAGAGTTGTTGCTGTAAAAGAAAACCACCATTTTGCTGAAAGAATTTTTCTTTAATTTTGATGAATCTTCTATTCTTCAAGACCAAAAAGAGCCAAGAGCTACTCACGATTGTAACCATAATGAATATTCCAACAACTGATTCAACAACAATATTTCAAATTAAATTACAGGTAATATAATTATCTTGTATCCTTGAAATAATAAAAGAAAATATAAGGCTTATTGTGTACACACAATTAACAAACGAAATTCATTTAGAAGTTGACTAAATATAAATACAATATCTATTTATGGTCAAATCTCAATTAACTATAATTTTGTTAAAATATAGAGACTGCAATAGCTCTATTTTGCTTTGAAAAAAATTAAAAAAAATAAAAAATCTGCATCTACAAATATATTAAAACAAATGCTTTTATTAGAAAAAATAAATACTTGAAAGTAGATTCTTGTATTAGTTGATAATTAAGCGAAGTAATCAAAGTTGAGATTCAAGAAAAAAATTAAAACAGAAATAGTATTAATCAAGACATCCTACTTTCTCTCTGTGTTCTCCACAAGGCACAGGGAAATGATAATAAAACAGAACTTCCCAACCTTAAAACAGGGATCACAAACACAGCAAAATTTGAAAAACAATACAGTAAATATATCCTTACCAATAGCAACCTTACGAACTGGAAAAACTGTAACTTGATCAGGAATACATTTTCCTTCTTTACTGTGGTAACCGTGGTGGCAGTTGCATGTATAATTTCCATTTTGGTTATTACATGTTGATACAGAAGTATCACAGTTGTGAAGCTTTCGCTTACATTCGTCAATGTCTGCAAATATATGAAAAGAACATAATTGAAATGGAAACAGTAGTAATATATTAGAGATTTTTGATATTGTACTATTGAATTGAACTGTACCTTGGCAACCATTAGGGAGGTATGGATTCCCTTCGTAACCTTGATTACACCGGCAGCGATACCCATGACCATAATCTATGGTGCTGTCAGCCTTATAACACGACGCATTTTTTCCACAAATGTTGCTAGACGAGCTATTTCCTGTTTCTTCAGTACAGGTTCCATTTAATGCCCAATTAAGCATAATGGGAACGTCGTTTGTGAAGTTGGAAAGATAATCGGACGAGAAATTGAACTTGCTTTGTTCAACAACAAACGCATATGTGCATGGATTGAACGACCATACATCTGCGTGATTATTGAAGCTACCTGCTGTGACATTGATTTCGTTCAACCCCTTCGGAATTTCAATCTGGCAACATCCACTGCCTCTGCAGGATCCATTAGTGACGTCGTCAAGTTTGTCACACCATGCAGTGCACCCGGTTCTGTAGTTTCTATTACCTACGTAACCTTCAATGTAAGCATAAGAGTCACAGCCAATGACTGTGAACTTGTTTTGGGTCTCATTGACAGTGCAATTTGATGAATATAACCATGACCAAAGTATGCTCTCGTCTGAGGTCGTACCATAGCAGTCTCGTGCTGCAATGCCCAAGACATGCATGCCACCGTCGTCAATGGATATGTTGACAACAGGGATATTTGATTTTCTGAAATATGCTTTGGGAGGGATTGTAGATTTGTTACAAGTGATGCGGAAATCTTCATTTAAGAAACAGCCATCCCTCGTACCGAATGGATACGGGATTTCCACATACCCACAATGATCGGACTCGAGGCAGTCGGGCTTTGGTTTAGCTGCTGCTATTGTTGTAGTGCCGTCTACTACTGCCAGTAGCACCGCACCAGCGTTATGAGTTTGTACCGCAGCCCCATTAATTGCAACTCCAATTATCACAATTCACAACGGTTATATTTCTTCTTGTTCGTCTAACTTTATTTCTCACACACTGATAGAATTATTCCTTCATAATAAATTACCTTCCAAAGACCAATTCAGCGCGTCGAAGTCTACAGCACGTCTAACAAATAAATTTGTGATTAATTAATCGTTAATAAAGTAGAATTAGAAAATAAATAAATTCTGATCTTTTATTACTAATACTAGACACATTTTGTTAACATGTTTGAAATCTTGAGTAAAACAGTCAGGAAATTTGTTATATTCATAATACTTTTCTTTTATCCACTGTCATACACAAATTATAATTTATTATTTTGCAAAATTTATTTAAAAAAAGGAGTGATAATTTGTTCCTTTTAATTATATACACACAATCTATCTGAAATTGCTCCTTAAAGTTCTGAGTGAGAAAAATTCTGCTAATGTCTAAGAAGAAATATTAATATATGGGATAAAATCAGAGTTTAGCTATTTCAAAAAATCTTTTTTATTTTGTCAACTTAAAATTTTCATTAGAATCATTTTTGATATTTGCAATTTCGATATTTTCTTAAAACGTTATGCTTATTTGATTTCTCATATGAAATTTTGATATAATTTAATTTCAATCATTTAAATTGTTTTTTTGATATATATTAACAATATCATTATATATATTTTTTATTTTTTCTAATGTACACTTTATATCAAAACAATAGTTTTTGGAAGTTTATATTAAAACTTATAAAAAATCAAATAAAATAATTCACATAAATATATCTAATTTTTTTAAATTTAAAATTCATGAAAATTTTAAATAAAAAATAAACATAGGCTAAATCCACGACCATTCTAAGATTCGAGAATTGTATAATAAAAATTTAAAAATAATTAAAATTGCTAATGCAATTATACTATAGCAAACACATTAGAAAGGCAAATTAGACGTTGATTCATATTGTTTTGGTGTTATCTCTTTCAAGCAAAGTCAAGTCCTCCACTCTAACCCAGCAAGGGGCTCTTCTGTTCCTTTCTCTGTGCCCACAGACCTGGAAATCACGTTGTAGTTATTCATTGACTAGTCTTCACTCCTTAATGTCTATTGTCTATGCTTTAATTGCGACGGGAGTGATCCAAGTCAAGTCTTATCTTAACAATGTGGTCCTTACTATGAGAGTCTCATGAAAAGTTTATAAAAGCATTGCAACAAATATATATATATATATATATTCCTAAAATTTCATTTAATATATGCTCAAATTGCAGACATTGGTATTTTCATTTGTAAATTTTTTAATTGGTAAATTTAGACAAAAGTAAAAATAATTTGATATTTTAACTTTTAAAATAATTGTGATTAAGAGAATATTATAACAAATATAAACAAAAAATGAATAAATCATATAAACTCATTAACTATTTTAATTAATGCAATCAATGTATAGAAAGAAAAAATTATACTCCTCTTAAGAACTGGTTTTTCCTTTTAATTTCGATATTATATGCATTTTTCTATAATATATTTTAATTAATAATATCTTGGTGTTATCTTATTAATAGCATAAGAATCATATTATTAGTATCTAATATTATATATAAAATAATAAATATTATCATTTTTGAGAAATCTAGAATTATTTAAGGATCGGTTATTTTTATTTAAAAAAAATAACAGACTTTTCTCACCACAGCCATTTCTTATCCTTGTCCCAGCAGATCTACTAATTAACTCCTCACTGGAAATTTTGTACGAAGACTTACTCATCAGTATAAGTCTATTTCAGTACAAAGACTTGGACAACACAATGTTGTCTTTGAGAGAGACGGGTCAAGCCTTAACAACGTTGTCTTTTCAATCAGAATTTTACACCGTTTATACAAATACAATCAGAAAATAAATAAATTTTCATTTTCAAAAAAAAAAAAAGAAAAAAAAGGTTTCTAATAGTGTTCTCTCTTCATTGCTGAGAGCGCCAGCGCCACGTTGAGAGAGTGTGACATAACTCTAGACAAGTCAAGTGTTAATTTCTTTTCCAAATCAATAAAAAGTAATGTTTATTGTAGATTAATGTTTGGAAAGTTTACGTCCTCTCTATTCAACAATTATTGCTATATTTCACTCTTTTTATTCCAATAAAAACCAAGCATCTTCTGAAAATTGCTCGTGGAGAGTGGGTAGAGTTGTCAAGTACTAACTTCGACGTCTCCACATTGATTGACGCAGAGGCTTGGCTTTAGCTTCTACACGTAATGCCACCGACATGATGAAAATTCAATTACCACAATTCACTAGGGCTTATTTTCTCTATATATAATCGCTCACAAAGACATACCAAGCACGTCGATTTTTACCATATTTTTCTGCGCAAATGCCATTCCATATATGATATATAATCTAACTTTTACTTAGATATAAGTAAAATAGTGGTTAGTACTTATTATGGATTAAAAAATTAAGAAGTAAATAGCTGTTGCCGTGTATATTAATTAATATTATGATATATAGATAGAAAGATACATGTGATAAATTAAATATAAGGCTATATTAATTATTCATGATAGTCATCCAGACCTAGTCTGGTGGTAATAAAGGCACACACCCTCCAAAGTGTGGGTGTGTGCTTTTGAACTTTGGTGAGTGCAGGGTTCTTCCCATACTTGTGGAGTTTAGGTAGATGTTTATACTTAAAAAAGAAAATATATATTCATGATACACTTCCTTTCTAATTTAAAGTTACTTTTTTATACTCCATTTTTATGAACATGGAAAAAGAAGAATACTTCACTAAAGAAAGAAAAATAGTGAATTGTTCAAATATTGCAACACTACAAAAACTAAATGAAAGTTCTAATCAATGTAGATAGAAAATTGATCTGCCGTTAACTTGGAGTTCACTCTGAGAGGACAACACGTTTTTCTTAAAAGACCCAAGTAAACAAGCCAAGTCTTCATAAAATTTTTCTACTGGAATGACTATGATATTTAATAATGATATATAGTTAAGTTGTCAAGAGTGGGTCATATCTCTTGTGATTTTAAAAATCAAACCCCAACTACACGAATTATCATTACTCAATGTCTTTGGCTACAATTAATTGATATATTTTTACATTTAATTCTTTTTTCTTCCTTTAATGCATCCATCACCTAAAAAGACCAGTTCAACGCGCCTGAAGTCTACTCTCCGACTAACAAATAAATTTGTTATTGATTAATTATTAAAAAAATAGCATTAGAAAATAAATAAAAATAAATAAACACAGCCTAAATCCGCAACCATTCTCAAATTTGAGAATCGAATAAAAAATTTTTAAAATTATGGAAATTATTACAAAAATTATACTCGAGCAAAACCCTCGTAAAGGCTAATTAATTGATGAGGGATAGCCCCTGTATTGTCTTAGGTCACCTCTTTCAAGCAAAGTCAAGTCGTCCACTCTACCCTAGCAAGAGAATCTTTTTTTTCGGTTTTCACCATTTTCTTATCGTGTCCCTACGGAGTTATGAATGTCTTCAATCAAATTTTTATTATATAATCTAATTGAGGCAGAGGGGCTTGGCTTTATCTTCTACGCGTAAAACCATAGACGTAACGAGTACTATGTAGCTATTTTCTCCATCTATAATCATTCCGAAAGACCTCTTCAGCGCGTCGATTTTGACACTATATTTCTATGTAAAAGTCATTCTATATATAATCTAATTTTTACGTTTGTTTTTTCTTTCATGCATTTGCTTCGTTGAGGCTTATTAAAAAAAATTTTAATTTTTATGTACATATAAGTAAAATAGTGGCTAGTTATTATGGATAAAAAAATTAAGGAATAAAAGGCTGTTAGCTGTATATATTAAGTGATAATAGATAGATAGATTCATAAGATAAATAGTTTACTTGTATCTACATGTATTAATTCTACTTTCATGGTATACATGGTCCAGAATTATCCTTTTCAATAATAGAATATCTACTCTTAAATATTTGAAGAATTTTGAAAAGTTGAATTAAATATATAAATATTAACAACATTGGTGATATTAATTATGGATTCTGACACATTCTACCCCCCAACCCCCTTACCTCGGGCCGGGCCCCGGCCCCGACAACATTAGTGATAAAAAGTTGAATTATTTAAGCAAATAAGTGAATATCTCTAATATTAAGCAAAAAATAGATACTTATGAAGTTTAAAGAAATAGGCGAATACTTCTTTAAAGTTAATATTTTATCTTCAAAATAATTTTTTACCCTCACACATTTAAAAAAATATATCATTTTAACGCTACTGGTAATATATATTTATCAAAATAACTTATAATTTTAAATTAATAAAATAATAATTATATGCTCAACTTATTTTTTTAAAATACAATCTTATAATCATAAATTATTATTTAATTAAAATATTTT
Organism: Azadirachta indica; assembly: GCA_022749755.1. Taxonomy (NCBI): domain Eukaryota; kingdom Viridiplantae; phylum Streptophyta; class Magnoliopsida; order Sapindales; family Meliaceae; genus Azadirachta; species Azadirachta indica. Next base: position 16,633,954 of record CM040449.1, on the reverse strand, counting down.
TATTTGGTAATTCTATTATCTTTATTTAATTAAAATAATCTTAATTTTATCATAAATACTTTTTCTCATTACATTAATAGTATATTTTACAAATCTAATGTTTTTATTTTGACAATTTTATTATTTTCTTATAAGATTATGTTTAATTCTATCATTTTCTTAGATTTATAGAACAAAATTATCAAAACAAAATATAATGAGAAAATGATAAAATTATCAAAATAAAAATATTAGATTTGCAAACTATACTATTAATATAATGAGAAGTATTTTTTTTATATTATTATACTATTAAAATGATTAGTTTATATTTTTTTTTTAAATGTCTCAGGACAAAATAGTTATTTTGAGGATATGAAGTTAATTCTAAAAGGATATCTATCTATTTTCTCAAACTTTTGAGGGCATTTGTTTTTTAGCAAACATTATAGAGAAATCCGCTTATTTGTCTAAACCTTAAGAAGGAATCTATGGTAATCCCTATTAATTGTTAGTGATAATACACTCCCTAATTCAAAATTATATATTTCTTTTATACTTCACTTTTATCAACATACAAAAAGAAGAGTACTTCACAAAAGAGAGAAAATAATGAATTGCTCAATCATTGCAAGACCACAAAAACTAAATATAAGTGTTGATCAATATGTAGATATAAAATTGATCAGCCGTTGCCTTGAAATTTATTTTGAAAGGACAATACGTTTTTCTTAAAAGGATCCGAGTAGAGTCCAGTCTTCACAAAATTTTTCTGTCGAATGACTATGTCCACATTTTGTAATGTTATAGTTAAGTTATCAAGACTGGGACATAACTCTAGACAAGTCGAGTCTTGCTTTCCGAATAAAGAATAATGTTCATTATGGATTAATATTTGGAATGTTTACTTCCTCTCTTTTCACTAATTATTCCTATATCCGTTCTTTTTTTTTTCATTTTTTTTTTTTTTTTCCCTTCTCAATCAAAACAATTCTAATCTTCAATTCAGAATTTGTTATCTCTATTTTCTCTGGCTGCAGTAATTTTAAAAATCAAACCCCAACTATACGAATTATCATTACTCAATGCACTTCGCTACAATCAATTGATATATAATTACATTTTCTTTTATAAAATTTGAAATATTTTATATAAAAGTTACTAAAAGTTCTAATATAAAATTTAAAACATTAAAGTTTACGTCCTCTGCAATCAGCGATTATTGGTATATGCATCATTCGCTTATTCCAACGAAAGCCCTGCGGCATTTTCTGAAAATTGCTCGTGGAGGGTCCCTATAGTTGTCGCAAGTCAATTATGAACTTCCACGTCTCCACTGTGATTGGGGCAGAGAAGCTTGGCTTTAGCTTCCTCGTGTAGCGCATTCCTTGTGAGAGAAAAATGGCAATAACCAAAATTATTATTTATCGATCCATCTCAATTTGTGTTCAATAATTCCAACTGAAAGTTTTCACAAACATGTTGACAATCAATCTCAACGTGTTTTGTGCGTTTAGAAAAATAGGATTTGAAGCAATGTGAATGGTAGCTTCTTGGTTGTCGCAAAATATCATAACGGTTTGTGGATGATTTATTTTCAGGTATTCCAACAAATATTTCAACCGCACGTATTCTCACAAGAAGTGGTTGCCGTGGATCTATATTCTACCTTAGTTAAAAAACTTGAAACAGTCGTTTGTTTCTTTGTTTTCCAAGAGTCTCTGAAATATATTGTTTATAGAAGAGATGAGGTCTAGTGAAATGAAAAACTAATCCTTAAGAGTAGATAAATTCTTGTGAGAGAAACGGTAAAATCTATTTAAGATTGGTTGCAATTAGGGTATCGGGTACGAGGAAAAATTATTGAAATTGTGGTTGTAACAATTTTCCGGATAATGAATTTTTCTCCTATTATTCTCGTGGTCGTGGTTTTTCTCTAGTGTAGAAGTTTTTCACATAACTACTTATTTTGTATTATTAGTATTTTTTCTCCATCTATATTTTTTGTTTATTAATTATTGTATATTTTTATTTTAGAAGATTTAAGGCGGGACTTAGTGCCTATTTATTTTTTAACATGAAGTTTGAACATAATTCAATTTCAGTCATTCAAATGTTTTAAAAGTGCATATTTTCTAACTTAATAATTTAAATTTTGTGATTATATCTAAATAAAATAAAATTTTAATTTAAGGCTGGAGTTTGAAATCTAAATAAGTTTCTAGTTGTAATAAATTAAAATACTAGTTTTCCTTCTACATAACATAAGATAAGTAAAAAAAATACTAGTTTTTATATTTTCAAATGTGATAAATAAAAAATAAATTTATTGTTTAAAATTATTTAGATTTATATATTCATATATATTAAAATTTCACATTCGTTTAAATTTTAGATAAAAAAACAAATAGGCACTTAAATTTCCAACAATAAAAGTAAGATAGTGGCTATTACTTCAGCATAAAAGGTCATATTATAGCTTAAAGAGAGACTTAAGCCTTAAAACAATCACCCAAATTATTTTTGTTGAAGAAAATAAATATTGTTTTGATTGTTTTGATTGTTTTGATTGTTTTGAATGTATATCTTTAAATTAAGTAAATGGTCTTACCTTGGCAGAGGTTAAAATAATAAGGGTAATTTACAATTTTACGCTCTTATTTATTAACAATCATATCAAATAATCTTAACTTCTTGAAATGTATCAGCAGTGTCCCTAAAAAAATGAAATGCCACATTTATCCTTAATTACTGTTGTTAATACTGTATATGCATAGACTAAAATGACCCTATTAGTAAAAGATAAAATTAACTCTATATGTATAATTAGTAATTTATGTTTTGTTGAGATAAGAAAATTTCTTACATATTAAAATTCAGTTGAAATTTTCTATTGAAAAAGTAAATAAAATAAACTTGAATTAAATTATATATCAAAATAAATTATATATAAAATCAATTATTAATTAATTTATATTACTATTATATCATATGTTGTGTATATCTAAATTGTTTACTATTTTTTTTCATATACAAAATATCAAATAATTAATTAGCATTTTTATAAATATGAATTTATTTATTATTTTTAATATAAGGTAGTTAATTAATTAATTTATATATGAGTTATTTTGATATATAGTTTAATTCAAGTCTATTTTTTAAGAGAAAAATTTAGCTTAATTTTAATATATAATTAGTTTATTCTTTCTAACAAAATATATATTACTAACTACACATATAGGATTAATTTTATATTTTTATTATATATGGTTAATTTTGTCTTTGTACACACAATGTTAACAACAGTAAGGATGAATGTCTCATTTTATTGATTTTAGGGGCACTGTTGATGTATTTCAAAAAATTAAGACTTCTTGTAATGATTATAAATAAATAAGGGTGTGCAATTGAAAATTACCTAGATAATAAACAGATATAAACGAAGGAAACTAATTAAACCTATATGTACTTCAATAATAAATTATCTTAATAAGACTAAATATAATAAATTTAGATAGGAGTATTTTATTCTAATGTCGTCTCCAAACTCAAGAGAGCGAAGTAAATTTAAATTTCCAAGCCCAAGAAACTTACAGTCGCTGAAAATAAAATACGAGGCTCTCAAGGTAGTTTTGAGAAAAATCCAATAGACTACCTACGACAGAGGTAAAATCTAGGGCAGTAAAAATTTCTGGGATCTGGATGAAAAAGTAAAAATTTCTGGGCAGCAATGGTTGGCAAATCTCAGATTTTAATGGCTAGCATGTGATGAATATTCTGATGGTGTTCTCTGTCTATGGTAAAACAAAAAAAAAAAAAAAGATATTAAATTAATAGAAATCATAAAATTAATTTAAACTATAGGTAAAATTAATAATACCTGAAGAAGAAATTAACTTAATTACAAATAATAAGACTGAAATATGTGTATTTTATACTAACAATTTTGGAAATTAATTCTATGACTTCAAAATCTCTCTAAAATAAAAATTTGAAAACTAATTTAAAAACTTTTCCTTCTGTTTTTTTCTTCCTTATTTCTTGTTCTTTTTACTATCTTCTTCCTTCTCTATATCTTTTTTCGAAAGCAAATTTGTTTTTCTTTTTATTGGCTGAGTTAAGAATAATCTTCTTGATAAGTTTTAGGCCTAAGTTAAAAGACACTGATGAAAAGACTATGACTATTAATCCTAAGACCTTTTGCTTCTTTTCACTTTCAGATAAATAGGCTAGGAAATGCATTGAATCAAATAAAAAGAAACAAGCCGAGAAACTTTAACAAGAAAGATAAATACCAGCACAAGACACAAGATGCAAAGCCGTTGAATAAGATGTCAATTTTAAATTTTAAAAATGTAAATGTCTATAGTATACGTATACATATACATATGCATACATACATACATACATACATACATACATACAAAATATATATATATATATATATATATATATATGGGGCATATATGAGGATGGATCAGCAGATCATTTTTTTACACAAAATCTTATATCAATTGTAAACCGCACATTAAACGGTTAAAATTATATCTAATTATATATATATATATATATACTTGGAGCAAGAATTTTGAAACTTGGTTTGTGTAAAACATAAAAGAATACAACTTATTAGACTCTAATTCTCGATTTCGTATTAGATCTAATTCTAGTACGGATCTGGTATCCCGTAGAACTAACATCTGTAAGCCCATTATAAAGATCATATCCATATTTTAAAAGAAAACCTACACATTTTTAGGTAATAAAGGAATGAAACATACACATTTTTGAATGAGCTAACATTTATTTAGTTAAGACCCAAGCCTAATAGATAACTTCACTTTAGTTCAAATATATTCATTGAATGGGAAAGCAAGTTTATAAAGTTTATAAGAATTCTACCAAAAATAAGATTTCAAGTAATAAAAGTAATCAAAGAGCATATAAAGAAGGAATAAATGAAAGAAGAGATTTTTTTTCACTCTTAAACAAATTTATTCGTTGATATTAGTGACGAAATTTAATATAATACAACTTTTATTGATCTTTGGAATTCTATTATGATGCACTCAAATTTACTGGTTTTAATGCATTATATTAATTAATGACAAAATTATTTTTTAAGGATACAGGTATATGGTTTTCTAGAAAGAAATAATGCTTTACCCCCTAATATTTAGAAAAACAACACTTACCCTTTGAGTTTACAGCTAATTCAAGAAATTGCCTGACTTTTCAACAAAAGTAAAGATACTGTCCTATATTTATTCTTCTGTTTTAAATCTATTAAATTGAAGGTTATATTAATAAATTACAGTAAAATATAATTAAGAAAAAAAAAAAGAAATGACTAAATCTCATTGTTTGTTTATGTTTTTTGGGACCACCACTAAAAGTTGAATTAAAACCCAATTGAAATCCTTCTACACTCTCTCATCTGTCTCTCTTCTTCGAGGCATGGCAGGACTTTGTAATCTAAATAAAGTGCTGAACTAAAGAGACTTAGGGTCCGTTTGATATAATTTTTCAAATAAAATTTTTTTAAAGTAAAGTTTTTACTCGTAAAACTTTTATTAGTAAAGTTTTTAACAAAAATTTATTAATTATTTAGTTGTTACAAATAACTTTTGAAAAAAAAAATTTGAGTAATTACTTTAATAAACAAATTTTTAATATTTTATTTTAAAGAAATAACTTAAAATTTTTAAAATAAAAAAAGGTATTTTAAATAATTTTATCTTTTAAAAAAGTTATGAAAACTCCACTGCCAAAAATCTAAATTTTTGATTTCTTCCAATAAAAGAAAAATAATTTTTTTAATTCTCAAAAACTTTTTTCCATTGTCAACCAAATAATATTAAAAAAATTTTAAAAAAAATTTTTTATTAAAAAAATTTTTTTTTTCCAATTAAAAATCCAAACCAAACAAACACTTACTCTTGAAAATTTTACTTCCTAATATTGTCCTATGTGTTGAAAGAAGTGGGCTGATGGAAATAAACGGGTTGCAAGTGAGACCCAAATCACAACCCGAAAAAACCCAAATACATGTTTGACCTAAATACAATACTTCGACAATTTCCGGCAATCATCAACAAAAACACAGAACCTGTACCTGGTAGTTGCAGAAACGGCTACCATTGTGATCATGATCAAATCCACAACAAAAGCAAGGATAGTTGGTGGATTTTCAATGGTGAAGATTGAAGAAGACAGACAGATGAGAGTGTGGAAGGGCTTCAATTGAGTTTTAATATGAATAGTGGTAGTGGTCCCAAAAAAACATAAACAAATTATGGGGATTTGTCATTTTTCTTAATTATATTTTACCCTAAATTACTAATAAAACCTTCAATTTAATGGATTTCTAACGGATGAATAACAATAAGGGAGTATTTTTTTACTTTTCTTGAAAAATCAGAGGAGTTTCTTGAATTGGCTGTAAACTTAGAGGGGTAACTGCTGTTTTCCTAAATACTAGGGAAGTTTGCAATCCCACCCAGCCAAATTGGTGTCTTATTTTAGAAATATATCTAATTTTTTAACATACTTAGAATAATAAAACTCTTGCTAAATTACAACAATTCCTCCTATTGTTCCTTTAGATAATTAAATAATCCTTAGTAAGAGATATTAAGGGTCCGTTTGATATAACTTTTCAAATAGAGTTTTTTAAAGTAGAGTTTTTACCCATAAAACATTTATAAATAGAGTTTTCAACAAAAGTTTATTAATCGTTTGATTGTCACAAATAACTTTTGAGAAAAATTTGAGTAATTATTTTAATAGACAAATTTTTAATATTTTATTTTAAAGAAATAGCGTAAAATTTTTAAAATAAAATAAGGGTATTTTAGATAATTCTACTTTTTAAAAAAGATGAGGAAGCTTTACTACCAAAAGTCCAAATTTTGGGCTTCTTCTAATAGAAGAAAAATAGCTTTTTTAATTACTAAAAACTCTTTTTCATTATCAACCAACCAATATTAAAAAATTTGAAAAAAAATTTTTATCATTAAAAGAGCTCTTTTGACCAATAAAAAAGTCAAACCAAATAAGCACTAAATCATTCAATAGAAAGCGAGGAAGTACAGCATAATTGAGAATCATCTCCCATCATCAAACGCTATTAGTACTTGATCTTTGACACTATCATACCCAGCATTAATTGCACAACTAGCATCACCAAATTTACAAGCATCAGGCATCTGAAAAAGCAAGTGCACAAATTCAGCTTCTGCATTCGATTCCGCGGTTTTCCAAAGTTGCTTTTCATCATTCTTAATCCTTGTAATTCCATTGCTACTTCATTGTAAGTCTTCCCTCACCTTTAACTCTTAAGCACCTCGCTGCTAGATTCACCACTTCCTTCACCTGCTCTTTATTCTCATAATTTACAGTGTGATTATCAAAAATTTCAAAGAAACTATTTTCATTCAACAAAGAGAGAAAATAGTTAACCAGACTTCTCTCTTCCTCTGACCTATCAAAACGAAGTGCTTTCTTTCTTACTACTATCTCAACAAGAATAACTCCAAAACTATACACATCATTTTTCTAAATTAATTGACTGGTATGAAAGTATTCAAGGTCCTAACTACCCTAGAGTTCCTTGCACCATTGCGAATAATTGAGTTTCATCTATTGCTACCAACTTGGAAGCTCAAAAATCAGATACATTTGCGGCATAATTATCATCCAAGAGAATATTGGAAGACATGATATCTTTATGAATAATTGGAGTAGAAGCTGCAAAGTGCAAATAAGAAAGCACTTTTGCTGTTTTTACTTTTATCCTTAACCAATTTTCCCAAGATATGGTGGGAAACTTCTCCTAGTTATGAATGTGTTCAAAAAGCGTACCATTACAGACAACTTTATAAACTAATAAAAGAACTTTTGTCTCTAAATAACAACCTAACAAACATTTCTATAATTGATTTGTGAGAGCACAATCACCATATTGACGAATTGTCCAACTTGTCTTTGATCATCTATTTTAATTTGAACTTCTTTATGGCAACCGGGATATCATCTATTAGAAATCCAACAAATACAATGCCATTGCCACTTGGACCAATAATTCTATCCTCAGCATAGTTCTTAGTCACCTTCTGGAGTTATTTAATAGTGAAGATTTTTTCTACATCAGAAGATCCATTTCGTTGAGAGTTGTTGTAAAAGAAAATCACCATTTTGCTGAAAGATATTTCTTTAATTTTGATGAGCTTTCTTTTCTTCGACAACAAGTAGTGCTAGGAACAACTCGTGAGCATAACCACAATGAATATCCAACACCTGGTTGAATTTGAGTACTCATATAAAGTGATCAAACTTTTCAAAAAGTAATATTTAATCTTAACACGTTTACAATATAATCCATATCCCAAGGGTTAATGGAATCTATGAAGTTATGTGATAGAATATAAATTCAAACTTAATTTATGAGGTTGAAACTTGAAAATAATTCTCAAATGAATCATCAAAATGATAAGATACCACTTTCTTATGAATTCATGAAGATTATACCACCTGTCCCCTTAATTTATGGTGATTTTACCAGTTGTCTCCCTAATATTCTAAAATTACCATTAATCCCTTGCCGTAAGAATTTGGTTGTTAAGTGTTAGTAATGTTTATCATTTTACATATTTACTCGAAGCAAATTTAATTTTAAATGAGCCTAAACCATAACCTGTCCTAACTTAATTCTTTTAAAAAAGGAAACAAAATATTTGCATATATAGGGGTTTAAACTGAGACCTTAGTCTTCAAAATTCAAACTCCGACCATTAAGCTATACTAACTATTCATATAAATTATGTACACTATATTTTCTATTATAAGGATATATTCGATTGATACTTAAATAAATATTAGTAGCAAAAAGCTCAAAGCAATATTTAGAATAAATTATTTAATAAATATTTTCAAATTAAAAAATTGCTGGCAATAAAAAATTAAAGTTATAGTGTAACAAATTTATTTCCTTTTAGATTTTAAAAAAAAATTTTACAATAAAATTAAAATGAAGAAAATAAAAAGAATAAAATCTAAACTTCTTGCAAAGCTAATCACGAACACAATAGTTTAGTAAAAACTAATTATGATCAGAATATTTTTTAAATTTTTTTAATCTAAAAATATATTATTAAATAATTATTTTAAAAAATTAAAAATTGAAAATTGAAAACAATTAATTTTTATCTTAATGAAAAGAATTTTTTATTTTTAAATTTTTTTGCATTAATTTTTAAAATATTTTAAATAAACTTTTCTTTATCTTTTTCATTTTAATTTATTTTTATTAGATAATTTTATTCTCTATTTTAAAATTTTAAAATTATTATTTATTTAATTATCCATTTAATATATACTTACAGTATATACCATGGTATATATATAATAAATAAATATTCATTAATTTAATGGGTTAAGGATATAATTTTTGAAACATAGGTCCAATATTCAAACTCTAAACTCCCATACTTTGTCATAAATAAGGAGAAAAGTGGTATTTTCTCTATTCAAATTATAACAAAAGTAAGCTATTATTAAAACATGTACATATCAGTATAATGACTCTAATAGCTCCATTAATTTATTTCATATGAAAACAAAAATGTTACGACATGTTTGAAGTGCATTTTTGGCATCATCACAAGTGGAATTTTTTTATTTTATACTATCCAATAATTATTTTTTTGAAAATGCATTTCTCTTGAATAGTGTTGATGCACGGATTTCACAAGCTTGGCACCAGTGTTCAAGGTGAGAATAAGTGCACTCGACATGGTCGAATGACTTAAACCAAATCTTTTTCTTCTATGCAATCTAAAGCTATGTTAAAGAGTAGAACCATTGAGAGCTATCAAGAATGTCAAAATGCAAATATTACGCTTCACACATATAACTTCCCCCAATCAACTCATTGTGCATCTAACAAACCCCTAACTTAATTAAGTTATTTCTCCAACAAGCTACGGAACCTCAAAGAACTTTGAGAATGGTGAAATGTACATTGCCCATTTCTCACATAACTGCTCTACTTAGCTCCTTTTGGCTCCGAACACTCTCGATCCTATAGCATTACTAAGCTACTAATGCTAAGATAGAAGCTACCACTCCAAAAGCTTCTCTATAATATTTAAGTCAGTGTCTAATCAGAGGGGAAAGGGTAAGGGCACAAGTATCTCTTTCTAAAAGAAAGGGAAAATGTGCAGAGTATAAAGGTGGTAAAGGAAAACCCAAGAAATTGTCAAGACAAAGTAAAAGGTCAACAGAGTATATTATAAAGAGGATAGACAGTGCTATCTATAGTGCATTTCTTATGCATTCATAGAGATTTTCATGGTTAATGTGTGGGACAAATGAGAGGAATGAGAGAAAATTCTTTTAGGGAAAATAACCTTTCTTTTCTAAGAATATAATGAATGAGTTGTCCTTTGTCAAAACTAGAAAAATATACTTTTATATTAAATAAAAATGCTTGAATCTAATTGAATAGAGAGTGTCATCCTAATCTTGACTTTTACCTTTGCATGTGTCTTCCCATTATTGGCTCTTAATGGTCTATTGTCCAGGTGACTCGTGGCAGACTAAGATAGGTGGGTCGAATTTATCGAAACTCAATAGCCATATGTTAGTCTTTTATTAGCTATGGAGGTTGGCATTGTACCAAGTGACGCACTCTCATTTGGGCAGTCTTCAGCTAGGCTCTGTACTATGTCTGGCACCTGCTAATCTCGTTGGCAACTCACCTGCTACCTTGATTAGGGGATGTCTACCACTTTTTGAATGTTCCCCAATAAGATATTTTTGGTGCAGAACATAATCCAATGGGTATTCTAAAGGTGCATAAAGGTGGGCTTTGGAGCACTCACTTAGGTGTCCCTACTCCCTCACTCACAAAGGTCGGATGTTTGACGATTAATTATCTAAAGCAAATATAAACATTTTTAAGAGTAGTGAAAAATCAGGGTTACTTTCCTTACCTCTTTATGCGTGCCACGGTACATGGCTATACTCATTATGCATGCTATAATATATAGCTATTTTAGTTATGCGTGTCACGGTATATAGCTACGTTTATCATACATGCCACAATATATATTGCATTTACAATACGTGCCACAATATATGGTTATGCATAGTGGTGTTTATTATTGACAAAAATTTTGGTAACACATAGCAGGAAGCCCAGCTCGTGGTTGGTCTTACCTAGTCACGTTTGAGTAAGGCTTTCATCTTATTTTGCATTAAAGTGGTCGCAAAGTAGGTGATCACCTTGCAGTATGCAGACTATGACTCTTGTAGTCTCACGTTTTGTCACATGTCCAGTCATATTTTTTCCCATAATAAGGTCTCCTAACTTTTAATGGTTAAGGCAAAGCTGAAGGTACTAGAAGCTATTTATAACTTTTGCCTTACTCTCAACTCCCTCTTTTTTCTTCCTAAGTAGTCTTACTCTTGCCAATTTGGGGATGACAATAAAATCAAAGGCAAAAAGTATGTGGAAATATCTAGAATAACGATAAATCCATAAAGACATACCAGATGGTGAAAAATTCATAGAGATATACCTAATGGTTAAAAATTCATGGAGATAAGCATACGTTGACACAACTTAATTAGAGATAATCTCACAGTGGCACAAATGTGTCCGGTGAATGTCAGCTCGTCAAGTCTTCCTCATATTAGAGTACAGTAGCATTTAAACCAGTTAAGGCTTCATTTCAGCTTGGCTTACAAAGAGGTAGGAGGTGGACTTGGTCAATATTACCTCTGTCTTGCTAATTCCCAACGAGTCAAATGAAGTCAAAAATTCATTTTTTCCTTTTGTTTCCTTGGTGGGTCCACCAAAATTTTGAAAATTCTATTTTGAAATTCTTGGGTGTATACCATTAATGTGGCAAATTTCTTTTCCTTTTCCAATTTTGCTTTTCACGTGGACCCATTTGGTAGAAGAGGTTAGAAAATCTTAGGACTGCATGACTTTCTTCCATTGTCATATTATTTATTGCACAACCATTTAAGTTTCACGTGCTCTCTTTTTCACATGGTTTTCATTTCACGCATTCTTCACTTAGTCTTCGTAAATTGTCCAGGTTCGAATCTGCCATTAACTTTTTATTCTTGGCTTTTCTTCAACTTCTTCTCTCAATTTTGACACTATCTCCACTGATCCACGTCACCATCTGTCGCATGACTCTCCCCGAAAATCTCATTCTCTTCTTTTTTTCATGGCGTTCAGGTTACTTCCGTCCCTCTCTCTCTTTCTATGTCTCTCTCTGATTTCAAACAGGACTGACGTATTTTCTACCTAGCCTTCGCATCTATTGGTACAGGTTTACACTATCGAATCAATGCGCCAAAACCGGCACTTGGGTTTGTGGGTTCTGTTTTCCTTTTCCTTCAACACAAAAAATATATTTTTTTTTTTTTCAAATTCTTGTCTTTTGGGTCATGCCCCTGATCTTTCAAAATCGCTTACCCACGAACCCTTACATGCTGCTCTTATCTTTATGCTTTTGGTTTCTACCTTTCTGTTATAATTGTTGCATGGTGTCTTCGATGTTGTAGTAGCTGTGTTCATACCGATTTTTGTTCCCCAATAATGTTGGGTTTACTTTACTTGTATTTTGTTGGATTGCAATTCGGTTCAAGGCGTTGCCCCTTCTTTGGTTGTATAACAGTGAGTCAAGTTTAATTTCATTTAGGTTGAATATACTAGTTAAGGCTGTAGGTTCATGCTCGATTCACTTGTAGTCTTATGTGCTTTTCCCTTTCTTTCTTTGTAGCATGTGATGATGTTTGATTGTATTCACGATGTTTTTTTTTTCCCTTTTTATAATAATGTCAGAGCAAGAAGTTTCGGTCCAATTAAGCTCCGCTTCTTATTCGACAAAGAAAGATAAGACTTAGTTTAGCATTAGCCTTTCTATTAACATGGGCAGTGATGTAGATATGGAGAAATCGTCTATGCTTACTCAGTGCTTAAGGGTCACAAGACCACCTAAAAAATAACCTAATCTTAAAGAATAACCACAAAAACACTCGCTCGTAAATTGGACCTAAAAGAAAAGATGCTGGGAAAGCCAAAGCTTCAGCCACCCTCAAAGGAAATTCAAGCACTGGCAAGTCCAGCAATAAGGATTTAAGTGAAGATGACTCCAATGATAACAGTTCTGAAAGTAAGGATGGAGACAACACTTCACCTTTAATAAACCCGATCACATATTTTTTCCTATATCATCACCTCACTATTCTTACCAAGTCTGACTTAGTCCAACTGCACGATGACTTTGACATTCTCTCCTCGGTTATTCTTGCCTTACCACGTCTAAGCTTCAGGCCTAACCTATCTAATCCCAAAGAAATTGCCATTTTGAGGAAATGCCTCGAGTTAGGCTTACGATTGCTCATTCAAACTTATTTTGTGAAAGTCTTGTCTAGCATTATCCTTACTCCCGTACAACTTAATACTACATCTTAGCAAAGTCTTATCAAGCTTTGCGCCATATGGATAGAAGTTCTGGAGTAGGATTCTAACTTAGATGAATAAGGGCATGTTTCACCATTACTACCGATCCCAAAAAGTTTAGGCATTATTACTTCTGGAACTGGAGTAAGCATCTTCATGTCATCCCATCTTACAACCATATGCTAATAAGGTTTAGGACGATGTTTGGTTTGTGGTTTTCGACGAATGGGGCCATACATACATAGAGAAAGGCGTGAAATACGTTGTCTCAACTGGGTTTAAGGCTATGGTAAGTTTGACTTCTTACCTTTTTATTTTTCCTTCCTTAACTTATTTATTGAGATATTTGACCATGTCTAACTTATAGTTGCAATGAAGTGGAAATAGTGCATGATCAGTGAAAAGACAGTAAAGAAAGCCTTTAAGTATATAAAGAACAATCATGAAGTCCTTGATAGCATAGAGGAGGCCCGTAAAGTCCGAATCTATCTATCAGTCAAAAATGGAGTAACAATACCTCAGTCCAATGATATAATTTCTTACCCACTTTTTTCTTCTTTTTGTGCTATTAATTGAACTGTAAAATTTGCAGGTTATGCTCCTGAGAGCAACAAAAGAGCACAAGTTGAAGGTGGTACCGAAAGAATGGCGTAAATTGACCAGGTATGGAGCTCAATGATTAAGGCCTCCAATGCCCCTAAGACTTAAGGCACATTGGGGTGTTGTTGGATCTAGAATGGTTAAAGACTCTGCTAGTGGTGTTCTAGTCCGATCTTCTAAGCGGCTTAAGAAAGGAAAAAGTCCAAGTTGGTCTCTTCAGGTGTCAAGTAAGGTAGGCTACGTTTTTTAGAGCCATTTTTCAAATACTACCCTACTGTTGTCCCTACTGCAAATTGCTTATGAATCTATCAATACCTAGAGAATTAGTAAGCTAGTCAACTTGGAGCAACGTGAGGTTTGAAAGTTAAGACTTTAGCTATCCCTTTAAGTTGATCTCTTCCTAAATTATTTCTATTTTTTGACTTGCTCTTTTTATGTTTCTTTTGTAAGGGGCCTTGCTTACGGCCTTGCTTGGCAAATGACTCTAAGGAGATGTTTTCTTATCCAATTACTTGAAAGAAGTTGAAGCCTAGATCGAACAATTACAAAAAAAGGCTTAGGAAAAAGATG